>VZRH01005667.1:818842-832715 GCA_013397555.1 Urocynchramus pylzowi | reverse complement strand
TTTTTTTTTTTTTTTTTTTTGAAAGAAGAAGAATGGGATTTATGCTTTGTCCAGTGGCAGAACAAATGTTTTATGTGCTGGAGCCAGGACTACTGCTGTAGACCATTTGATGCATATATTTTGTGGCCTTTTTTTAGTCCTTTTTTTTTTTTTTTTCCCCTTAGAATCATGCCTCTGAAAAGGGTCAAATCAACCATTTGGAAGGGTAATTTTTTATTCTTAGTGCAGAGTGTACTCCAAGAGCTGTAAAACAAACTTTGTCACCCTTTCATTAACATTTGTCCTCAGAAGATCCCTCACATTCCCCTGGCCCTAATAACTCTTGTTATCCCTGAAGAAACAGGCTGAGGAAGGGAATGCTTTCATAATTCCAGAGGTGAAGTAGTAAGTTGTATGTGGTTTCCATTCAGTGAGCAGTGGACTGAGAGAAAATTTAGCCATGCACCAGTACAAGCTGGCCCACTCAAGACTTTTGTGCAGGATTTTGTTTTTCCTCACTTCAATGCTCTACTGCATGAACCTGTTTCCTGGAGGCTCTGATCATGCACAGAGATTAATTGGCTCAGTAGATTTCTTCCCAGCCTGTGTGTAGTGTTGGCCTGCTTTAGTTGTAAGTAAATTTTTTCTGGTTTCAAAAAGACTGTTTTAGGGCAGAGGGATGGCCTGTGGCTCAGGACAGGACATTGGCTCTGCCTCTGCTCTGTGCCATGGTCAGACTGTCCACAGATTGCATCCCTCTCAAGTGCCTCATTTCCTCATCCCTTCTGGAGCAATAACAGTGCTGATTCATCTCAGAAGGAGCTGGAAAGAGTCATTCATTAGTATTAGAAAGTGCTTTGAGGTCTCCAGTAGACAGGTAAGCTACTCCTATGCTCTGAGCTGTTTTTCCTTCTCCACCCCATTTATAATGATCTGAACTCTCTTGAAGTCTGAAGTAGAAGCAGACTGATCTTGGTACATTTTTTGTTTTTACCTTTTATTAGCAGAGGTCTGACAGTTCAGAGGCCTTGCATGGGCATGGAGTACATATTCTTTTATTGTTTCCATGGTCCAGAACAGAAGAACTGCTTTAGACACAAAGCAACCGCCCAAGGTAATAAGAGAAGACAAAAAATTTAATTAAGAAGAAAAAAGAAAGAGAAGAATTCTCTTTTATTGCAAAAATGGAAGGGCTGAGGAGTCTTGTTGATGTTTGTCAGTGGAGTTAGGTAGGTCTGTTATTGCTGGTCTGAGAGAAAGCTTAAAAGATTTTTAAATTCATATAAACACCAGAAGGTTTTTAATAATTCTGTGAGTAATACAGTAATCCTATAGCCTCTGGTCTGTGCTGCTTCTGTCACATTCAGAGATGTAGCTGAGGCACCTGTGCAACTCTTGTCCCTTCATTCTCCATTTGCATTAATGGGTGTAAGTTGGCTGTACTCTCATGTGAAAAATGAGTATAAAGTTTGAAAATGGCTTCATCATTATGTTGGATAATGTAGATCCTCTTAGAACTCCATGTCTGCAGATTGAGTGACACCAAAAGGATCAACGAGGAGCCAAGAAAGTGTGAGGGAATCATGCAGGATCTGCTGCTCTAGCTGAATCTCTGCAAATCTATGGGCCTTGATGGAATTCATCCAAGAATCCTCAAAGAGCTCCTGATGTCATCACAAAGCCTCTCTCAATGATTTTTGAGCAGTATTGGGAATCCAGAGAGGTCCTGGCTGGCTGGAAGGTGGTGAACATTGTCCCAATTTTCAAGAAGGGCAAAAAGGAAGCATCCTGCTAACTGCAGACCTGTTAGTCTCACTTCAGTGTCTGATAAAGTTATGGAGAAGATTACTTTGGGAGGTACTGAAAAGCCCCTGAAAGAGAAGAGGAGACTGAGGGAAGACCTCATTGCAGTCTACAGCATCCTCATGAGGGGAAAAGGAGGGGCAGACACTGATCTCTCCTCTGAGGTGACCAGTGACAGGCCATGAGAAAATGGACTGGGATGAGATTCCCAGGGAAGTGTTCACAGCCCCAAGCTTGACAGAGTTCAAGAAGTGTTTGGACAATGCTCTCAGGCACATGGTTTGATTCTTGGGAGTGGTCCTGTGCAGGGCAGAGTTGGACTCTTAGGATCCTTGTGGGTCCCTTCCAACTCAGCATACTCTATGATAGTCTCCTATCTTCCCCCATCCAAAGGAGGGGAAAATCTTTTGGGGAAGAAGTGTCAGAATTCAGCTCTAGAAGGAAGTACAGTTCCTCTAGTTTTCTTAACTCTCCTCAGGAAGCCAAGGAGAAGGAATGAGCTGAAAAACTGGAGGACTGAAACACAGAGAAGATCAAAGTCCAGTGGATCCTCAGACCAGACACCTCCTGTTGATCTCTTCTGAATGCTCAACAGTCCTGCAAGTGAGTCCTCCGAGACAAGAAGGAACGTTGAAAGTGCCTCAGTAAGATTAGATGTCTTGGGCCAGGAACATCCTTTAATTAATTAATTAAAGAAGAAGAAAAACATTCTCTAGAGGCTTTTCTGTCCTTGTCTTTGAAAGATGTTGCAGGACTCAGGTGTAGAATCGTGTCCATACAATGAAAGGTACATTCTGATCAAATGTATATCTAAATTTTCACCTCCTTATTTTGGGTATTTATATAGTTGGAGGTTTTTTGTCACTTTTTTTTGACCTTTAGCAAACTATATGTTTTAGCATTAAATACAAAGGTTCATGCAGTAAAATGGCATCTGTGTGCAATGGTGGAGAGAGACATCTTTTTATGCTAAACAACCTCTTTTGGTCTGAAAATGTCTTTCGGAAGGATTTCACATCCCTGGGGAGAGGTTTTAGGGGAAAAAATATTTAAGTATGTATTGTTTTTTGATTAAGTCAAAGATAAAGAAGTATTAACTTTCAGTTTTATTGAGAATTGCTTACTATTACCGTCTTGCTTTGGGATAGCTTTGGAGCACATCGTATTTTCTCAAAGCACTGGATGACTCCAGGGTTGGATAGAAAACTTCTAGCAAGTTGCAAGAAAGAGGAGAGAGACTGCCTTGTGACTTCCAGTCTTATGAACAGCAGATCAAAGAGGCTTGTAGCCCAAGCTGAGGCTGCAAACACCATCATCTGCATTGCACTCCTGGGAAAATGCCATGGAATGACTGTGTGGGGTGGCCAGGTCTGGGGGGAGTAACTGGGATGTAGTGTGAGAAAGGAATGGCTCCCACCTTGCTTTCCTATGGCTACAGCAGGCTGGCAATAACCCTTCCTGAGCTGTCTCAGCGGTGTGCTGTGGGGAGAGTATCTGGGTGACAAACCTGGCTGTGCAGTGCAGTGCAGTGCAGTAGTGGCACTTCTGCTAGGGCTGGGAGCACCTAGAGAGTACCTCTACTGCAGTAGGTGGGGATAACTGCAGTTTTGGGAATGAGCCCTGATGTGCTGGCCACACACGAGTCCACGAGTTGCTGAGCTTCCCAGTGGGGATTTGTAACTTCAGCTCGCCGGCGGCATCATTTCCACTGGAGAGGTTTTAAACACTGCTTGACTTGGGCAACACCAGGCAGCGTTTAATGAAGAATCAAGGAAGCAGGGTGTTTGTATTGTGCTTCTTGGGGGAAAAAAAGTGTACCTATGGGAGAGCTGAGTAGCTGCAAGGATGGGCACCACACTGTAATCCCAGTAAGCTAGCAGTCCCAATGCTCAGCTTTTGGCTGTGCAGGGTGCAGGAGAGTTAATAACAACATCCAATCCATCGCTGCAGTGCAAAGGCTTTGTGAGGAAGGAGAGGGGGTTCACAGCTTCCTACTGCCTGGCTGTGACCAGCAGGAGAGATGCAATGTCCAGCCACACTATGAATACAGAATTAGAAAGCGTGTGGGTACTGTTTCAAATGCAATTGAGGTTTCTTTGCTGTCTGTACTTCTTCCTTAGGCCACAATACAGCTCCTTCACAGGCCTTCGTACCAACCTGCCCCTCTCCTGCTTCCCAGCAGAGCAAACACTGAAGCACAGTGAGACATCTGGCAGGCACTCTGTGTTTCCTCCTTCCCTCCTCCTCTCCCTGCCAGTTTTGTCCGTCCTTGCACAATGGGGATGAGTTCTTTGGGGTCTTTCTTTAACTTAATGTGCATACCCAGCACAGCACAGTGAGGGCTGGGCCCCCTGTTAGGATCTGAGTGGATAATGATGGTTTCTGCCTCCATTTCTGCTGAGTCTGCAGGCTGCATTTTGTCAGCTGCAAACAGAGGCACCACTGCCCGTAGCTAGTGTTGTCATCTGGAGTCCACACCTGGAGCTACTGCTGCTGCTGGGTTGATCTGCTGTGGATTTTTTGTTTGTTTGTTTGTTTGTTTGTTTGTGCCAATAATGGAAATGTCTTAGTACCTGCCAATTATAAAAAAAAAAAAGAAGCAATCGTAATCTCCTCTCTCTTTTTCTATATCTCTCCATTTTTTCTCCTCTCCACTGGGACAGAAGTAAATAAAATGCTTGATAAAATTTAGGCTTTATGTGTTTGAGAGAGATACTTATTGTGGTGAGCTGGATTGAAGAAATGAGATTTGCATAGATATGGATGGATAAATAGAAGAGAAGATTGGGAGAAGAATGTTTGAATACTGAATACCTGGAAATGTATGGAGCTGAATGTATGACTGAGAAAACCATCTAGACTTCAGCAGAATTGTATTCAGTTGCATCCACTCTGTTCTTAGCCCCTTGTTTGCTTTTAAATCACATTACTTATTTTGTCTAACTCCCCAGGTGTCTCATTTGAGGATGTTCTTTCTCATTAGGGTGTGAGGAGAGAAAATTAGTGTTCAGTGTGCTAGAGGTATGTCACTACTGCAGAGATCCTGTGGTGCTTAGCAGGGTGATGGCAAGGCAGTGCTCTCCTAGAGACTTTGGAAAACACCCATTGCTTGTGATAATTAAAATTTGAGGAAGCCTGAGAAGAAGCCTGTCATCGTGAAATTTCCTGGGCTGCAGGCAAATGGTAGGAAATCCTCAGAGTTCTCAATTTTGCAGTCATCCTCAGCTCTGGAGGAACTGAGCCACAGTCCAGAATCAAAGATTCAAGCTGGACTGTGTCGCTTCCTCTTTGCAGTAGTACCTGCATTTTTGAGTCATACCTAGGACTATCATGGCAGAGTTTGCCAGAAGCTGAAAAGATCTTGAGAAGACTTCAAGGCATTTCACTTCTTCCATGTTGCAACTGGTAGTACATAGGCTGGGAGGTCTGACATGGAGGTTTGGGTTGGATCTGATACTTATTTGATTCAGAAACCCAGCTGTCATGATGGCTGGGAGGAGATATATCAGGGAAAAGGAGGATGGTGGCGCATTTGGGTAATCTGATCCCATGGTAAGTCTCATCCCTAGCAATGAGAGTGAGGAGCTAATTTACTTTCTGGAGCTTTAATGTATCTTCAAAAATATGCTGTCAGTTATTGTCACAATTCTGGATGTTGTGATGTGTCTCATTTCTGCCCCTTCTGGAATACTGTGAGAGTCTTCCTTTCAATTATTTCCTTTAGCTTTCAGTCCCAAAGTCTAATAATGTAACATGTGGAGAGGGGGAAAAATGCAGTAAAAAGGTATTCCAGAACCTTTGAATTCAGCTTTTCATTTAGCTGAATGCCTTTATAGTCCTTATTTCCTAAGCTTGGACAAAAGTCTAAGCTGGTGAAGAAAGGTAGCTACTTACTTTTCATGTGCATAGGTGCTCTGGAAAATGCATGTGTGATCTCTCCGGGACAACCTGAAACCTAAGAATTCAGCACATGAAGACGTTTCTTCCACCTGGCTGTCAATGCTTTGTGGCCACACCTTTGGTGCCCATATCCAAGCAGAAAAAGAGTTTTTTCCAGCTCAGCCCATATCTGGGCTGCCCTGTTTGCAGTCTTTCCACATGATAAACAGGATAATTAATTTACAGGGGGAAATGAGAAAAGGAAAAAAAAAAGGGGGCGCGAGGGTAAGGATCAATGGACAAATTGAAATGTCATTTCCCAGCCTGCAGCTGGATGCTGCGGCCTCGCCTGTCTCTCTCCCACCCTTTATTTTTTTTTTTTTCTTACCCTTTTTGTATTTTTGATTTGGTTATAAAAGCCAGGATGTAATTGGAACTGGCACTGAAATCAAACAGCATGACCTTGCCAGGTTTCTTCCAGTCCCGCCACGCCATCCTTGCTGGCTGAGGGAAATAAAAGGGGGTGGAGGGGGAAGCGAGGGAGGGTGGCAGCACAGGGAGTCCCCTGACAACTCGGCTGCTCACGTGCCTGTCTTTGAAGGGCTTATCTTCTATCCATCTCTTATTTATTTAATTTTTGTCCAAGGCAGCCAAAGTGCTTTGGGGACTTGGGGGGTGACAGCAGAGCACACAAGCAGCTTTTTCTTAGGAGCTGACATGTAAAACTGCTGTGGGAACTGAGCAATGTAGTCTGCCAGCTCATGAGAGTGGTGTCAGCTTGAAGGAGCTGAGAGAACAAGGGCCTTGATGCGTGGACCTTTTTGACCTGTCTGGAGCTAGAAGCAGCAGTCTCTTATTTCCAAACTCAAGACACATGGCTCTGGCTGTGCTTCCTAATTCTGCCCTGTAGCAGCACCCTTCCAGATGACTGAGCCAAGAAAACTCATGTCATCTGTGAGCCAGGCATTTACTGGAGCTCAGATGTCCCCAAGGAGAAAGTTTAACACAGATTGTCCATGGCTCATCTGCTGAAAAGCAGGTCTTGTGCTTAGGAGGGCTGGTTTCTGCTGTGTGCCCCAGGCTGGGTCCTCAGTGAGCTTTCCAGGAGGGGTCTGTGAACACATCTTTCTTTGCTCTAATCCCTTTCTTTGGGAAGAATTCTGACAGTCAGGGAGGTGTAGTGCATTTCCAGAGGTCTCCAAGTTCTGGAAGGGAAGGGACACAGGGTGGCTCAGTACAATGGGAAACAGCCCCTGAGTTCTTGTGTGGAGATGTGCCTGGATGCAGTGCCCCTAGAGTGGGGCTAACCAGAGCCCTGGAGCAACCCAGGTTTGGGATTGTGAGGATCTCATTGTGAGAGGCACTTAAAGTGTGAGCTGAAGGCACATAAAACAGCAGGGAATAAATCTCCACTTAATCAGTCCTATCTTTGGTGCCCTCACACACAGACAGGTCTGCAGTGTTAGTTTTCATAAACTGGAGTAGGAAATGAGGATGAGAGCAAGACAGCAGTGGTGGAATGCTGCAGGACCTCAGGGGAGAAGACAGCAAGCTTGTTTACAGGCAATTGAGGAGTTGGCTTTGGAGCAAATAGTGTTTGTTGGATTGATAGAGCCTATACAACAATATCCCCATCTCCCTCCTCCATTCTGTTTGTATACTCCATGCCCATTAGATCACTCTGAGTTTACACAGAAACTGCTGAGGTAAAAAAAAAAAAATAAAAGTAAAAGAAATATATATATTTTATAAGCCTGTATTTCTGTTTTCTAATATGAATGAAATGTAAAAAATGTGAGTGAATGGAGCTCCCAGAGGAGAACAGGTAGAGAAGCTTGAGTCAGCAGAAGCAGAGCAGAAGGACAGCAGAGGTTTATGGAGGCCTTGATGCCGGCTCGTTGAAAACAGTGATTTGTGAGCTCGTGGAAATGAATAATATGGTTCACTTCAGTTGCTTCTTTGCAGACTTAAACCAAATTCCAGCATGATACTTAAGATACTTTTGGTACATGTTGGGAGAGGATTTTCTTTTGGAATTTTTCAGACATGATGCTGTGTTCATTCATAGTAGAAGGGAAGTTTCCATGAGCTTCAGATGGATCAGATTCAGGCCCATAAGTTAACAAACACATCTTTAAACTATTATGCACTTTTCTCTCACTTTTCTCTGCTACTGCTGCTTTGTTGTGATTTTGCAGTTAGCATAAATTTTTTGATTTGCCTTTACTTACTCTTCCTCAACAACTCTCACTTTCAGATCATCAGGTGCTTATGTCTTACTGCAGGTTTGAACTGTACACCACAGACTCTTCTGTATAAACATTTGCAAAATTAGGTTTTATTCCCCCAAATGAGTGCTTTCTGAAGTCAGAGAACACCCTTCTACTACGAATATCAATGTAATTAGTGAGATTTCACCCTGTGCAAAATGCTAACTGCTTTATCCCCTCATGTAGCACTTGCTGGTAAATAAGGCAAGCCGTACTTTTATGAACATCAGATCAAATTTGTCAGTGTGTATGCTTTGTCTGCACTTAGTTCCACCTTAACATCCCCCCTCTGCTCATATTTGGCCAATTTAATTGTATGGCCAAAAAAAAAAAAAAAATAGAAAAAAAAGAAGTTCAGTATTGTGGAAATATTCATAGAAACTGAATCATTTAAATTCCATGGAGAATACTCAACATAGAAGGATTTGTTCATTTGGCCAACCTTAGCAATTGTCAAAGAGAATCAGTCTTGAAGTCCCCTGAGCCTTGATTTGACTTCTCAGAATAAGCAGCATCAGATTTTCAATTGAAAAGTAAGGGAACCACTGTAGGTGGTGGATAATATCACATATTTATCAATAATAATGATTTGTTCATTCACTAAAGCGTAAGGTAATATAGTCCATGTCATCAGCACTGGTAGTTAATATTTTGATGTTTTGGTTCTCCAGGTAAATATGCAATTCTTTGCTCCACTTTGCTAAACTCTTGGCTTTAATGTAATTTGCCAGTGAGTTCTCTTGCCGAAGTTCAGTGTTCTGTTAAAAAAAAAAAAAAATCACTAGTAAATTTGTAATCAGCACCTTTCAGCTTCATTAACTGCTCATTTTTTCTTGCGTTATAAAGAAAGGAAACTAGTTCTTCACCTCTATTCTCTGTAATATTCACTATTTCATAGACGTTATCACACCTCCTCTTATTTGTCTTCTCTTTGACACAAACATCCCCCCCCCTCCTTTTATTCCTGTTTCCTGTATGCATTTTTCCACTCGTGTTATCATTCTTGCCACCTTTCTAAAGAGGAGGCTGAAACAATACATTGTGACTTATCTGGCCACTAGTCAAACCATCTGGAATTTCAGACTTCACCTTAGAGGGGGAGGGAGACTGGGTGGGGGGGAATCCATCAAATAAATTGGAAAAACAAATACATTTATTGAACTCACCATCTGGAAGTGCACATTCCACCAGCAGAACAAGAAAAAAACCAACAAAAAAAAAAACCAACCCACCAAGCTAAATTCAACAAATCAATTATTCATTGTGAATTATTCACTAGGTTCTATTCCAAACCCTGCCAAGATATGTTTGTTTATTTTCATTTGGAGTTTAAAAAAATCCATGGCAACATTGCTGTTTGTCTGTGTTCAAGCACAAAGAGCAGACCTGCACTTCTGTTCTGGATGCCTGTATTTAATCAAAGAAAAGCAACAGAACACGAAAGAACAAAAGCAAAGTTCTCAGAAGAGAAAATAGCATGTGTCTGTTGCGCATCTTTTAACTGTGTCTGATAAAATGGTAGGTGTTGCAGGTGGCCAAGCTGTTTTAGAAATCCAAATGTGAAAAACGCAGGAAGAAACACTGTATCTGTTACATCTGTATTAGGGCATCACCTGACACAGACGGGGTTTGTGCCACAGCTGAAGAAAACAGATTGATTTTTACTGGAAAGGAGCTTAATAAACTGGTGTGGCTGCAGGTCAGGGTTTACTTGCAGGTCAGACTGGGGAGTAGAGGATGGGAGAAGAGAGAGTTTGAGCAGATGATATAGGAATAGGAGGATTAGGAGCATCCTCATCTGATGGGAAGCTGCCATGTGCTTGGGCTCAAGTTCCTGCCTGGTTTGGTCTCTTTTTGTAGCTCCACTTGTGCCGTAGGACTGCAGTGGGGATCTGAGCAGTCCAAGACAATGGTGATTTGTAATTTTCTCTCTGGTTTGCAAGCTTCTGCAGAGCAAGGCCATTTGGGAAACTGGGAGAGCTGGACAGGTCTGGGTGGCTTGATTATATCTGAGGAGTCAGCAGCAGGGACAAGGTGAGAGCTGGCCATCCATGGCCCTCATCCTGCTGCTCTATTGGAAAGCACAGCAGTAAAGGAGCTTTTTTTTTTTTTTTTTTTTTTTTGGGGCCCAAATTTGTTTTCAACTAAAACNTTTTTTTTTTTTTTTCTGGTGTCCCAACTTAGTTATCACTAACAACCAATTAAGCCCTAATTGAATATTGGCCAAAGGGCAGTCAGATAAGTGGTTAGGAAACGGAAGGAAATAAAAGTGCACTATGAGTCACACTTCATATCGATTGCAGTCTCCTCCAATGTCAGGTGCTGGGTGCCTGGCCTTAGAAGCATTTAGGGCAACCAGAGCATTTTTCCATATGTTTGCACACTGCCATGCACTCAGCCTGGATCCTTTGGCTACTGCTGCCTTTGGCGACCAACAGTAGCACTGTGGTGTGCAAGCATCCCTTTGCAAGTGCTGATCTTGGCATCCCAGTGCAGGATTTGTTATTTTGCATCATATGAGATGTTCAGTTTTAGCTTTATGGGAGTATTGTACCAGAGGGCCCTGTTGCCTTTACCCAGTAATGAAATTATCTTATTCACTGATATATTTCTAGAAGTAGGGGAGGCAGAAACTCTCATTTGGGCTCATGCTTTACTCTTCAATTTTTTTCTTCCTAGTTCTTCCATATTAAAAAAAAAAAAAAACAAAAAAAACACACCAACAAAAATGAACAAAAAACCAAAACCAAACAAAACAACAAACAAAAAAACCACCCCAAAAACAAACAAACAAAAAAACCCACCCCAAAACCCCAAACCTGGTCCCACCTTGCTTTCATATGCGTTTTTTACAATTTTTATACCCCCTTGATGAGTGCCTGCCTGGTCATCAATTTTGTGCCTGCAATTAAATCATGAGCACAAAATGTCCAACCATTAAGCTGTGGCCAAAATACTGCTGTCTCAAATTGCTCCAGGATAAGAGGTAAGAATTCTTACTGATAAAGCAATATTACGGTTTTGAATGTATACTGCCTTTTTAAAACTGTGGCCCAGATTTTGGGAACTAAGGTTAGAATATTCAAAGCAGTGGCATTTCCCATCTGCTGATGTCCTCAGCTATCAGGTTGCTGTGCTGAACAGTTTACTCTGCTAGAGATCTCTACTGCTTCTTGTGGCACTAATGCAAATATATATATTCAGAAAAAGGAGAGAAGGAGCGAAAGAGAGATTGAAAATGAAAACACACAAGATTAAAAACAAGAGAAAAAATAAAATAACACAAACCAAAAATAAATGAAAGCAAATGAAAGATTAGGGGGACTTTTTCCCTCCATAGAAAAAGTTTTTCTCTTTCATCATCTGATTTGCTTGGCTTCCTCCTCCACTCTGGCAGTTGTGGTTTCCTTGTTCCCTGTCCCTGCCCTTGTGCTCCTGTGCCCAGTGCCCTGCCACTGATTTTCCTGGGCAAGGCTGTGGAACTACCCAAGTGTTGGCAGGACAATGGGAGAATCAGAGAGTGAGTCCCAGGGAACAGGCACTACTCTGGTGGCATCTCAGTGTGTGGGAAACAGATCAATGCCCAGCTGTACTTTACAGGGACTGATGCCTCCCCTGTGAGAGGCTGCCTGGAGTATAGTCCAGATCAAGGGGCTGCTTGATATCAGGGATTGTTGCAGGAGCTGGAGATATTGGTGCAGAGAAGGTTGGTTGAGCAGAAAGTGAGGTGGCAGAGCAGCTGAAACCCTTGAAAATCCTACTGCACTTCATATCTGGCAGATCAGAATCAGGCTGTATAAACTAGGCGATTCAGATGATTTTGACACCCAAAATCATCTTCAGAAAAAGATGCATTTGCATATGTGGATTCCTTTTTCTTTGGGATTTTTGGGGAGGGAGGCTTAAAATTAATGCCACCAATGCACAAGGCTGCCAGTGTTTTTCAGCAACATGGTTCTCTAAGATACAGGGAAGTTTTGTTGGCCTTTACAAATGATTTATTCTGACAGTTATTGTATGTTCAACAATAAATTAGGTTAAAATAGACTAATAGCACATATTCATTCATGCTCTTAACATCTCAGTAATAGATAGGAATCTCCTCTCCAACCTCATTCCCCTCAATAAACACACTTTGGTATGTAAGCCAGACAAAGGCAGGATCCTCCAAAGGTAAGGGAGAGAGAAGTCTTCAGCAAATGCCCCTCTAGTTGCTGCTATGTGATGGCAGAGGACTGAGAAGATCACTTTGGTGTTAATGGCAATGCAGAGTTTTCTCCCAGCAAATAATGTGTGCAGTGAGAACTTGCACTTTTAGCACTTTGAATCTTCCTGGAAATCTCAAATGCAGGGCACTTGACTCTGTTTCACAAACCTCATTGCAGCATCTGCCTCACGGGTCTCGTGTCTCTCCCTGCATGTCAAAGACACCCCTTCCCCACCAAGCTCCATGCCTCAGGCAGACATGTCCATGTTATCTGGTACAATGCTGCATTGAGGCACTGCTACCCTGAGATCTTTGTGCTGCAGGATCAGCTCACAGGGTGGAAGTGACATCAAGAGGAGTGCATTCTTGTGTCCCAAGGCAGAGCTGGCTAAACTGATGCCATTCTAACTAGCCAGGTATCTGATATGCTTTCACTTTAATAAGGCTTTTGACACTGTTGTGGCATCCCAATAAGCAAATCAGAGGAGCTCAGTTGAAATGCCAAAGGGTAGTTGCTACATCTCTTGTGCTCAGAGAGGAGGTTCTGACAGTCCTCTGTCAAACTGGAAAGGGTGTGGAATGGCAGGGCTCAGTCCTACAGCAGTCACTGCTCAGTATTTTCTTTCCTGAGTTTGATGATAGGGATAGCAAGGAAGCTCTTATTTTTAATTTTTATGGGATTGCAGGCCTGCTTGTGGAATGGGCTAGAACAAAATGCTTAAATTGCCTGAAAAAGTTGTGTCTGAAATTCGGGAGAGCATGTGCAAAGAGCTGCACTTTGTCAGGGATAATGAAGTATGTGTATATGGGCCAAGGAATGGCAGGTTGAAGAGCATTCCTGTGGAAGAACATGATGGAATTACTGTGAAATGTGAAGTCAGAAGGTGCTAAACTAAAGCAGGGATATATTTATTTAATTATTGTCATCTTTTCCCTTTCTCCTGCAGCAGCCAGGACACTTAATATTACTTCCTGACCTGCCTCCCTAGCATCCTCGGAGTCTGGCCCTGAGTCTCTGCTGTAGCCAGACAATTATGGGCACAGATAGGTGACAAAGACTTATGGAAGGGCTGTGGTAACTCTGAGGTGCATCAGGGGCTCCAGCTCTTCTCCTTGCTCCCTGTGTAGTTTTGTGCCAGCTCTGGAGAACCCCGATGCCATTAGCAGACCTGTGGCATCAAGGAAAGAGGGAGCTAAACAAGTGGAAGAATGAGGCAGAAGGCAGCCTATCAAACCAACATGCTGTAAAAACACCCCAGATGCTGCAGGGGCTGCTTCTTCATCAGCAACAGAGCAATGGATCCACCTGTCCAAGTCCTCTGAGGCAGCACAAATGAAAGCCTAATTCCTAGGAATTGAAAGTAATCTGCCTATCATCACCTCCTTTCCTCCCTTTGCCTGCTACCTTCTGTCCCCCCCTTGTCTCATAGTATTTTCTTGTAAACAAGGTGGTCTCTATTTCCTTGAAAAGTATCAAGTTGGTGGTTAGAGCTGGAAGGATAATTCACAGAGATTCACTGGCTCTGCAGTTTTGCATCATCTATTACAAATGCCTGCGAGCCAAGGACAGTTGCCTTGACTTTACTCAAGGAATGATGGTTTGCTTACTTGTATGGCTCTTTTTGTATTTTTGCTTTCATTTTTTCTCTTTCTTTCTTTTTCTTTCTTTCTTTCTTTCTTTCTTTCTTTCTTTCTTTCTTTCTTTCTTTCTTTCTTTCTTTCTTTCTTTCTTTCT
>VZRH01005667.1:778895-818614 GCA_013397555.1 Urocynchramus pylzowi | reverse complement strand
CTTTTTCTCCCTGTTTGTTTCCCTCCTTTTTATGTTTTTGGTTTTGTTTTTTTAAGTCAGTTTAGCAGAAAGTATCAGAGGTTTGCTATTGAATCTACCTTTGCTGTGGTAGATCACACTCTCTTCCCTTGTTTTCATGATTTGCTGAGGATATTTCCAGTAGCCAGAGGGTGCTATGAAGAAACCAGTGGTTTTCACTCTCTTTGGAAGAGGAATCAATTTATGAAAATAGAACACAGAAAAACATAAGACTATTTGGATCTTGCTTAAAGGTTTTTCCTCTCCCCAGGCTTGTGCCTAAGTATCACTCCTAGGAAATCTGAGCATCTCTGCATCTCTTTGGCTGAGTGGGAGTTTAGAGGTAGCTTGTGCATGCCCAGTTACACCCGTGCACACAAACATTTTCCACAGTTAGGTGTATGCAACTGACTTCTCTGATTGCTTTGGAACCAGAGCTGCAGCGGGAGATTTTGGGAGCTCTTTGTTTTTGCTGTGACCAGCGGTGTCTGGTGCAATATAAAGTACAACTTCCGATGCAAATGTGTGCATATGTTTGAGCTGCTTCTTTGTTCTCTGCCCTTTACCGTTACGTGGGCTGGCAAGCTGGAAATGGCTTTGTGCCAGCGTTTAATGGGAACAGCTCCCAACTGCTGAACGTGAGTGCAGAAAGCAAATGCAAAAGAGAGGGGGTTTTGATAGTGAGAGCAACCATGTTTTAGCTGGGAAAATTCTCCTGTAATACAGATTCTATAACTTTCCCAACTCTGGTTATGACACATTTTAAAATCCATACTGCTGTGAAGTAGAAATTATAGCCAATTAAACAAGACTACCAAACAGAGTCTGTCCCCAAATTTTCCCTTTTTGTATTTGTTGAACTGCACAATTATTTTAAATTGAGTGTTGCATATTCATAAACCACATTTCAAACCACCCAGTCTTCTGGTTTATGTATCTAGTTGGAATATTAGCATATATTTCAGTAGCTCATTTCATTTCATTGATCCCAAAGTTCCTTACAGCAGACGTGCGTGACATTTGTACCGGTACCGAAGTGCAGCCTCCTCTGCGACAGAATATAACAGGTGTTTAACAGAGTGAGAATTTCCTCCCACCACATCAGCTAAACCAACATACAGCTGCCTCTGCCTCCACCAGGAGTGGCTGGGTAGGTTGTGTACAAGTACAACGTCCAGCAGAGGGATTACAGCCCAACCATGACACTGGCAAATTTCTTTTCTTGGGTTGGTGTTGGGAGTGACCTTAGAGCCTAAGGGTTAGTCCGTGTGGGCAGGTCGTGCAGTTGTAATGAGAGGCATGGATTTTAGTGGCTGTCATTGTGGTGATGGATTGGGATTAGCCAGCCTGTTGGGAAGGCTGCTCAGGAGGAGCTCAGGTGAAAGAGGCCGCTCAGGAGGGAGGATGAGTTACACGGTGGGGTTAATGGCTGAGGGGATATCTTCTCAAACTCTCACCTTAAATGTGAGTGGTAAAACTTTCCCATGCAGGCAAACCCAAAGACCCACTCGGTGAAATGAGCATTATCAATTGCCTGTCACTTTTTTAAGACGTAGTGTAAGGGTTGGTAGCTCATGGAGGGAACCCTTCAAAGCTGCACCCAGCATGTCCCTCTTAGAATTCTGTGGCAGCACTGCTGACTTTCTGAGTCACTAACACTGTTATTTGCAGTTTCTCCCATCCAAACAGTGACAGTTCTTTTCTCAGCTCTGTTTAGCTTGTCAGCTCTGCAGTGGGGGGCTATGGCTCCTCAGGCACAGTTACTGAAAAGAGGGAAAGAGAAACCTCTTAAATTTCTATCGTCTTTCATTCTCATGACATTTATCAAATTTCCTCTGACAAGTTCAGATCAGATGTGTTCCCCTGCCTTCCTACAAGTATCCCTCTGATGGGCAGGGAGGGTGAGACAATGGGCACCATGTGCTTGGAAAAAAAGGGGGAAAGTGTTGTATAAGGGAGAAGGAGGAAGGAAAAGATTCATTAAAAAACCCAGAAATATAAATAAAATTTAAAAAGGCTCCAAATCCTACAGAAGAAGGAAAGGGATAGAGAAAGAAGCAGAAAAATAAGGAAAATAAATGGTTTAAGATTATTTGAAAGACTTATTAAGCCCACACACTAGAGTCTGCAGTCTTGAAAATATCTGGAAAAACAAGTGTTGTCTTTACTGTTGTGTCTGCCAATATTCTTGTCACACAGCTAGTTCTGCATTTTCTGGTCCTTAGTTTTCTCCTGCATTTCTCCACTGTTTTTTTTTTTTCCTTCCCTTCCCAGGAACTAATATTTTCCTCAGTCATTTTTTATGTCTTCAGGAGGTTTGGTTTTGGTTTTTTTTTCAATCTCTTTCTGCCTGAGTCCTGAGTTGGGAAGGGTTACAAGAAGTTTCTTCCATTTCCAAGACAGAGGGACAGCCACAGCAGATCATGCCCACCCACCTTCTCTTTCTTAGGCCACATCAGGGGATGTCCCAGGAGAAGAAAGGCAAAGAGAGATCCGAACTAAACTTCCAGATCCTTCTGCATCTTTTTCCCTTACATTTTGGGATCATGTTGCTGGGCAAACTGATATCAGTCTCTGCCTCCATCAGCTGCATAGTTTAACTGCCTGGTCTCAGGGAGTCCCCTAACTACCCATTAGGGAAAGAGGGGTTACATGGGCAAATCAGTAGCTCCCTGGCTGTTTTGAAATGCTTTTTCCCAGGCCTGTGACACTTGATGGCTTGGTCCATACTTGGCAATGGTAGCACATCCTGCAGGACACTGGCACCACCACGATAGGGACTCTGTCTAGAAACCATCTCTTCTTAAAAATCATTGCAGCTCCAGAACACTCAGTTCTGCTGACACATGGGCATTCACCAGCTGGTACAGGCAGTGGCTGATATCTGTCATTAACTTCAAGATAGGAACAGACCACAGCTGCCCTCATCCTGAGCTCCCATCACCACAGAATGCACAGACAAAGATTCATGGCAAGACAAAGCCTTGTACGCTGGGAAGTTTAGGGTCTGCTGGCCACATAATTGTGTACAAGAAAAGTGACTGAAAAATCCACTGGAATGAGCACAATCTGACTGAGCAGAGCTGTGCTTGCTAATGACATTGATGAGTTTTGCTTGTGGATAGCAATGAGCCACACATTTTAACTCCCAGAAGTACAAATGGTCCTGCAGCTGCTGTTTGGTTTATCTTTCTGCTAGGCTGGCTGCTGCACATGCTTTTCCTCTGCCATGCATCTAGTTTCTGTGTGTGTCAGAGGAAAAGCTCTGAGGAAGTGCTGCTTACTGGATCAGTAGCATCTGCCATCTTTTCAAAAGATGTGTTAGAGAGTCTTGATTGTTTGCACATCTTTGTCTGGGCTCTTTGTGGCTGAAGGAATATCACGGTGATTGCCATCTGCCCTCAAAGTTCAGAGGTTGGTTGAAACACTGCCAAATATCAGCATTTATCAAGGCATCTCTTGGATCTGGAAATCAGCAGAGAACACACTTTCCTGGGAGATTTCCATTAGTATTAGTCAGAAATAAATCTCTCTATGTGGCTTAAAACTACAGAAGTGTTTGAGAATGAGTGGATGGAAGTCATGAAAGGTAGAAGTAATCAGGTTTGGGTTTGCCTCTTGTTTGAACCAGGAATGTTCACAGATGGTTGGTTCTTTTTTTCACCTGAATCACCCTGGTAATCTGGAAATGTCTGCAGATCCATGCTCTTTGGCACTTACTATCAGACATGAACAGGAAGGTCTGTGGTAAAGGAATGACTGAAAGAGACCATGAACTGGGTAACTCAACTCAGGTCTCTGTTTCAGGCTAAACATGACAGAAATGGAAAAAGCTAAGGATACAGCCATTCATTGATTCCCTGTGCTTACAGATATCTGCTCAAATGTGCAGCATTTCCTTCTTAACAGCATTTCTGTTGCATGTTACTGTCCATCTGCAAGGAGATTACATATTTAGCATCTGTCTACCCATCCATCAGCATTACATTTCTTAAGGCACCCGTTAGTGTTGGCTTTCAGCATCTGTCTTCCTTGCCACCTGCTTTCGGCATTCTGCGTCTTTTCTGACAGAAAATTCCCTCTCTGTTGTGGGCATTTGCTTCCTCGTGTCTCGATTCAGGTAGAGATTGACTGTCTCTCTTTCATGGAGATTGTTTTTCTTCTCTTCTTTTTCTCTGCAGTTTTCCTTGAATGTAAAATAAAAGTGAGGCTGGTTGAGATACTTAGCCTTGCTGCTGGAAGATCCAGGTGTGACTTGCAGTGTGTCACTGTTTCCTGATGGCATAGGACAGCTCACTTCTGCAATTACACACAGTACCAGCAGCATGTCAGAATCCTGACTTGCACAGCTTCCCAATTCAAACATCTTACTTGTGATTAAGAAAGATGTTGGCGTTTTCATTATTCAGAAGTATTAAAAGAGTCATTCCAGTATGTGGAAAAGTGTCTGACTTGGACACCAAACAATGTACAGGTGAATATCTTGACCTTCTACTGCCGGGCTATTTTAACCGTGCAGTCAGGTGGAGAATTACACTGCTGAATCTACCAGGACTGGTTACCTATGGAGACTAAATTGCTCTGTATTCAGCTGATGTACCCTGGAAGCTCAGGGCAATTAGCTGTGCACGATAAGAGTCACAAATTCTCAAGGCCAAAGTGCTCAGCTGCTCCACTCTTGGAGATCTTGGACACTCTATGGGGTCTGACCTTCACTCTTAACTTGAGCATCACCCTTGGCATGTAGATAATCAAGAGGCTGAAGTAACTAGGATAGAAAATTGTGGTAAACACTGTACAGTTTTAAAGCTCTTCTGCTGCTGAAGGCCTCAGGTTATGGAAACAGCAAAATTGTTTTGACTCTTTTTTTCTTCTTGTCATTAAAAAGAAGAAAAGTAGAATCTAAATGCAATCTGTCACCTGTCCCTAGCTGAAGCACTAACTTACTGTGTGTCTTGTAATGCTACTTAGAAGCCTTGGTGTCATTATTAGCAGTGTACAAAGATATATCAAAGAACAGATCCTGTCCCCAGAAAGCTTGTGATCTAAAGTCCAGATCCTACAAAGCATTAAGAATCTGCTTGGCAGTGTGTTCCAATTATAACTGATTAAAATTGCTGCTGTGGAAAATACAGTTCCCAAATATCAGTCAGGAGCCCAGGTTACAGAGCCCTCTAATAATACACAATAAGGAGAGTTCCAGAACCAGCAAGTTTACAGTCAAAATGTTGAGCATTGACCCGCTGTTGGATTTCTTACAGTGCATACAAATTCGGTGCCTGTGTAAGGCTTTGCAGACACTATGCATAAAATGGGGAAAAGATAAGAAATAGATACAACAGAGATATAGGTGGAAGCATAAGGTAACAATGTAATGTAATATTAAGAATAT
Organism: Urocynchramus pylzowi; assembly: GCA_013397555.1. Classification (NCBI taxonomy): domain Eukaryota; kingdom Metazoa; phylum Chordata; class Aves; order Passeriformes; family Fringillidae; genus Urocynchramus; species Urocynchramus pylzowi. The sequence continues at coordinate 813,204 of VZRH01005667.1, read as the reverse complement.
AAATCTAAGATAGAATTGAGAATATTCCAAGAGCTTGGTTTTTTTCTGCAACATTAACTTGACTGCATCGCACACTAGAATATATATAGGTTCTCTGTTCTTATTTTACCTGTGAAATGTACAATTTCATATATAATGTGTGATAAATAGGATGTACAATGGGCTAGAATCAATGGTGCAGGAGCATCTTTAACATATGGAATGGCTTGACTTCTAAGCTTGATTTCTCAGTCTTGATGTTTTAGCAAGGTTTTTTTGTACTGTAGATGCTGAGGTTTTTTTGTACTGTAGATACATTTGCATGCCTGTGCCCTTCTGAAAACTAGGTGAAACAGAAGCCAAACTTAGCCATGTAGTAGTGCTGTCTTTAAAAAGAAAGACCTAACAAGCTTGTTGTAAAGCCCATCTGTTTGACAGGCCATTTGTTGAGTGCTAGTGCAGCTGGAGTGGGATTCTCTCTGATGGGAATAGATGAGCAGGCTGAGATTTTTTTATACAGGAGAGCTGAGTCTCTGGGGGAAGAAAAATGTTTTTGCATTAGTTTTGTTACCTTTTTGTTGCCCTATTTGTTAATAGTGGGACTTCCTTGGGGCTCTTTTCCTATTTCAAAATTGAGATAAATAAAGAAAAATAGGTATTTTTCCCCATAACCTTGGGGATAAACTGGGCTGACTCTGTAGAATGACAGAGATTTTCTCCTGTGGAGGAGAGAGTGCTGGGGTTTAGAACATGTTATTTTAGACAGATATCTATTTGGACAGAGTGAAAAACCTGAAGATGATAAATGGCCTGTATTTGCACATTTCCCAACTGAAATGCTAACATTACTGGAGGCCCATTTCCCAAATCTGATCTGAAAGACATGCTTCATACTTATGTCTCTTCCTAGTGCTTTTATACCATCATAAAGACTTTAGTATCCCATCAAGTCATATTAACATTTTTCCTTGAGCTGGGATGGTGTGAAAGTGGCTTATTTTCCAAGACTCATCATGCCTTCTCTAGGTAACAAAGAAGTCTCATATATCCTCACTTTCAGTCCTTTTAGAAGCTCAGGGCATGAAGAAGGCTTGATGTGACAATCAAATAGGTAAGAAGTCTGATGAAGTCCATGAAAATACAACCTAAAGCTCTCAGGGAAAAAAGAAATTTACCACTAGTGCCCTGGCCACAGCACAGTTTTCATTGTCTTCTTTCTCAAGGAAAGCAACGTGGAATGACAAGCAGATATAGGAGTGGAAGGTAACAGATCATGGAAGCATTATGTATGAACGTAAACATAAATATATGATGGAAAACATTGCATAGCCCCAGTAAATTTTCCCCCCTCCATCCTTCTCTCTGTTTCAAATCAGATAAATTAATATTTTATTTTTGTGCAGCTGTAGGGGAGATGCATTATTGAAGGGATCAGGGATCATGTTTTCCCAGAGTCCCTCCCCCTTCCCTGGTTTTCTGTGCTAGATTAAGGCAAGTTTAGAGGGTAAAATAAACAATGGCTTGTAGGGCTGGAGTTGTGGAAGTTCCAAAAATTCCACCCAAACACTCATAGAAAGACCCTCTGCAAGGTTTCATTTATGCCTCAAGTCCTTTTTGGCTTACTGTACTCAACATACTCATGAATAAGGTTCCCATGAGACAGGTACATCAAGTTTGGCTCCTAATAAGTTATACAGATGCCCAAGGTCTGGGTATGGTCAGAAGAATAGTGTGTTGCTCAAAGCCCTGCCTGCAGTTTTGGGTTCTGCACCTGTGCACGTCTCAGGATCCCTGACAAAAAGCAATGCTTCTCAATTTGTGTAGCATGCTGTAAAATACATGCATGAAAATCTCTAAGGAAAGTATTGTGGTGTTGCCTCTTGGGCAGAGCAAAATTTGCTGCTCATTTGTGTTGTGTTTGTTTCTATTTTTTTTTTTTCTGGAGCAGACCTGAGGGTTTCTCATCCAGGGAATTTGGAACATTTCAAGTGCACTAAATTTAATCAATTCAGCAGATATTTTTGTGCAGTCTCACAGAGGAGACAGGGTGACCTAAAACATTTGAATCCACACTTTAACTCCACACTGTCCCTCAACAGGATACCCTGCACAAAATCTGCAAATACAAGATACGGCTTGGTCCTGTTAAAAACCTGTTCAACTGATGCATCTGTCTGTAATGACAGGTTCAAACTAGCATTTGCAAACAAATGAGTTATCATCTGAAAACAGTTAATGAGGCAAGTAGGTATCCCCTCCACACCAGGTATAGGGGGCATAAGCAGCTCTGTTTTTCTGTTATCCCTGTGTGAATCTCCAAGTAAGATATAGCAGAGGTTGAATGCCACAACACAGAGATAGCACATATGTTTAGGTCATGGGTTTTTTTCTGGCATTTGAGAGGCCAAATTTTTTTTTTTTTTTTTTTTTTTTTTTTTTTTTTTTTTTTTGGAAAGTCTCCTGGCTGTTGCAAATGTTTTTTAGCAAAAAAAAAAAAAAAAATGCTGCAGAGAATAAACAGATCCCACAGGCTGATCTAATAGATATTCCTTTCTGGCTTTTGCTGATGGTGGAAGGGGATGTATTTGAGAGTGGGAGTGCAGTGCTGGATGCAGAATGGCCATTTGCCTGACCCAGTGAGAAGCTTTATCATCTCGTGGTGTGCTGTGAGGCATTTACTAAGTCCTGTGCAAAACTGTCACTTTCAGTGCAGTGAAGGTGTTGCCACTGTTTAGAAACTCAGAGCATTCTCCTCCATGAAAATCATGCATGTAAAGCTGCCTTGCTTTGCCTTAGGCCCCTCTAATCTCCCCTTCTGTCCCTGGGGCTGCCCCCCAACCCCATGACCCCTCTGCTTGTTTCATGGCTGAGAAGACACACACAGCTGTGGGAGAAATTTGCATCCTCCTCTGTGTCCTCCCCCTTCCCAGCCACACATAGAAAGAAAATTCAATTAAGCAAGTGATTTGCTGTTGTGTTTAAGTTACAATAGTAGTAATCACACCAATTATAGAAATCAGGTTGGCAATCATGGACACTGCCCTCTTCATTGCTTATTAACTTCATTCCAAAATGTGATTTCCCTCCGCCCCATTGAAATTGGTGAATGTCACCTGTGTATGTCCCTGCTCCTCCAGGGTGTAATAGCATCTTTGAAACCTAACAACCAATTGCTGCCCTCACACATGCAGTCAGATTTATCCCTACCTCTCTCTATTACAATAATGAGTGGGTAGCAGATGTAGTCAAATGTTTTTGCAGTCTTCTCCCTCTGCCCTCCCTCCCTTTCCCTAGCAAGCAATAGTTTGAATCTTAAGCAGTGTCTTGGATTGCTTAGTGGAAACATTTCCCAGGCCCAGGGGGAAAATAGTTACACAACTGCCTAGGATCTTTTTTTCCATTTTCCATTTTTTTTTTCTTAATCCTATCTTTCTTTCTACTTGGATGAATCTTCTTTAATTATTTAAACTGTACAACAAGAAGCACCATTAAATATGATGACAGATGTCTCCCTGTGTTCCTGTTCTCCCATCTCCAAGATTATCAATGGAAATCCCTTCACAGGCAAAACATTACTTTGTTGCAGGGAAATTTTACCATATTTTTTTTCCCCTTCTATTGCTCTCATGAATGTAGGCAGATTTCTAGTCGACTTCCTTTTGTTACCTCTTTCTTCAGCTCTATAGTCAAAGGGATGCAGAATACAAAATGCATTTGAGTACAAAAATTTTTGAGAAAGAAGCTGTGGGTCCAGTTTTGTTGGCCAAGGCAGGAAATCATACCTCTTTCTGCCATGAAATGCTGAGATGCTGTATTGCAAACATGGGGCCCTAGCTTTGGGATGCAGCAGCTGTTCCAGCTATCCAGGTACCCTCCAAAACCAGAAACACTCAAATCACCATCTTCTTTCCATAAAATTGGTTGTTGCTCAACTGTACATATGTATGAGCTCAGGGTGAAATTGGGTTGTGACATGTGGAGGGAATGAGATGAGGTGATGAATGAGATTAATCTCACACTACTTTAAAAAGATTTCAAGTTCTGTGAATAGAAGTGCCAGTGAAAGAAGAAATAGAATTATGATTCTTCTTATTGATACTATTCCTTTTTGCTGCTTTGTTCAATCCCAGGACTGGGAGATGATCTCACGTCTCAGGGCCAAACTGAACTCCAGCATAAGGGATTAAAGAACTCCACAGAGTCACAGAATGGTTTGTGTTGGATGGGACCATTATTTAGGTTAAAACTGTTGCCACTTATCCTGTCACTACAGACCCTGGTGAAAGGTTGCTCTTCATCTTTCATATAAGCACCTTTTATATATTGAAAGGCCATAATAATGTGTCCTTGGAGCCTTATCTTTTCCAGGCTAAACAAGTCTCTCAGCAGTTCTTCATAGGAGGATGCTCCAGCCATTCTTGTGGCCATCCTCTGGACTCATTCATACAGGCTCATGTCTTTCTGTGCTAAGAACCCCAGAGGTGGCTGCAGTACTCCAGCTGGAGTCTCATGAGAACAGAGTTGAGGGGGAAAATCACCTCCCCCTGCCCTGCTGGTGATGCATTTTTTGATACAGCTCAGAATGCAGTTGGGTTTTATGAGCTGGGAAAGAACATTACCAGCTCACATCTAGTGTTTTTTTAACCAGTATCCCCATGTTGTTTTCCACAGGGCTGCTCTCAATCAATTTATTCTCCAATCTGTATTCATACTAGGGATTGCCCCGATGCAGGTGCAGGACCTTACACTTGGTGTTGTTGAACTTCATTAGACTCTCATGGACCCGCTTCACAAACCTGTGAAGGTCCTTGTGGATAGTGTCCCTCAGCTTCCTGTCGTGTACAAACTCTCTGAGGTGGGCTTGACCTTACTATGTCATTAATAAAGGTGTCAAACAGTACCAGGCCTGATGTGGCCCCTTGAGGAACATCACTTGCTACTCATCTCCATTTGGACCACTAAGCCATTGAGTGCAACTTATTCCATCCATCCTTATTCCTTTTCCATCTACTACTCCATCAATCAAACCCATATTGTTCCAATTTATCAACAGGGATGTTGGCCTCAACCATGTCAAAGGCATTACAGAAGTAAAGATAGATGACATCAGTTGTGTCCATCAAAATGTTATCCTGCCTTGTCTAGTGCACAGCTGCTCCTCATGCCACCTCCTGTTGTACTCCTGCCTTTCCCAGTGTGTCTGGGTTGGGTATTCTTCAATCATTCATGGCATTTGCTGCAGTCCAAAAAAGAGGCTGTTGGGAGGATGTTAATTTAGATGCTTGTTCAAAAGTCAAATTAGCTTCTCACATCTCTGCCTTTTTGGGATCACTGTTTTTCCTGTGGTTGGTCTGCTATATTATTTACACTTTCCACAAGAGAGGTGGCGAGCCATCTGGATTTGGTGCACAGCCAAAGCTGGTCAGATTGTCCACAGAATTAAGATAGAGCTGCCATGTATTGGGAATATCAAGCCCTTTAACAGGTATGAGAGCAGCTCTGGAGTGGCATTTTCCCAACATGCTGTGCCTGGTAAATTGGCCAGCACTGAATCATTTAAGGGACACTCTTTGTTATGTCTTTCCTCTACTGCCTACCTCATGCTACATCTCTCTAAACAAGATCATTATAAATTTGTGACGTGCTTGGTTCAACATGTTTGTGCGGTGAAGCTGGGACCTGACCACCTGAGTAACTTTGGGGTTTGATGTGGTGCTGAGTGGTGCACTCATGTCATGTCACAAGCAGGCTGCCTTGAATTGCTGCTGTGATAAGGCCCTGCCTCTTCCCTAACGTGGCTCAGGATGTCTCCTGAGCAAGCTGACAGAAAGGCTCAGTCGCACTTCTTGTCAAGTAGGGGTGGATTCTGTTTAAGCAAGAGTGTATTTTGATAGGGAACCAGTGCAATTGGGCCCTAGAAGTTCAAGAAAATGTTTTTTCCAATGTTGTTCTCTCCTTAGGTTAGGTTTATTGTCATTAGCCCACACTAAGAGAGAGCCACTCTGGATGCCCCAGGGTGCACAGGCAGAGACAAAGGAGAGCAGCCCCAGAACAGAGCTCCCTCATGGATTGGCACCAACCTGCTGTAGCTGATGAAGTGGCCATTTTCCATGGGTAGCCCAGCTTGATGTCCTGTGCTGGGATGTGGGCTGTGGCATTACCTCCTGCAGTGGGCCGAGTGCCTGCGTTGCAGGGTTTGACAGCAGTACCAGGCCAAGTGCCTGGCTGCACTCTCCACAATCCCCGGGGCAGGCACAGGCTGTATAATCGTACAGACAGGAGTGGTTTAATCCTAGAGAAGGGAACAGATGGGGAAGGGAAATGGCAGCGTTTCAGGATGTGCAGGTGTTACCTGCCACAGTGCCACTTTCGGTTGGCTGCACAATGAGGTATCGCTAGTTTTTCTGCCACCTTGGCTGGCCCATGGGCTGAGGGACCTTCCAGCCCTGTGGCAGGTGGAGGAGAGTGGGGCCAGTGTGTCCTGGCCAGACCCCTGGAGCTTTCATTCCTGCGTGTTTTCCTGTTCTGACTCCCAGCCACGTGTAAATCTTTCCTTGCTCTTCACCTGCCAACACCCAGGGCAATGAAGGATCAGGTGGCAGGTAAAGTAATCAATCTGGAGGGCTTTTAGCAGCACGTCCTGCCATCGTTTGACAGTGCATCTCTGTCAAGGAGACTGTGTCTTTCCCTGATCAATAAATCAATCTGTCCTTTTTTACCTTTGTGCGCCAGCATGTCAGTCATTTCATGCCATGGACAATGTAGAACTGGCACTGAAGGGGTATGGTAAACATTGCCTCCTGCTGAGACCCCTCAGGGCTGGATCAAAGTCTAGGGCCTCTGCAGGATTTCTGACCATGCCCACATATCTAGGGATGGCATCAATCCACATCCTTTTACCTGCCTGGGTGGTATCTGATTTCAAGGCAAATCCTCTGTCAGGATGTCTGTGATGCGCCTGAGAATATCCCTGAGAAGCCTTGGGTTCACGTCCGTGTAAGCCACAGGACTTCATTTCTGTCAGGTGTCACTGAATCAGACATCTCTCCTGGCTCTCTGCAACAGGGCTCTGCCAGCATCTTCCCTTGCATCCCACAAGTTCTCACTTCCATATGCTATAAAAGTTTCACCGCTGTGTTTTGGGGAGAAAAACACATGGTCTCCCACGGCAGTTGCAGGTGGAGGCATGGAGGATGCTGCTAGAGCTGTGCCAAGTGTGGGCTGTGCTGCTGAGGCTTGTTGGGTGAGGCTGCTGCTGGCCTGGGGCTGGCCCTGCATGCAGGGTGGGCTGAGCTCCTGGCACCTGGCTGCTGAGGTTTGTAGAGATGTAGTTTGTGTCAGCCTCAATCTCCGATTTATCTCCTCCTGTTCGCCCTGTCACCACTCCTTCCTGCGAATGCAGAGTGAAGAGGGCGGCAGAGAGTAGAGAGGGACTGACAAACAGCTGGGGCCTCAGAGCCCAGGGGTGAGTGATGCCTGCACTGCACCCTGACTCCTTTGCTTGTTTTACCAAGGCCCAGGCTGAGCATCACCAAAGTCAGTGTGCTTAGGAATGTCATTCTGTAACATCAAAGTGAAAGGCTGTGTCTCTTCCACAAAACTGAGATGTGATTACCTGAGACTAGAAAACAGCTGGTTTGGATGTGTTAAGCGAATTTAGGGCATCTTCTTTTGGCGTTTTATTGCTCCTGGCTCTTTTTGGCAACCAGCTTTGCTTTCTCTTAGCATCTTTTGCCCTAAGATCTCCAATTGCAAGTCCAAGATGTTCTAAAAGGGACTCTGATGGTTGAGAGCCATAAAAATGCCTCAGCTTGGTCTTGGGAATTCCTCCTGTTAATTCAGAAACACTTGGAAACATTGAAAGCAAGGTATCAGGAGACTGGAAGTTTCTTGCTGGTGTCATGAGGCGTCCCTGCAACACATCAGAATCATCCAGGAGCCAGCACTAGAGTGCCACCAATATTATCCTGTCCCCTACCTTTATGGTTTAACAACAAGATCAGCCTCCCTCTCTAGACATGTCTAATTGTATCCTTAGGCTATCATGACTATAACTACACTGCTACACTAATTAGGCTTACGGTTCAACATCTTTTTTAATTTCTCCTTTCTTTAATTCCTTTGAAATGTTTTAGACAGCCATCCTAACTTAACCAGTCTTTCATCACAGTACATCCTTCATCTTTTCCTCCCTCTCCCCTGGATGCAGCTGTGGAATGTCAAGCCTCTTTTACAGCTCCTCTACAGCTGGTGGCTGGTGGAGCACCTCCTTCCATTCAGGCAGCACAGGGAGCTGCAAACAGAGCAACAAGAATCCTGTCCTCACCCCCACTGTGAGGTCTGGGGAGGCCTTGATGTGCTGCAAAACAGTGACAGCTGCAAAATCCTGCATGACCCTGGATTTGTTATCCTCTTAATTGCTTTTACTTCTTTTTGGAGGTCAGGCCCTGCCATCCGCTGCCAGCTCCTCAGAGAATTTAGAGAAAAATAGGGACTAGCAGCTTAAAATGTGGTTCTTGCCTGAAAAAAAGAAAGAAAAAGTGACTTGACAAAAATAGCCTCTTCCTCCTCTGTTGCTCTGATTTCTCTATGACTCCAGGTCAGTTTTGCTCGCTTACAGATGGAAAAAAAGTTTTTTGCCATTTTTCTCCTGTTTCCCACAGAGCTCCAGGAGAGAGACCTGCAGTTTCTCAGCAGGATAGCTAACTAAAGTCTAAATGAAAAATTGGGGCTGTTCCTGGAAACGAGGGGGGGGGGGGAATCCCCAAAGCAACAGTTTAATCCATTTATCTTTTCTTCTTTTCTTAGATCTGCATAGTTGACAATAAGACTAAAGAGTGACCAGAAACTTAGTAGGGCACATCAGGAATCAGATACTGTGTGATAACACAGTTGTATGTAACTATTTGCAAGGAATTTCTTCAGGAAATTGTTCTTAAATATTTTGGCCAACAAGAAGCTTGCCACGTTTTTACAACTTACATTGTGAGCATTCTTACACTGTAAGGACAGAGTCAGACAGACAGGGATGGTATGTCACATTCTGCCTGCCCCCATATTGTCAGTCTGTAGGGTGGTTTGTGGGGCTAAGAAAATATTGCCAAGCTTTTCCATCTTCTGCTTGCCACAGGCCAGCACCTCTTTCTCCCTCTTTTGGTGTGCTCAGGGAAAAACACAGCTTTCCCTAAAGAGTTTTTTATTTTGAAGGTATGAAATGTTTTTCCTTCTCTGACTGCTGTAATTGCTGTGAATAGTTGTTTTACACGGGGGCTGCTGTCTGCTGGAGGAGTGTTTTAAAGAGAGGAAAACTTCAGATCATCAGAAATAGGCTGCTGACTACGTCAGCAAAGTGTGCAAATGCTCCAGCACATCCCGTGTGCAAGAAACAAAAACAGCCTCATGTTGTCTATCTGTTAAGCTTGCACACACTTCTCTTCTGCACACATCTGCATATGGAGTGTTATGTCAGGAGGGTGCCCTCAGAGTCTGGGTGTGAAAGTCCTTAATTCCCAGCTCTGTGCCTCCCTCTCCTCCCTCCTTTCCTCTCTCCAGCTCTGCTGTACAGGCTTGCTAAGGTCCCCTAAAGCAGGGACTCCCACCCATGGCCCAGCCTTGTGAAGCAGGCAGCTTCATGGCTGGTGATGTCTAGGCCTTCCCAACTTTCTGTTGGTGTTTTGATCTAGCAGTATCTCTGCTAACCTCTCTCCTGCTCAGCCTGAGAGCTTCAGCAGGGGGTTGTCCCAAGGGACAGGCAAAAATAAGCCTGCTGTCATCCTGATCAGAGCCTTAGAGCTGCTGAGAGAGAAGGAGAGATCCTAGCCAGGTTTCCTCATGGATTTGCGTCTGACTGGTCCCTGGGGCTGATGTCAGGAGGGTGCTGCAAGCTGAAAATCTTGAAACTGAGACCATGCCCTCTTGAGATCCCACGGCAAGTCTACTATTCTACATGGGATGGTCCTGGTGTATGGATGCTACCAGTTCATCCTGCCCACCTTTGCTATCTCTGTTAGATACCAAGCAGTTCTTCACTTTCTCTCCTAGGCAGTGGTGTGCCTGCTGCCAGGGCTGCCCAGAGGTCACTGCACCCTTCTGGCTGGTAATTCTGGCAGAGCAATCCCACTGCCAACATGTGTGGCAGCCCCAAAACATCCTGTGTCACATTAGGACTGTGCTGTAACTCAGAAACTGGAGATGAGGACAATATGCCTCATTCTGTGCTGTGCCACAGGTGTAGAAGAAATAGTTAAGCCAGGCTGGGGCTTAGGGATGTCCCTTTTTCTGTTCCTTTCCTCCCCTGCCCTCCTCAAATGCAAAGCTTAGAACACAGGGAGGAGGGAAGTGAAAGCTCTTTTGCAGTGAACTTTAGAAGTCTGCTATCTGAGGGGTTTCAAGGGCAGCTGCCAGCTATAGTAAGACTTGCAGGAAATTCACAGGAGTTGGCTGTAGGCATGTCAGATGATGTAAGGAGAAGGGACTCACTGATGTATACAGAAATAGAATTCACCAGGCCAGCTGAGGAGTTGAGGAGAGAAAAAAATGTTGCTTACTCACAGGAAAAAAAGAAGAGGGTGGTGGTGGTGGTGTGTTTTTTAGTATTTGAGAGGAATTGTCTGCTTTCCTATTCCTTCCATGTTCCTGTTTTTCCAGACTTTTTTAATTGGTGGAAGTCACCCCACAAGCATCTCTAGATGACTAGCTCACAGGCACTTGAAAGTCACAGTGCCCCAAGACGTGATGGCATCCCTGGCACGGGGGCTTTTCTAAAAGTGAAAACTGACTCCAGAAGCAGTGTGGAGAAGGATTTAAAGCTGTTGTTTGGAAGTCTTCTGTGCTCCCTGAGTTGCAAGCCCCTTTTGTGGTTTCCTGCCCCAAATCTTGTGGGTTTGTGGGCCCTGTGTGCCCACTGCCTGGCACTGGGGTCAGTGGGACTCTGCCATCCCACCTCTGACGCGTTTTCTATCTGCGATCTCTTGAACTACAGAATGTACGAGGTGAAGAAGAATCTGACCCCATTCCACAAAAGGGAGTTTGTCATCCCTGTTGCCCCATTTTTCTCACCCATTCCTGGGGAACCTCCTTGCAAGTCCCATCAGCTTTTCTGCTGCCCTCAGCACCTGCAGCCGTCTCGGCAGTAAGACACAGAGACTCAGTGACCAGGCTCAGTCTGGCCTTGCCCACAGCACACACTTGCTAACCCTCATCCAGCGGCCCTCTTGTCTTGGGGCCGCTCCGCAGGCCCCATGGAGGCAGGTGGGATGGGGTGAGCTGTCGTGGGCTGTCTGGGGCTCGGGGAACACCCCAGGCCAGGCTGCAGACTGTCCGGGGAGCCACCCCTGCTGAGGGCCGTGACAGTGTCCCCAGGGGAAGCGTCCCTCTGGTAGGGACAGCCCGCCTGGCCGGAGTGTGCCAGAGGGCTCGGGGCTGAAGGGACGCAAGGGTGAGAGGGAAAGCAAGCGCAGCAAAAGCAGGGAACAAGTGCTGACTGCAGATGGATTTTGCCCCCTTCTGACAGCATCCTGCAACAGACCGGAGCTGCTGCCTCCGGCCGGCGCTGCACTGCCGAGCCGGCTGCGTGCGGCTCTACAGATGCTGTCACAGCCGCTGGCAGCCTCTCCCCAGCCTCTTGCTGCTTGCGGGCAGGGAGGCTAGGAATTATGACAGAAGCTTCTGGGCTCAGCTTTAAAGGCACACGATTGTGACATAAACAGGGGTGTTTTATTTTCAGGTCAGAAGATAGTGGTCTGGGGCAGGGAAGCTGGTGGGGCTGTGGGAGGAACAGAAACAAGCATAGCTGAGGGGTGACTGTCAGTGTCTGAACAGGCCTTGGAAGATGGCAACATATTCTTGCCTACAGATTCGCTTGTGAAGATCTGCTGCTGTCTTAAATGTTGTAGTGCCTGAGTATTTGCCTCGCAGGAACACGAATGCAGGATGCACCTGCAGGCCCAGTCTCCTGGTGGATAGCAGAAGAGTGTGGAGTCTCTAAAGCAATAGCTGTGATTGCACTGACCTCCTGCCCTACCTTAGCCCCTTGTACCTCACATGTCAGCAAAGTTTGCCATTGCTGTCAGATAATGGCCATGCAAAATTATGAGATAAGCCTCATCCTAGTATTTGCTGAAGTGAGTGTTAGGCAGGAAAGGATGTCAGGAGAGCAGGTAGGGGAGAAGGAGATGTGCCTTAGGGATGCTCACTGTGTCCTGTGCTGCAGATAATGGAGAGTTGTGCCGTTTTGTGGATGTGTGTTATCTCCCAACCAATCTGCCTGGATAGTTTTTGCTTGAGGAATTGCATTACTCAGGCCTTGGTTCCAGAGGCATGGGACAGCTTCTTCTTCTTCTATTATTTTGCTGTTCAGCATTAGTTCTGGGCTTTAGTAGGAAGGTTATAGTCACCTTATAAATAATCATTTTCTCTCCAATATGACCTCTGTGCAGGCTCTGTGTGTGCTGCTAAGCAGCTACACAAGAGGTGGTGGCTTTTCCAATGCACACAGGCTTAGTGGCATTTCAGAGCCTCCTCATGGATGTGTACTCAACAAACATTTCATATGAGGGCCCAGAGAGCTGCCCAAGGTACAATGATTCCAATGGTGTAGAATTTCCCCGTGGTTGCCCAGTCATTGTTTTAATATCAGTCTGACTGAAATGAAATTTTGAATCCAAGGCAGACCTAAGAGGATGTGTGTGCTTCAGAGTTATGTTGACCCCTGTGCTTCCATTGCAACTGAAAAACAGGTCTGCTGGGCAAACCTGCTTCTTTTCAGCTGCTGTCAGGAGAGTTTTTTCTCTGGAGCAGTCCTGAGCTCTCTCCAGGGCCCAGATGGCATTAGCTGAGGTGAGGTAGAAATCTTATGGGCACCGTTACAGCCGTCCTCCCCAGGGCAGTGTTACTGCCACCTGGTCCCCACTGCAGAGGGCACAATGTCATTCTTTGAAAACGGGTGTTGTGTGGAATGACCCTGCCTGATGGGGAGGATTTGGGTGCCTCCAGGAAAAAGGTAAAGAAGCACATCCAAGCCTTCCTGGCAGTTCAGTAGTAGATTTGTATGCAAGTGTCACAGAGAGCATCTTCCAGCCCATCACTCTTTTCCTCCCGTTAGTCCACATTTATCTGTGGCCTTTGTATCTCTTGGCTGCAGCTCAGGCCAGACATGGGCAGCTCACCAGACACCTGTTCTTGCATCATTCCTGGTCCCCTTGGGTTATATATTTACTTTCTGCCTTTTTGTGCTCTATAAACAGAAGAGATACAGGTCAATGGGTCACTGCGAAAAGCACCTAGACTTTCATATGCAGATTGTATCCACAGCAGGCCCAGCAAATCCCACTCAAACCCCAGCTATGAGCATCTCTCCAGCTTGGCCAGGCTGGTAGAAAACAGCCATATATAGCACACGGGTTCTGCTCTTCCCTGGAAAGTGAGAAGTGCTTCCAGCACAGTTTCCAGTGTGCAAGAGCACGTTGGTGTAAGACCTAGAGAAGAGAAGATGCAGCCCACTGCCTGCCTCCTAGATGGCCCAGTGCTTTATCTGCAGCCTGGATCCATGGGAGCGCAGAGCCTGGGAACTGTGATCTGCTTGCCTGACAGAGCTGTGAGCTGGTACCTCCTGATGGGCTTGCCAAGAACATGTTGTGGCTGGTGTATTTTTTCCTTTTTCTCCAAGCAGCTGAGGGTGGCACCTGTGACTCTGGGAGGGAAAGCTGGACAGGTTTTCAGAGTGCTAATGATGATTAGTTTGTCTAAGCCAGCACAAACTATCAATGGGTTTGAAATGTTAATCAGGAGAAGGGCCTAGTGCTGAAGAGCTGCAGAATGAGAAATGAATGGGAAAGGGGAGGGGAGGGAGGACAAGGGCTGGAGTAGGAAGAGATGCCTAAGTGGGGATTTGACACAAGTATTTTCAGCTGCTCAACTCTTTGCTCTCTGAGTGGGACAGATGCCTTCCTCTTCTGTGTGCTTGGAATACCTCACTTTGCTCACAGAAACGCTATGACTGCAATTAATTTCACTCTGCCTGTATAGGAAAAGTCTCCTTGAGAATTGCTTCCTAGATATTCCTCTGCTCCACCCAGAGAGTGACTTTGCTCCCCACCCCTATGAAATTTACCCTTCTGGTGCTCTCTGCTGCTTGCTTGTTTGGTGTTTTGGTATGTATATATGTTTGCACAGTCCTGGAAGATACTCTCACACACACCTGATTTGAGACAAACTGCTGCCTTGCAGGCTGCACTTTCCTGTAGAGTGCATGGATGGGTGGATTCTGATAAAAACTAAAATACGTGCACTGTAAAAAAATGTTTGCGAACATGCTCCTCTCTCTCCTCTCTTCTTTTTGTAGATACCTGTGTACCTCCATATTTTTATCTCACACTTACACTTGCTGTGCATGCCTGTACTATCTTACACTCACATTGACATATAGGAAGATCATCCTCAGTGTACCTTGCCATGCTGTGCTGGCACTTTCAGCTCCTGAATTTATGTAGAACAGGATTGCTGCTCACACACCCTCTCCTGCTGGTAATCAATGAGTGGGTGTAGATGTGGGTGATGATGATGTCCCTTTATCACACCTCATCCTGATCATGTGTAGATGTGTAACTGCTTTTTCTCAGCCTTTGCCAGGAGCTCCTGCTCATTCTTTGGGATGCTCTTTGGGCCCATGAAACAGGAAATGCAATGGGGGAAAAAAAAAAAAAAAGAAAGAGAGAAAGAAACACATAATTTCATAGCTCTCTAAGCACAGACATGCCTAACTTCCTGCTTAAGGATCTGAGCCATACAGCTCACCCAATTAGTCAGTAACATAAGAACTGCCATAACAGGCAGAACCAAGAATCTGTCTAGCTGCCTTTCCCCCATATGTCTCCAGCAGTGACCTATAGTAGATGCCAAGAGGAAAATGTACGAGTGCTGTAAGTATATGATGTAACTAATGATGCCGCTCTGTTACACTCGCTGAGCCTCCAGTGATTTGCAGCCCAGGGACCTCCTGAGCCAGTAGAATTCACTTTGTGCTGAGTAGTTCCTTGTGGATTTGCCTCACAGCTTTTTGAGGTTCTGCAGTGTCCTGTGGCAATGAGTTCCACAGCTGAACTCTGTTCTACCTGCTCCGTTTTGCATTTGATCACCACCTGTCTGCTTCATTGAGTTTCCATTGCTCCCACTGGAAGGTGAAAGGTCTTTCTAATTTACTTGATGTATGATGCTCATGATTTTGTGTTTCTATGTCACATTTCTTCTCCATCATCCAAGCTCTAGCCTGAAGAAACCTGTCTTTTTCTGTGTGAAGAAACACCCAAACAAGAATAAGCAGGAGGAGGCACTCCAAACATCCTTAGCTCTTAGCGTGTTTCAGACAGTAACTTTTCCTTCAAACTGGTGCTAGAAATCAACCTGTGAGTAACTCTTCAAAGCTCCATATTCACATCCAAACCAGAAGTTGTCTGTGGTCTGTCTTTTGTATACAGAGATTTTGCTATCCCATATCTAACTTGCCACTAAAATGACTTTTGAAGAACATGTGTTGACTGTATTTCCTGCATTCTTACTAACTTTTCCTTATTCTGACCCCTTTCTGTCCTCTCTTCACCAAGCAGCAAGTCCCCTCACAGAGCACTGTGCTCCTCAGAGGAGGCTGGTGCCTCACAAACTTGTCAAAATTAATGCAAGCTGGGAGTCTCTGGCCTGGCCTCAAGGTCAGTCCCGGGCTGTGCAAGACTCTTAGTCATTCCTCAGTGTACATATTCCCGAGCATGTGCTTCTGGAGAAGAGATAAACGGGAGCTGTAATCAAAGCATCTGGCGAGAGTCATGGCCTTGATGCAGTTAGGTAATTAGTTGGATCCCTGGCATCCTGGGATTGCCACCTTCTGCATCTGTCCTTTTGCAAAGGAGAAGTTCTGCAGTCAGCTGCACAGCATAATCACATCAGTGGCCATCGGGATTAGCTCTTGGCTTTACAAGGCAAGTAAGCAGCTCAGACAAGATGGAGAGAGCAAGAGCTCCTGTCTTGGAAACCTATTTACAGATAAGGAATTCCACTAAAGGGTGAGACAAAAGTGTAAGCAATAATAATAATTAATCTTCTTAATCAGGGAATCTTTTCACAGCAAGCAGAGCTTTTAGTGAATTTAGTTTTACGCGTTATTCTATGACACACAAACCATTTAAGTCAATGGCACGTTTTCCTTTAGCAGGCTTTGGATCAGAAACTCTGGCCAAAGAGTTGGGTATGCCATTTTTATGTAACTGACATTCCTGAGCATTTACTGAATGACTGGCAGGGTTGTGAGAGCTGCTTGTCCAGTGGACTGCCATGATTTTTTGTTCAGGTTCTGTATACTCACCTTACACGACCAGCACTCAGACTTACCTAGCTCTGCTTTTTCTCTCTGATGAGGTGGCTGTCAAGTTTTCCAGAGAGCTATGCAAAATCTTCTAGTGCAGGTAGTTTAGCTGATACAAGAAGTCAGCACCATGATGCTCCTGACTTTTTTTCTCTCCCTGGGGACAGTCTTGCAAACCAAAGCCATTTGTGTTAATGTTCACAGAAAGCAAGTAAAATGGACCACGAACACAATCAAAACAAATCTGCTGTTTATATTTGAATGACTGTTTGGTCATGCTCTAATAGCAATAATCATCAGCAGTAGCAGCAGGGAGCCAGCATGCACGTTAACTGCATTACATTTTCATTTGACATGAGTAATTGTAACATTCACTGAAGTTGTTCTAATAGTTACGATACACTTGTTGGCCCACGAGGTGGAAAGTGGTAGAAGGCTGAATTAAGGTAGTTTGTCTGACTCTCACTAATGAATTGCCCTACTCACAACTGATAATGTAGCAGAAGTAATTTGACTATTGCTGATTATTTTTAAACTATATTTAAGGTACATCAGGCATTTCCTTTACTGCACAAATACCTGTGATGATTGGAGATGGGCCCAGGCAGGAGATGGTGTGAGTGCTGGGTGCAACATCTGGATTTGGTTTACAGCTCTTCATCTCTTCATTCATTTGCAAACTAAATTAATATCCTGTATCAAGCCAGTCCCATGTTGTGTAGAGAAAAGGCAAGAATCAATTCTGTTATTTCTTTTAAACAAAGAAAATTCTCAGCTAATAAATGGATCAACACAGTCTCCAGCCTAATAATGTTGTATCAGGGTTTCTTAAGTCTTGCCCTGGTCTGAGAGCTGAGGTAGGGGCAATTAGATTTTGTCACTGGTGGCTTGGATGGAGATCTGAGATCCACTAGGTTTCAGCTCAAAGCGCCCAGCTGATCCATGAGGTTCTATTTCAAAGCCATCTCTAGTCATAAATGCCATGTTTGCTTTCTTATTCTCCAAATTAAAAAACAAACAAACAAACAAACAAACAGTTGAAAGCTGGGGATCTCACAACAGGGGCCTTTCCATACCTACAGGAGATGCACACAAGCCAGCCTGGCCTCTGCCTGGGTGTGCTCCCTCCAGCCTCCCACTGCTCCTGGCCGGCTGCTCGCCACCGCCCCGGGGTGACCTCCCTGCTTAGCACCCTGCAGCTTCTGCTCACGTTCACAGCAGGCTCTAAACGAAGTAGAATGAGGCTCCAATTACAGTTTTAACGAGGATGAAAATCCTGATTCCCATCTCGTGCTGAGTTCCCAGCTGTAGGAATTTATCAGATTGTTCCAGCCGGGCGGACTCTGGCTCCTGGCTCTGCCGTGGCCTCTGCTGGGCAGTGCCTGCTGGCTGTGCTGCAGAGAGCCGAGTGCTCTCTGCTCAGCCAGGCCAGGCTGATTTCTCACACGGCAGAGAGCAGTCATTTTGTTCACTCATCTGCTCACATTACTGTGGTATAATGATTTCCTAATTGCTTCTATTAAGCACATCCCTAAACAGCTACCTGTCCACCTGCCAGACTGTACTGGGGGCCATGTGGGATTGAAAACAGAGCCCTGGAAGGCCCCTTGGACTGTATCTCTAAGGATTCAATTTTTGTTTCCAGTCAAGGATGAAGCCAAACCCTTAATGCAAGTCTTCGCCTAAATCATAGCTAGATTCTGTACAGGGGCCAAGATGGGAGCCAGCCCCATCCAGCATCTCCTCCCTTCAGCTCTGCCCTGTGGCATCCAGACTCACCCAAAGCATTCCTGTGCTCATCTTGACTCAGATGGATCCTCCACCTGGGCAATCTCCACCTGTCTGACCTGAGGGCTTCCTGTCTGCTGCCTCTGCCTTCCTGTTGGGTCTGTGTGTGCTCAGCCCTCATCAGTCCTGTCTGCTCTCCCCCATCTTTCCCTGCCCTTTGGTCTCATCTCTGTCTCTCATTCTGCCACGTGGTTCACAAGGTAGTGCCAAGTCTGTCTTGTGTGTGCCCAGCACAAGGCAGCCCCGCATAAGCCCGAGCCTGCGTGTGCCCTGGCACAGAGGGGAAGGGAGGGATGGAGAGGTAACTGAAATGAAAAAGGGAAATACAGTTGGGGAGTTGGCACAGGTGCTTCCCATGTAGTGCCAGGCAGCATTTTCAGACGGCGGCAGCACGTGGTGAACATCACTTTGCATATGAAAATCTAGTTAAGCTAACGAGGTCCTTAATTAGGGCTTTTATTATCTTTTAATTCTTTGCTTAAAGGAAAGTGATTACAAAGCTCATCTTTATGATACAGCAAACTAATCTTTCATTTCTGAAGTGTTTCCTTTCCTTCTCTTACCACAATAATGGGGAAAGGGAAGGAAAGAAAAAGGATGGAGAGGTGGGTGCAGAAAGGGAAACAAAACTGCATGAAGGCCGCAGAACAGAGAGTTTGAACCTGCACATTCTTGCAGTACCTTTTCCATGAGGATCAGGAAAAGCCTCAGGAACCTGTGACTGGGAAGGAGTGGGTGAGAGAAGCAGAATACCAAAATGGCAGCGTCACAGCAGGAAGTGGGGGGCCATCTGCACACATCTGTCCCTGGCACAGGGCTTGCTGCTCCTTGGTGCCACTCAGCCACATCAAGTAGTTGAGCGGGCTTCCTGCAATAATCTCCTGGATGTCTTCTTAAAGACACTTCCATAAAGGCCCCACAGATATCAAAGCAGAGTGGTTGGGGCTGTAGGGCTCCTGTCTGCTCTTCTAGATGTCCCCAGACTGCACAGCCTATGAAACTGGAGGATGAACAGAGCTGCTTAGAAAAAAGCACATACTGAAAAACTCTGCCAGGGTCTCCTTCTGCCCAGCACCCTTCACCCCCAGCTTTCCCAGTCTGTGGATCCCTTCACCAGCTTTCTCAGTGAATTTCAGATCTAATGATAGGCACCCTTTATGTCCTTCTACGTTTCCTACAGGTCTGCTAATTTTATCCCATCCTGTTAGATCCTCTGGCATACTAGTGCTCAGCTTCACACAGAGAATACTTTATACACTGGATCTTGACTTGTTATCACAGTCCTGTGAGTCTGACAAGCAGATGTCATGCTTTCTGTCTTTTGTGATGTGGACATTTGTTGAAAGCTGCTAAATTCATGTTTCTTGCAAACACTGCCAACTTGGAACATTAGTTTCTGCTTCCCTTCACCCACCTCTAAAGGCACAATATGATATGACACAAAGCCATATCCCCTAGTAGGGGGATGGTGATCGATCTCTCCAACAAAAAGAGTGTAAAGTGGGGTCAGCTGCCTAAAACTGAGAAGGTTGAGAACCTCCAGGTGGGAACTCCATCAAGGCAAATTCTGTGAGCCAAGATTGATCAGGTGCCCTGCTGCAGCTTGTGCATCCCGGTGCTGATGGAGGAGTAATCCTTTGGATGGATATAAAAATAGAGTTTGGATCATTTTTTGCCATTAGAAATCATGTGATCTTTCCGATAAAAGCAGGGATGTTAACATCAATTTCACCGAATTCCAATACAAGCCATTACATGCTACTTTCTGAATTTCTTCTCTTTGCAATTAAAATTTCTATCTCTTCTCTTTTCTTTTCCAGACTGCTTCAGCACTGCAAAGCAGTTGCTTCATTCCATACCACAGCCACATTTTAGTTTTTGCTGATACAGTCTTTACTGTATGTGTTTAGAATGTATCAGAAAACACAGTTTGGTGTGTTAATGCTATCCACTTTTCACTGCCATGATAGCAATGTTTGCTGTGCACTTTTTAATCCAATTACAATCCAAATGAAAATAAAATAAATTTTTACACTTTCACCTTGCAGTTGAAGCTAGGAACATTGTGCGTTAGACAGTGAGCATCAAACAGCAATTTGTGCCTTTGAATTCTTTTTCCCTGGTAAAAGATCATCAGCTTTATCTATGAAGTTGTAGATGATGCCAAAGACAAATGGACTGATTTTGCAAGGTGCTTACTGTCTGCATTTCCAACTCAAGCTAATGCTTAGTATCTGTGAAAATTAGGCAAAAGATTTTTTACAACCACTTTGAAGTGCTTTGTAGTCTCTTTTCTCCATATCTTTCACATTTATCTAGATTGAAGCAAGTTTAGAGGAGCAAATAAAATTACTAGCACTTCTTTGTCAACCTGGCAATAGTTTCTGTCTGTTCTGCTTAGAAATCTCAGTCTAAACAGGTAAGATGAGCACGTATTACAGATTTTCAGAAAATATCATTATGATATTTTTAAGCTGGTGGATTAGTGTCACCGTCTTTAACTGTTTATTTCCATGTTCATATTAATTGTATTAATCTCCCCAATACCAGGTAGCTTAATTTTCCAATAATTCTTTAAGGACATATTGACCCTAGTTAGAATTGGAATGAATAATGGAATACAGTTTATCATATTCATTAATTTCTGTAGATCTAATTTACATTGTAAGGTGGATATCCTGCTGTTGCATTTGTTTTACCTGGAGCCACAGTTAAGTCATCTTTGCCCAAACTCTGGCCACAATGTGTTAGACCCCAGGTATTTCACTTACTGGATCAGCATCTCTTTCTGGCTTCCTGCAATACTTGCCAAAGTCTTCCTTTGCATTATCTTCCCTGTACCCAAATTAAAACATCATCCATTAAAAGTCTGACATCTCATAATCCCTCAAAGATCTGTGCAATTACTCTTTGTAATACCTTGGGATCAGAATTTTTACCAAATGGCCTTTGCTTAAAATCACTGTATAGTATCCAAATGGTGTATTAAAAATCACTAGCTTAGAGCCCAAGCTAAGTTTTTTTTCTTCAAAAAATGACTGCATTACATTAGTTCTTTGGAATATTTTTAATTTTTCTACTAAGATCTTAGCTGTCTTTTCTTTAGTGATTTTGATCAGATGCTATACAGACTTTATGGCTTCATTTTGGTTATGTGAATCGATACCCATCCATAGCATATTTGACTTCTCAGTTACAACCACGTAATTCTTCCAAACCATAAATTGTTCTTCTGTACCAATAAATGCTTGCTTTTTTTCCTATGATTAAATTCAGTTTTCCTGCTCATTAGGGGGAGCAGTGCCTTTTTCTTGATGGGCATCACATGGGAGCGATTAGTTTATCAAAGTGGTGTTAGGAGATGTGAGGACTGTGTAGTCTGTTTAGGATTCTGTAGTGCTTATAACACACATCCCTTTTTACCAACTTGGACTGAGTAGTTCTCAAGTCCCAGTATTTTCCCTGGAACACGTTGCAGTCACCCAATTTAAAATAATACAACCATGCCATTAATGTTTAGCTGTGCGTGCCTGTCTGAGCCATTTATTTTGCACTCAGTGTCTACAGAAATATATATGCCATTGTCTCTCTGTTCTCTAAATGTGCAGACTCTCCTGGTTTAAATTTATCTGCTGCAACTCTGAATTTTTTTTTTTTTTTTTTTGTCTTTGCATTTATATATTTATATGTTTGTGGCTAGGGTATTGTGATTGTCAGAATCCTTCTGGATTCTTTTTCGGATTCACATAATCTCCAGCTTTCTGAAATGATGCAGTATGGACACTCATTCATCACTGAGTCACACAGAGCCCAACTGTGCATTCCACTGCTTTTTAAAGTGTCTCTGTTCCTCAGTGAAGATTATAAACCCTCTTCTTCACAGGTTTGCATCCATCTGGGGTCTGATCCAATGCCCCCAAAAGACTGTGGAATCATCCTAGTTGCCTTCAATAGGTTTTAAATAAGGCTTCAGTCATTTTGTCCCAAGGCTACAAATTTCTCTTTCATTTAAGGCTTGTGGAGCTCTTCAAATTCATGTGACTGAGCTTAAATGTCTATCCAGTCCCCAGTGCATCAGCTAGATCAATTACCCATGGTTGCAATGTTTTTAAATGATCACATTTTGTATAGTAGCAGCTTCTCTCTCTGGTTTTCAGAGCCTGAGCCAAATCCTCCCCAGTTGCTTCTCCTCCCATGCAAAAGCAGTGCACGCCAACAAACACCACCGAGTCCACCGTGTGTATGGTACTGCAGCTTTATAAGAGCCTCCTCTGCAGCTTATTGGGACTGGGCAACTGTTCAAACTCTTCCTGATGCTCTCTTTTCTGTTCAGATTTCTTGACAATTCAGAGAATTTGGGGAAAAAAAAACCCACTCCCATCTCTAACTTGTGTCAGGGTTCAGTGGGCACCAAGGGAGAGTGACACTGTTGTCATGAAAAGGAAGATTATGCTCTTTTGCATAAGGGTATACTTGGATCTTGGAGACATCTGAGTAATACTGGACATGCTTGGAATTTTAATACACATGCTATTATCACAGTGCATCCTGTTTTAATGTAATGCCTTGTTAGCTCCAAAAGCTAGGCCTGAAACTAAACACCTTCAGGGT
Organism: Urocynchramus pylzowi; assembly: GCA_013397555.1. Lineage (NCBI taxonomy): Eukaryota > Metazoa > Chordata > Aves > Passeriformes > Fringillidae > Urocynchramus > Urocynchramus pylzowi. Next base: position 790,475 of record VZRH01005667.1, on the reverse strand, counting down.
TAGACAAAGCATCCAGCCCAAGACTGAACCAGCTCTGTCTACGAGCCATAAAGATACACACTGGATAAGAAACAGGGCAAAAAGCTGAAAGTTGCTAGCTAGCCTTCCTAGCTGCCATGAACAAGAGAAGATGAAACACAGGGAAAAAAATTGACTATGAGGCATCCATCAAAGTCTTTCTCAAGGTGAATAATTACACTCTCTGTTAATTACACGTAGTACTATAGCTTGGCTTTCATGATATATGTCAGGTTTTATTGCTCTTGTTGTCAGTTTCTGGATGTCATAACTCTGATCCCCAGCAGCCTGTCTTCAGGATGTGCTATGGTTAATGAATTCCTTGAAAAAAGCATTTGTTAATGTTTGTTTCCCCAGGAACAGCAGTGCAAGAGGGTGGCTGCAGACCTTGTACCAACCTCTCCCAACAGAATGGTGCTCAGAGCTGGTTTACTTCTGCACCTTCTACAGGGCCCTGAGATTAAACCTGAGATTAAACCTGAGCAACTCTTTCTACAGAAGGCAGGGAGGTGTATCTTTGTATGGGCTTCATGATGCTGCCTCTAATCTCATTCATAAACATGACAGGCCACCTTGGGTGCTGCCTTGGGTTATCCCTGGCTCTCCTAACCCACCCAAGCTCTCTGGGCTTGCAGCATTTTAGAGGTCTTCTCACTCTAGTGTGGGGTTTCATAGCTCTCTACCCGCATTTTGGAAAGTCTCATTTTCAGTACTGTGCTTATTTTTCTTTCAGAAGTGTTTCTTGGATGAATTTTGTTTGCAATTATGGAATCACAGAAATAAGCAATGAAAAAATGTATGTGCTTATAGAAGTCCTGTCAGGCTGAACTCATCCAACCAAGGAGAATTATCAGTATTATTTTACTTCCCTTTGTCATACCAAATGATTTACTAGCCAGCTTTTGAAGAGCATATGAATTCTTGGAAGAGTTATGATAGGACATTGTGTTTCAACTTATTCAAATAGAAATGTGTGAGGATGCTGTTGTTTTGTCCTTTTCCTTGCCAAAAATAAACACATTTCATTGCACATCTGAAATTTTTAATTTGCTCTAGCCATGGGGAAATTTTTATGTTTAGTCCATGGGCTGAAATATGTTCTCATCAATTTTGTTTTGGGTACATTTGCATAAGGAACAAATTAATCAAAAATGTCTATGTGCCAAAATTTCATGAAGAAACATTGCCAAATTTTGGCTGCAAATAATTTGTCCAGCTCTGGTGATCAGGATGAATAAGAAAGAGCAAAAGTTCTCATGGAAGTTTTTGTGTCTGGTTCTTCCATGTTCTTGATTATGATTAGTATTTGCAGGCCTGAAAATATTTACTATAATTAATACCCCTGTGAGATAATAGGAATTTCCTTTTCCTTTCTTGTGAGAGGCTCAGAAAGGGGGAGACTGAAGATGAAATACCCAGTTTGAGGTGGGATGCAGTGTTGTCTGGACCTGTGATCTTTCTCTGTAGTTTGTAAGGGATCTTATGATAGAAGTCCATCTCGAAGGTAGAATGTTAGACTAGATGAATCCTGCTCTGTACAGTGGGTATCCCTGGGAGGTGTCTGTGATTGCAGGAAATCTTTGGCAGAGCAAGGACATGAAACTGCTCCAGGGATCCCAGGAAAATCATGGGACCTTCTTCCTTCTATGGCATTTCAGGAAACCTCTGCTGTCACAGATTTCAGAATTGAGAAGTGCTGATGCAAGCCAGTAGCAGTCCAGGTAGAATAGCCCTCACATTGCAAGCAAGCAGAAAAATAAGCACTCTGAGCACAGAAGAGATGCACTGATGCAGAGGATTAAACACCTTGGCTTTCTGAGACAGGTCTGGGTCACTACTGGTCTTATCTGGACATGCCTTGAGCTGGGGGTTGGACTGGAAACCTTGAGTGACCCCTTTTCACCTGCAGGGTTCTACAAGCCTCTGACTCCCTGGTCTCCAGTGCTGCAGTGTGGTTGTTGCATGGACCATGTAGCTCTTTGCCACCAGCCAGGCTGTAGGTACTGAAGATCACTGTGGCTTGTTCTTGGTGAAACCTTGAAGCCCTCTGTGTCCATCCTGATCAAATGGTCCTAACAAAGTGGTTTAGAGACATCCTGGGAACACGCTGGAGTTCCAGAGAGAAGTGGCAGGGAATGGTGGCCCCTTTGGGTACTCAGAAAATCTTTCAAGTAGGTGTGAGCAACCCTCAGAGATCCTCGTGGTCATAGGAAAGAGTTGGGCACAACATCTCTGGTGTTCCCCCTTCTACAGGGGCTCTCAGGAAAGTCAGGATGGTTGCACAGGATAGGGGAGATCAGATTGCTCCCTACAGGCCTAGGACATCTCCCACTGAATCTCCACCTCAGCTGCCTGCCATGCCCCCAAGCCAGCAGCCTCAGCCCTGGCCCTTGCAGTTCATGGTGTGGGGGCTGTGGGGAAAGTAGGGGTTTACCTCTCCCTGCCTTGCTGTAACCCAGGAGCTCTAACCCTGGCTGGATGCCCACCAAAACCACTCTATCCCTGCCCTGCACAAGTAGACTGGGAAGACAAAATCCAACAAAGGGTTCATGGCTTGAGATACGGGCCAGGAGAGACCACTCATCAAATATCATCATGGGTAAAACAGACTCAAGTTGGGGATATTAATTGAATTTATTACCAATCAAAATGGGAGCAGGATAATGATAAGTAAAATAAACCTTTCTCCAGCCCTCCCTCATTCCCAAGCTCTACTTCCTCCCCTCCAGTGGCGCAGGGAGACAGGGAATGGGGTTGTGGTCAGAACATGTTGTTCCTGCTGCTGCTCAGGAAGAAGAGTCACTCCTCTCTTCTCTGGCCACAATTACAGCTGCACAATAAGATTTTTTCCCCTTCCTAAAATGTTATCACAGTGGCATTACCAATGTCTCTGATTGGCTTAGCCTTGGCTAGTGGCAGGTCCGTATTGGAGCCAGCTGGCTCTGCTGGACATAGGGGAAGCTTCTGGCAGTTTCTCACAGAAGCCACCCCTGCAGCCCCCACTCCACTACCAAAACCTGACCACACAAACCCAAGACACTTGCTTTCCCTGCCCCTTAGAGTGACTGAGGGGAGGAACAGGGCATACCCTTCGCATCCAGTATGGATCTTGTCATGCTTTAAACCACTTGGCAGTGGTTTCGTTTCCTTTGGAAACCAGAGTCTTTTCAAATATGGCAGTGATAATTGCCTAAAATTGTTTTTAACCATGCTAAAATCACACATAATTCCTAGAGCAGTGAATGAGTTGCACTCTCATTTGTTGTGTGGTCCACTGTTCCATTTGGCTAGAGCTAGTTGTAATGACACCAACCCTTGGGGCTTCCCTGATGTCTGGTAACTCATAGTCTTTCCTGCTTTGGAAGGGGAGGCCACCACGGGACCCCTGTTTTTTTGCTACATTTCTGAAATTTGTATGGATGAAGTAGCTAGGAAATCACTGTTTCTGTATCAGGGCTAATTGAAACTGTCTCTTCTTTGATATCTTGGGTGACAGCAGGTCCAGCTGTGCTCTGCCTTCTCATATAACTGCACTAAAGTCATGTGAAGCCAGATCCACAAAGGCAGGGATGTCCTGAAGAGCCCAGGAAAGCTTTTGGAATCTGGGCCTTTGTTTCTGCTCCCCATCCCTAAAGATGGAGTCCATGTCCCTGTCTTTGAGCTCAGGGCTGTTCTCTTGGTAGCTTCCAGGTTGCACTGTGGTCGCAGGGGCAGTTCCTGCTACTGCCAAGGTAATTCTTCTGCCAGTATGTAGTTCTGTAAGGTATTTTTACCATTCAGCCTCCCAAATAGACTGCCTTAGCAGAATCTGCTGTCCTGGTTGTCAAGAAGTTGGAAAAGCTTGCTGTAGAAAATCAGTGGCATTTGGAGATGAGTGAAAAAAAAATATAACTCCAAATGTAAGTGATCTTAATGAAGCCCTTATATAGATATTTGTGTATTTATTGTTAGCTCTCTCTGTAAAAATTTGGTGTGTGGAGGAGTGATTTAATTCAATTACTTCAAGATTATGTTTAAAAGTATTCCCTTAAGATCTCAGAATGTCTCTTTACCCACCAACACATTCGAAGACAGTCTGCACAATGGAAATCTGAGATATCACATTCAATCTAAGTCCCACACAGTGTCTCTTGTTTTACCTAAACCAGCTTACGCCTGCTCTCTAGGAAAATGTTGCCCAGATGCTTGGGACTTTGTAAGAGCACATGCTAACAGGCTTTGAGTCACAATAAAGGTTTTAGTTTTCTGTAATAAATACTATCTTTGACTTGATGCCAATGTAACCCTTGCTATGACATTGTCTCTCCCTGAAGCTCAGAAGGCAGAGGGCTGGTGATTTCATCCTGCAGACCAGTGACAGAGAAAACACGTTTTCTGGAGCATTTCTTTTTCTGATTGCATGTCTCAAACATCATTTTTAGGGGAAAGGAAGGTTGTTGTCAGCATTGAAAGTGAACAATTCCAAAGAGTCTTTAAATAGGAACTCAAAGGGTCCTTAAAAACATCACAAGCCTATCTCCCTACCTTGATGCAGTCACCTGTACATCTGTTATTCCTGACATATGATTTATTTGAAAGCTGTACAGTACCAGAATGTCTATGCCCTTCCCAAGCAGACTTCTAGTGCTTTCCCAAGCTTACCATAGAGCTTTCATTCTGTTTATTAGTTAGCTTGCATCCTTCTTTCTGAAATTGAAGTCAGTTACTCCTTGCTCTGTCTGCAGTGGACATGGAGAACAAATGATTTTTCCCTTTTTTAAACAGTCTTTTATATGCATGAAGATTCTTGTCATATCTCCCCCAGTCTTCTCTTCTGCTGACTTTCAATTTGCCCTGAAAGAGATGTTTTCTGGATCTTGTTTGCTCTCCTCTAGGCTCTTTTCTTGGGCCCATATCTTTCTTAAAGTGTCATGCCCAAAACAGGACACAGTATTCCAGCAGAAGCCACTCAGTGCTTGGTAGAGTGGAAAGATCATATAATGTGTCCAGATCCCTATGTCTACATGGTATTTGTCTTTTTCTCAGTGGTATAATACTTCTCAGATAAGTCCAGCTGGCAAATCACTGCATTCTGCCCACCTCAGATTATTTTCTTTTTGAAGAACTTTCGACTATTGAATTGTTCCCTTATCTTGTCCGTGTGGTTGTATCTCCCTGTTAAAGGCTTTAATAGATCTTTGTTGTATTCATTCAGTGTTTAAGAATTCTTCTCCACATTGTGAAGATCCATTTCAATTCCCACGTAAGATTTCAGCGGTCAGGCATCATCTACGTAATTTATGAACCAGATCTCTACTCCATGCCATCGTTTGGTTAGAGGATAATATGTTCAGCACATTTGTCCTGGGAGAGAGCCCTGAGCATCTCACTGGGCACAGTTTCCCTTGTTGACAGAAACCACTTAGGGAGGCCCTATGAGTGAGGCTGTGACACTGGTTTTATACCTACCCTTGAGTAGTTACTAGTCCGTGTTTTCTGAGATTGCTGAAGAGAATATCACAGGCACCAGTCACAAATCCTACTAAAAGTCAAGATATATGGCATCTACTGCTTGTCACCTTTGCCCAAGGCCCATTACCTGTCACACAAAGAAATTAAATTGGCTTGACACAATTTCTTTCTGACAATTCAACAGGGTCTGTTACTCATCTCTTAGTACTTATCCTTTTAGCTTTCTACATACAGTTCGATTATTTGTTTCAATATTTTTTCTTGGGATGAAGTTCAACTGAGTGGTCTGTAATTCTCTAGCATAATTTTTTAAAGCTAGGCACCATGTTTCTCCTTTCCAGACTTCTTAAGTCTTTTCTGTTCTCTATGATTCATGTTCTCTATGAACTGGAATTGCTTCAGCTGCTTCTCTTATGTATTCAAAGGAAGAGGTTTGTCAGGACCAGCCAGCTTGAATACACATTCCTCTGGGTTTTTTTTTCTTGGCTTTTATGCCATTGGCATTAATAGCATAGTGTTAGATGCTTGCACTTGACCTACTTAATGAACTGTCCTCCAGAAATTATTCAGCCTTTAGACTGTCATCTGTCCCTTTTCATTAACACTTTCTTTTTGTTCTCCTTTCTGCTCGTGAATAAAGGGGATGCTTGTTGCTTTTTGATTGAATCTGTGCATCATTTATATCCTCCCCACATCCAGTAGCCGGACTTTGGGTCTGTGCTTCCTTCATACAAGATCAAAGGAAGTGCTCATGATTTAGTCATGTCCTGCTGCCTTCCTATGTGCTGCAATAGGACACTGGGTGTCTCAGTGCTGTTTCTCTGAGAAATTGTCAGCTTTCCTTGTTTCCTTTAGAATCACTTCCACTGGAGCCTACCTATCTATTTTCGGTGTGTATTCTCTGCTTCATTAAAGTTCCTGCTTTTGTGTTCTTATTTTACTTCTTACTCTTTGTGTGGTTTCTGAACTCTATCATTGCTCATTCACTCTCACCAAAGTTGCCTTCTGCTTTCACAGTCCCAGTTCACCTTGGTTCCAGGTGTTAAGCAAACTTGTACCACCAAAGAGATTCTGTCTTTGGGACTGCAGCTCTTTCTGCTCCAGAGCTTTTTGCTGTGGTGATAGTGTTTCCCTCTCACTTGTTCCTTCTCCTTGTCTGTCCCCGAGTTGATGTAGGTCGAACAGCAAAGCTTGTAAGCAGTGGCTGAGCTGCAGAGGCACAGGATCAGAGCTGCTGCAGAGCTGCCCTTCTCCCACTGGGTCACTGGTTAGCAGTTTTGTTTACTTGGGCTTTTGTATTCCTTTGGGCTTGCCTCACATTGCATGAACTTCATGGATGCTTTGCATTTGTTTTTCTCTCATTTAATGCCCATTGAAGTCGAACAGCCACTTCTTGCAGCTCTGCTTTGACTTACCTATCAGTACCAGGAAAAACCCGTTTGTGTTATGGGTTTTTCCTGGTACTGATGTCAAATCTGGTCACTCCTCCAGTTGATTCAAGTCCACATTAAGATATCCTCTCTAACAGAAGTGGCTTCTCAGATGTCTTCCCTTTCCCATTTTTCTCTTGGTTTTTTTTTTTTTTTTTTTTTTTTTTTTTTTTTTTTTTTTTTTAATTTTTTTTTTTTTTTATCTAAATGTTTTACATTTCAATCTTCAAGTGGTCTTATAATGCAAATTTTGACTAGTGTTTACTTCTGTAAAATAAATGTGTGGTTTGTAGTTTTCTGCTAGTAGTATTCTGCCTATGGTGAATAATTTTTTCAAGGACCCTGATGAATGAATTCTACTAAGTGAAGTTATTCTGAAATGAATGTAGCTCTTCTGTAGTTAAAGTTTCAACTGGAGTTTACCTGATTTTGAACAGATGTTTGCCTTATGAGATAGATAAACAAAGGAATAAAACCGTCCCCAAAAGACAGACCACGTGAAGCCTTGAGTAAGAGGTTTTTACCTACTAAGAAATGAACAGGATTCCCTGGATTGCTGCCTATAGCTACCTAAAGGTAGAATTTTTTATATGGAAAAATGTCCTTTAATTCACTTTGCCACTTAATGGCACAAAAACAAAAAAACAAACAATGCAAAAACAAATCAGAGATTAAAACTACTTTAGTAGGCTCATCTTGTTGAATCTAATGCACAAGAGCACTGAAAATTAGTTGATTGAACTCCAATTTTAAAAGTCACTGACATTATAAAAAAATGTCAGAGGGCATGTCATCAGAAACAGGCTTAAAATAGGATGTCAGATGACTGCTGAAGACTGTCTTTTTTCTGTTTCTATTCTTAATTTGTTTAGCAAATATTTTTTTTGCAAATATTGAAACTACAAAGCAATTGTCAAAAAGGATTTTTAGCAGAAATTCCCAACCCCTGGCAACACTCAGATGACCTGCATACATATAATAATGCAACAAGCAAACAAAAACTCTCTTCAGGAGGAGCTGAACTGAGCCCTGAAGAAAAAAAAAAAAAAACCAAATTCTACCACCAGTTTTCTTTCTTCCCTTTAAATTATGTCACCCTTTGTTCAGGACAGTGCTTTCTGTAGGAACAATTTGTTGGTGATGACTTTCGTTTCTGATGATGATAAGAATTAAGTCTGTCTGAAAAGCTCTGTGTTGATATAGATAAACCAAGGAGACCCATTGCTTCATTTTCTGCTTCAGAAACATGTCCTTAGCTTGTAGGTGATTGTTCATTTTGGATTTTGTTAAAACAAGTTTTCTGTAGTAAGAAGGCAAATGGAAATGCACTGTGCTGATTTGAAAATGCAGTCATAAATTGTGGCTGGTGTTCAGAAGCTGTTATGAATGATTGGTGTAATAAGGGAAGCTCGTTAAGTTTTGGGCTGTTGACTTCAAATGGGAATAACCTGAGATTGAGGGGAAGAGGAGGGCAGATGGACAGCCACACACATGGCTGAGGAATATTTTCTGCAGAGAAGGAAGAGGGAAAGATAAATAACTTCTACCAGTAAAACAAACATGTCAGATATTAATACCAAGTGATGCTGCACATCCTAAAACCTCATGTCTGTCCCATCCCTGGATACTTGAGCTTCTCAAGGAGCTGACCCTCAATGATTAAAATTTGTCTTCTGGTGGTTTAAGTCACGTAGAAATTCGTGTCTATTCATCTTAAAATTCCAAGCTGCAAAGTGCAGAGCTGTAGGAGCTACCTATGAGCATCTCAAGTCTCTCTGCATTAGGACAGAGGCAGGGCATTTTAGGTCAATGTGATGGCTGTCATCTTTACTCCTGAGCCAGAGCCTTTACAGAGCAGGAAAAACCAGAAGAAGCCTGGTCACAGGGAGGTGCAAGAATGCATGTTTTAACAGTGGAGTGGTCAGTTTCAATTGTGAAACCAGCTAGTAGGAGGAATTTCAACTACTCAAAAGAAAAAAAAATTGTGTTTCTTCTTTATGAGTTAGGATGATTAGCTGCATAGCAGGCTCATCCCAAAAAATATCACCAAATGCTGAGGAAAAAGAGTCAGAATACAACTGAAAGTGCTTTTTAGTATTCTAATAGATTTTTCAGCTTCTTCTGCCAGCCAAAGTAAAGAACGATTGATTGGGAAAACCTCAGTAGAGCCTGTGAGTTTTCTCTAGGATGCATTTCTAGAAAGGTGAGTATCAATTTCCAGCCCTTGCTTGCAGCTCTGGAGGTCTGGGACAAGGATGGGCTTGAGCTTTGTCTGAGTTTGGGGCTGGAGCCAGCACTGGAGTCTGGGCTGCTCCTGGGGGCTTGGATCAGCTGTGTTCCACCGGGGCACAGGGGTGACACGGAGCGGGAGCCAGAGAAAAAGCTTAAGTGTGCCGGGGGGACTTGGGAAGGCAGAGCACAGCAAGGCTGCTCACATCAAGGGAAGCTGAATTGCACATGGGCCCAGCACGTGAGACACAAATAAATATAGCAGCCTGGTGAGTGCCCAGCTGGGGCGAGCTTTATTTTGCTTTTTAAAGGAATGCTGTCAATTCCTATTTGGCTGATGAATTTTTGCTTTGTTTAAAAAGGAGGAAAAAAAAAAAAAAAAAAAAGAAAAGGTGGTGGTTGTTGGTTTTTCTCCCCCACACAAGCCAAGAGTAAGTAATTTCCATTAAGAAGTTCATTTTTTGTAAATGTTCCAGTGCAAAGGGTTGTCTCAAAAACTGCTTCCTTGTCACCTGATACTTAAATTCACTGGAGAGAAAAAGGAAAGCTGCCGCATTGATTTTTCTTGTCCAGGCTGAGAGGAGACAAAAAGCTATCAGGGGAGGAAAGAAGAATAAGAATACTCCTCCTGATGATAATCTAAGTCGTTGTTTGCAATATGAATTAGGGGATATGTTCCTTTAAAAAACATTGTTGCTTTTTAAGTGGCTAGTTCTGCTGTAAACAAATCTTGGAAAACGCCAGTGGAATTAGATGTGTTTCAATTAAGGAACTCAAAGGAAGTAGGTTTTTACCTACAGCAGAGTATGGAAATGAGGATGGGAGTGTAAGGCATTTTACAAAGCGAAATATAAGTTCCTTTGAGTAAACATGGAAGTAACAGCTGTGAAATGTTGCTAGCAGAAATTAAATGTTGTGGCCAAAAGGTTTGTTTTGTTTTTTGCCTGTTTGCTAGGGCGTAATTGTTCAGGTACAAACAATCAATCAATCTGCAAGTGTAAGAAAGGGTCAGGGTGTCCATTTCATCAAACCAGACCAGTACATTTCTTACTGCCAGATTAAATTGTCTGGAGGTGGGAAGGATGTCAAAACGTCATGCCTTCGATGAATTTGTTTTCCTGCAGACAGTGATTTTTTTGAGTGCCTGGCTGTGGTTGTTAGAAGTGCATCTTGAAGAAATGGGCAGTTTTTTCCCACCAGGTGGGCAGAACTAGGGTATTTTGGAAGATGCACCCGTGTATTTAATAAGTCTATTTATTTTGCCAGACCTCATACAGCAAGATACAGTGGCTTCCCTTTTCCCTTACATATTTATTGGCTGTTAGATGTCTAGAAGGGAAGTTTAAGTGCAGCATCCAGAGGTTTCTGTGTCCATATGCATGGATCTAAGCGTGACTCAAGCTATACATGTGCATAACTATTTACAGATGCAAGTCGTGGTAATCATTAAATTCAAATTAATGAATCCTGTGCAAGGTTTAATCTCTTTATGTGGGGCCCATATTTCTGCTGGTACTCTGTACAAGCTAATTTGTGACGAAGTTGAGGATCCTGCTTGTCCTCCTGTTGTCAGGGACAGATGGAGATAAGCAGCTCTTTGCCTCATGATGCTCTTTGCTACAGAAAGTGCAAAATTTCTGTCTTTTCAATGATTTTTAAGAAACGATTTATTAATTAGCCACCTGCAGAAATTTGAAAACAGCAATCAATATGAAAAAAAAAAGACTTACAGCTTGGAGAGATGGATATTTTTTACCTTTGTGGAGGCACTTCTGTAGGAGCAAACTGACCGCCTGGATTGTATTTTATATTGAATCCAGTACAAACACAAGGTTTATGCAAATAGCAAAAATACTAAGTGCTGCATATAATTGGGGCCAAAATTTTAACCTCTAGAAATAAAAAACAGAGCAAAAGTAATGGAAAGTCTAATCTGCTTTGGTACAGCACAGGATGATTTTTGTGTTTTCTGTATGCAGCAATTTGCTACTTCCAGAGCAAGTGGAGAGTGTTTTGATGATTTCCATGTCTTCAGTGGAAAAGAGTCTTCTGTGTTTTAGGAGATTTTCGTTTCTAGTCTAAAACTAGAAAAGCTCCTTGATCAAGTGATTTCAGCTTTTGGAAGGTTTTCCAGCTAGCATTGGCTAGCAGAATGCCAACTACATACATATTTCTTACACCTAACTGTATTTGTGACTTGAACCTTGTTTTCTTCAACTGCTGCCTATTTGCACATTTTCAAAGAGATTTGAATTTTGAATAACTTAGAGAGATGAAAAAAAGCTTGGTTCAGTGGTTTTTTGTGGTTTTTTTTGTTTTGTTTTTTTTTTTTTTTTTTTTTTTTTTTTTTTTTTGGGGGGGGGTGGTTTTTTTTTTTTTTTTTTTTTTTTTTTTTTTTTTTTTTTTTTTTTTTTTAGTCTGGTTTGGGGTTTTTCTGTTGTTGGTAGTGGTG
>VZRH01005667.1:702480-768873 GCA_013397555.1 Urocynchramus pylzowi | reverse complement strand
TTTTTTTTTTTTTTCCCTCCACTTTCTATAAAGAAAGCACTGAAAACCATTTTGAGCTGTTCTGAAATTTTGGGTTCTTTTGTTTCTCTGCATTTCTATTGGATTATGTCCCTGACATTATTGCCAAGAAGTTAAATAATACATCTAGAGATTGAGAAAACTAAATAATGAAGCTCTGGAGCTTATAGCTTTTCTAGTGCTGTGCCAAGAAGCTTTTTGAGTTGAGAATTGTGACTGGCAGTCAAATTTAGACAAAAATGGTTTGAAAATTATTTCTTTTTTCTCTTTTCTTTTTTTCATCTGATAAGGACTAATATGTACTGTTGGAAGCTGTAACATTCATAGCAAAATAGCCTCAGAGATTCAAAAGAAGCAAACATGGTTAAGTAGGAAAGCTGTTTGCTAAGCAAGTGTCTGTGGTTGCAGACCATGGGTTATTCAGAAAGCATGGACTGTGCCACTCCACAAGAGAAGAGCTGGGCACACCTGACTCATCTGGAGCCTTATGCAAGACCAGGTCATAAAGGAATTTCAGACTGAGCTTCAGGACTGATGGAGGGCTCCCTCGGTACCTACAGAAAGGGTGGAAGTGTTTCCATTGCCATGAATGGGTTTTGGCAGCCAGACCAAATCAAATTCAGCAACTCCAGCAACAGCTTCTCACCCTAGTTTGTCCCACAACCTTTGCCCTGTCTGCTCCTCTCTGCAGCACCCTGAGTGCAGCAGGCACTGGGGTCTGGGTTTAGACTCTCTTTGCTTTATCTTTTCCTCTCTCTGTCCCTGAGTGCTCTGCAGAGTCAAGAGAAATTGAGTTTGGTCCTTGGATGCCTCAAGGAGCTGTGTGACAGCATGGATGTTCTCCTTAACCTTTTCATAGTGGGTCCCCTCTTCACTGCCTGCTGCACCATCCCCAAGGCTTGTTCAGGACACCACTTGCCAAATCTCAGTCAGATCAGCCGGGTGAACTCATTCTCACTCTTTTGCCTATGGGGAGAGAAAGAGGTAATAAAGCTCTTCCAAAACAGACTGAACAGAAGCCATTATTTTATGTCCAGGCCTTGCTGAGTAATAATGATCTGCCTTTAACCACCCACTCGTGCCTCTGCTTATCCCCCTGCTTGTTCATGACCTTCACTCATTGTATTCTGTTGAATTGAGCTTGTATATTCCTGACACACAGGAGCTGCATCTTCATTCATTTGTGGTAAATGCCTGAGACACTCAGGGCACTTGAAATTAAATAATCAGCAGTGAAACAAAAGACCCCAGTTGGGCACACAGGCACATTGTCTGTTTTATTTGCAGATAAGTTCTGCCTAAAAGCCAGCAATGCGTGATGTTTCTCGCTGCTTTTTCAGTTTAAAGCAGATGTTGTACACAATATTAGAAACCATATCCTTGCAGGCTGTGAAGTAATGAGGGCAGGAAGTGGGAAGCGAGGAGCTGGGATATCTCCTGCTTTATTTTAGGTGAGGCTTTGGGGAAAGGAAGTGTGTAGAGTAAGGGCTCTGCATTTGAGCAAAATGTTCTGTGCTTTTGTGCCTTTTGAGGCTGAGTGTCTGTCCAGTTGAGGATGATATGTGAAAGGGAGAGACAAAGGGAGGCAGGGAGGGAGGGAAGAAGGGGAAGAAATAAAGGTTTTAGTGCTCTATGGTGGATCTACACAGCATGGTTCAGTGAAGGTGTGAGCTGCGCTGGGCTCTAGAGGGTGGCACATCTGTGCTGGAGGTGAGAGAAGAGTCTATGAATTTTGTGATGATGCTTCATGCTCAAAGAAGCCAATATTGTCTTATCAAGTGTTTGAAAACGATGAAAAACTTCAAGAAATACAAGCATATATTTGCACCTAGGATAGATTCAAAGGGATCTTATATCCAAGAAGAATTCCCTCTCTCTTATCATCCCTTGGACTTTTGGGAAAGAAAAATGTATTTGCTCTCCCAGCTGAAGAACAGCCATGTGAGAGCAGCCCTGTGAAACACCCTGACCACAGGTGGGATGTCTTCTTCGAGGAATGTGTGGCAGCACAGTGAACTCCCATTTTATTTCTCTTCTTGGGAGAAGATAAATTCTTCTTGTTTTTAAATACTGAGAAGATGGGAACTACTGTGTGTGTGCATGCGTGTGCCTAAATCTCCCCTCGGAGCAGTGGGAGCGGCTGCTGGGCATGTGCAGCTGGAAGATAACACACTCCTCTCCTCTCTGAGGGCAGGCAATGCCAGCCCCACTGGCAGGCCCAGGCTATCTGTTACCAGCACACGGCTTGCTGCATCTCTTGGCTCTTCCCACCTGGTTCCAACCAACTCCAGATGTGACCCTCTACATATGAACTTGGCAATTAGTCCATCAACCCCTCTGAGCCTGCAGGATCTGGCCACAGAGCAGGGGGAGCCCCATGTGATGGTAGTGGGCAGAACAAACCAACCATGCCTGCCAGATAAGAGTGGGGTCTGGCAGTGTCTGTCACTGTCTGTCCCCAAAAACGTCCAGTTTTCTATGGAGCAGCTCTCAGGTTTCTGGTTACCTGTAAGGAATAGCAGCTGTGGGTTGTTCTTCCCTTCTTTTACTGGGCACTGCTGAAAGATTTGTGGAAGCCCTGCAGGAGGTCTGTGAGTATGGCCTAGGATGCTTGGTGTGTCAGGGTGGCACACCTCAGCAGAAAGCACAGCCTTTCTGTCAGGGGAAACTTGGAAATCTGCACTCCTGAGTAGCAAGGGATGGGAGGTATTTACTGGTGTGAGGGTAGTTGGCAGTACCTTTTGGGATAATTGCTGATTATTATTTAGATATCAGAAGGACTCCCTGAATAACATCCTCCTCCCCATTTTGCAAACTAGGTGTGGCCTTAGCACAACCATCTCTAACCACAGAGAAGATCATACTTGCAATGCACAAGAAAATATCAATAAAGGCAGGTTGGAGCATCACTCTCCCAAAGAAAAGCAGAAGTTTTTTATGTGGGTGGGGAGAAGGAAATCCACTCCGAGTTCTGTCCATAGAGTCAGAGAGCTTCTTGTTGGAATTACCAAGTAAATAAATGGGAGCTGTATATGTAAACCCCTCCGACAGCCTTGTAAATCTCAACTATAGGCTCCAAAAATGTCAGTTTATTGTTTTTATCAGCATTTTAGTTTGGTTTTTATTGGGTTTTTTTAAAAGAAAAAGAAGGAAGTGAGTGAGAGAAAGGAAGAAAGGAAAGGAAAGAAAAGAAGGAAAGAAATTATTGGAGTGAGAAAGGAAGTGAGAAAGAGAAAAGAAGGAAAGAAAGAACAAAATGCACTAGCAGAATATTAAGGTTTGATAAGGCGCAGATCAGTCATGGAGCTGAGAAATCTTGCCTCACTTGTCTGTATGCTGCATAAGTTATGAAGAGAAGTGAGTGACACAATATATCTTGTTATTTAAGGAATATGTGCCATGTAGTTCTAGCATTTCCTTTCATTAGCATACTTGTGCAGCTATCACACTTACAGTGTATCCATTTAGTGGTGGGTGGTTTTGTTTCTACTTTTTCTTTTAAAATGAATTTTGTAGGGTGAGTCCTTTCTTAGTAAAAACTTTCTGTATTTCATAACTTTTTGTGAAAACAGCAGCATAACCCCCTTGATTTCAGCAAAGCAGAGCCCTGAGATGTTGAATGAATGAATGAGAACTGTTGGGTTTGGAAGGGACCTCTTGAGCTCATTTAGTTTGACCCCCCTGCACAAGCAGGGCCAGCTGGACCAGGCTGCCCAGGACCATGTCCAGTTGGTTTTTGAGTATTACCACAGATGGAGACTCCACAACCTGTTCCAGTGTTTGATCACTCTCCTAGTTAAAAAGTGTTTTCCTGCATTTAGGTGGAATTTCTGTGGCTTTTGTTGGTGAAAAAACCAGTGCTGCAGGGCCCTACCTTCCTGATTTCTTCTGAGAGGAGTGGGAGAAATAGCAGTATCCTTGAAATGAAAAATGGGAAGACAACTCAGAAGGATTCCTTTATACACTTATTTTAGTTTAGATAAGTGAAGGGAGATACCATCTGGAGAAAGCAGGAACTAATTTGACTGGGTGGAACATGGCTTCATCAGAAAAAGTTTGATCCGCAGTTAGCTTTAAAGTGCCTTGAAGCTTGTGCTGTAATCAGAGCTTTACATTTCATTTGTAATGAAGGCAAACAGGTGCCAGCTGTAAAATTTATTCCTGGATCTGGACCCAAGAGTTTTCATCCTCTTTAACTTTTCTGAAGTTTTGATTCAGATTTTATTTCTGCTTTTCCCCCTTCCTTCTTTGGCCAAGCTAAAAATGTCTGAGCCTTGGGATTTGGGATCTTTCAGAAATATGGAAAGCAGGGAAGAATATGCATACCTGAGAGGACTGGCATATCCCTGTGTGTCCATTAAATGAGAATTCCTCAGCTTCCTGGGGCTCATGGTAAAAATTACCAGATGGAGGACATGGATCAAAATGACTCATTGGACCAAGATGACCCAAAGATCTGGTGCTTGAGAGGAAATGCTCCAGCCCTGGTTCCTGAACATGCACAGTGGCATCTGCAGGAAAGCAGCCACGGATGTCACTTCTCTCTTCTGAACTTCATCCTGTATGTTGATGGGCACATCTTGAAAAATAATGAGAATATTCAGTTGCCCACTTGGTGCAGTGTGGAGGGGGGATCTGCACTGGCAGGGGTCACTGGGGTGGCTGCAGCTCAGGAGGAACCACAAGGCACCGGTGCACCACAGGAAAAGATCCAGGCTTCCTGAGACCTTCTTCAAACTGAACCTTTAAGCAGGATGATTGCCCATCAATAAGGAAGACATCATAGAGCACCATCACCTGATTCTTGACAGTGTGATGGGATATTCATGACAGTGTAATAGGATTTTGGTGAAATGCAGCATTTTATTCTCATTACTGGAATGCAGAAGGGCCACTTTAAGTCAGAAAAAATTGATTTTAGAATAGGCTTTGTTAGAACCTTTCAGTCCCACAATCGATGTAAATGGGCAAATATGATTCTCTTTAAATCCAGTTTCCTGAGGCACAGCTGTGTCATGCACACATTGGAGAAACAAGGAGAACAACCCTGTGTACCATCAAAGTGGAGAAAACCAGACTAATTCTTCATGCTGGAAGCCCTCTGAGCAGAAGGCTGAAAGAGCTGTGTGAGAATGGGCCAAATTACACCCTCATCTCTGGTGTAAGGCCAATGAAGTCTGGAGCAGGGAAGGCAGAAGGGAGACATGAGGCCTGTCTGCTGATATATGAAAGAATATGTTGAGAAGAGACCAATTATTCTTACCAGCCAACAGGGGAAGTGCAGAGAATATTTAGGTCAAGCATTAGGAGAAAGTTTCTAGTGGGTGAGTTATTAATCAGCTAAGGCAAAGCACACTTTGGAAAACCAGCCATGCACTTTGGGAACCAAATGAGTGTTGTATGTCTGGAAGAACAGGGAAGTGGGATGTCAGGGTGGAAGGCTTAAATCCTGTCCCTGCTTCTGACACTGAGTCATAGCAGTCCTGTGGAGGGATACCATTCTTCATCCCTGCAGGCAAGTCTAAGCTGTCCACAGCCTGAATAGGTCTGCTACCTAAGAAGAGACATGTATGTGTAAAGACGTGGACAATGTAAATGTTGAGAGCCGCTTGGCCACTGGCTTGCAAAGCTTCTGGATCAGATACAGCTGTGCCCAGATTTGGGGTTGTCTCCACAGAGATTACTTGTGCTTTTTCTAGGGAGAGATCTCTGTTCACTAGATGGAAATGGATAAAAATGCCAAAAAATATATATTACGAGGGAACTTCTAAGTGAGTGAAAACCAGTTTTTTCATCTTTGGAGAATCTAAGATTTCAAAATTTTTGTCACGTGACCTGAGGAAAAATGGAGGGGAAAGTTATAATTTGGAAACATTCATGAAGAGTCTAAAACTGTTTTACTTCAAACTTACCAAGGCATTTAGCTTCCTCTTTGTGTTATATTCATATAATGCAATATCAACTTTTTTTTTCAGCCTTATCCAAATGAGATGCTGTCATGAAATTTTTCCTTGAAGATTTCAGCACAATTGATACTTTCCTGCAAAATATGCCATTTCAGTTCGGCTTGAATTTTCTTCCAGGAAATGTTCCTTTCCAAAATCTTGGGCCAGTGCTGATTACCATTATGCAGCTGCTGTTCCTGCAGCAGATCCTTTCAAACACAGCCAGTGAGCGTGCTGGTTTGTACTCTGTACTTTGTGGCACCAAAGAACATAGCAAAGCCACCCCTTAGCGGCGACTGGGATGGGCTGGGGATGTTGCAGGTGTAACTTGTCTGTTGCTCTCACAGTGATGAGACCACACCTGTTTCTATGCCTGGAGTGTGAGGAGGGTGAGCACCACAATGCACAGGCACCATTACCAGCCTGTCTCCAGCACCATGGCAGAGAGGGATGCTGAGGTTTCCTCTGAGGGCCCTGTGGGAACCTATTTCAGTGTTTCAAATGTCTCCCCAGAGACAGCTTTCTTACTTTTGAGGTTGGTTGTGAGGTCACTCAGACATACAAAGCATTTCTCTTGGAAGGGTAGTGTATTATGGAAATAAATGCTAGCTCTTACTCCAAGCAGGAGCTCAGGCTGGGGAATTCAAGGCCTGTGATTTCAGGCCAGGCTGGCAACACAGCTTAGATACATGGATGTGCACACCCAAGGCCTCTTTTGTTGTGTGTGCATGAAAATAAGTAAATAATAAGTAAATGAGTGTAAATGTTCCCTGTAGCACACANACACCCAAGGCCTCTTTTGTTGTGTGTGCATGAAAATAAGTAAATAATAAGTAAATAATAAGTAAATGAATGTAAATGTTCCCTGTCACACACACGTTTTTTCCTTTTTCCCTTTTTTCCTTTTCTCCTTTGTCTCAATCCTTCGATGATAGTTTTCCTGGATTTCTGTTATCAGTGTACAGAAAGCAGGGGTTCTTGCTGCTCAGTAAAACACAGCACAACAAACCGAGCTCTCACATTCTCTTTCCCCCACCACACACACCAGCACATAGGCACACTGCAGTCCCACACAGCTGCAGTCCCTGTGCACGAGCCAGCATGGATGTCACTTAATAGGTACACTTATGTGGAGACTGATTTCTCTGGAGGAATTGCAGTCACCAGATTTTAAAATCAAAGGCCTGCCTTAATGCCAACCATGCAGCTGCAGGGTGTGTGGGTCACTGCCTGTGAACCTGACGAAAAAGTTCAGAGAGGGGTTTGTTTGGATGCAGGTGGACAGGAAGATTACATCTTTGGAAGGAATTTAGTACTAGCATTAAGGTCACTCACAAATCCACTTGCAGGTAGCAGCATGCCCTCCTTACTTTGTGCTGGGGGATGGTGGTGTTCTTTGTGTTGATGGTGCTGTGTCCTCAGAGCTGCCTGGGAGATGTAATGAAGTGGAAAGTGAGAATAAACTCAAGGGTGAGGGAGTCTCAGCCATGTAGCGAGGCAGTTTCTGCTTTCCCTGGGTGCATGGGCAGTAAGAGTAGAATCTAATGCGGATTGCAGAGATGGAGAAAGTGTAAGAGATCCATCCAGTCCCTCTCCAGGCAGGTGTAGTGCTTTTATTTGAGCATCATGCTGTTAGGATTTCCTGAGGTGACATTAAGTGGATTCATGACTACAGCTGAGCCTGACACCACAGTGAGCCCCAGCATGTTTTGGTGCTATTATTTGGTCTAATGATGGGAATAAATACACCTGGAAGCAGAGAATCCTCTCCCATCCTGGAAATTTGTCTGGATGGATGTGAAGCCTTATCAGCCCAGATCCATGCAGGAGATAGGGGGTGATTTTTGTCCCTTCAGTGGATGGTAAGTGATACTTGAGCCCTGTCGCCTCCCAGTCGCCTCCATCCTTCATTACCCTCCCATCTCCTCCCACTGCCCCCTCCTTGTATTGCCACCCACTCTGGTAATAGCTCCTGCACCAGCACACCACGGCTGCAATAACAAACACCGCCTCGTTTCAGCATGATGAATGAAGAGTTTTAATGAAACTGGCCTAAGCCGTTCCTGGCAAGCTGCCTGGTTTTTGTTTGTTTTAAGCAAGAGTGATCCATCACCCTCCCGACTTCTCTCCATCGCAGCATCCCCAATCAATGCTCTGCACCAGCCTCCCTCCTGTATCCCTCAGTGGCAGCCCATTCCCTGGCTTCCTGCAGTTACCTCATCTCACCATGACCCCGGCCCCCTTCCAGCTTTGCTCTCAGTGAGGGAAATTTCGTTTGGGCGTGTCTCTTTCCCTCGGGTGCCAGTGGCTGTGGCTAACGGGATGCTCAGGGCTGTACGAGTGGATATCATCATCTCTGCCTCTGCATCTCCAGCTGCCAGTGCTCACGCACACACAGAGGCACATATTGCTCACTAATGGTGCAGTTGAATGTCTGGTAGGTATTAATTACCCTTGCAGCCTGCTCTTTCATTAGGGTCTCCTGGCTCTCCTGGGACAGACTGTAAATCAAAGTGTGACTCACACAGCTTTCAGAACAGAAAAATATAAACAATCAAGTCCCAAAGAAGGGAAGAAATAAAGCAGAGCTCCACCCAACCTCGTGGGAAATGAAAAAAAAAATATTAAAAAAGGAAAAAGAAAAAGGCAATCTCAGAAGCAGGAAGCACTTTAATCAAGTGAGTGGGTGGCAGCCCCCAGCTCCACACTCCGGAGCCATATGGAAAGGGGGGTAAGAGAGTTCCCTCTATGCATTGCTCTGTCTTCCCGTGCAATTTTTCATTATTACAAGGCAGGGAGAAGGAACAATGTTGGTCTTTTCCATCTTTGAAGGAATTAAGCTGACAGGTGTACGTGCAAGCGGTGGAATAAGGCAGGACAGAGGAAGGGAACAAGCCAACTCAAATACAGAGTGCAGTGTAACATCAAGTATGGGACTCCTGGAAGAAAGAGCCAGAGAGCAATACCAATGCAGCTTGATTTTCTAAACCTTCTCCAGCTGTCCTTAGTACTTAGGTTTTTCAGAGCATCCTGATGGCCTGTGCTGAATACATGCCGTTTTTAAGCATTTCTCCAAATTTTTGACAAATTTTTCCCATGCGAATAATCGGCTGAAGTTTATTTCTATCTGAGAAGTA
The DNA here is from genome assembly GCA_013397555.1 of Urocynchramus pylzowi. NCBI lineage: Eukaryota > Metazoa > Chordata > Aves > Passeriformes > Fringillidae > Urocynchramus > Urocynchramus pylzowi. Next base: position 759,773 of record VZRH01005667.1, on the reverse strand, counting down.
CCTGGGGAACAGAATTTGGTTTCTTTAAAAAAAATATAGGGTGCATAAGGGGCAAACAGGACAATCCATGAGAGCTAGCAGGATGCATTTGAAGAAACTTGTTCACCAGAATTTTCAAAAGAAAACCTTGAAAAATTTCTGGATAAATTATGTGATGGCATTTTCATCTATAAAGCTGCTCAACGTGGCCAGACTCTTGTGGCTTTCATAAGAAAAATGAATAAAAGAATTTGGAGCACAGTTGTCTTTAGTGTTAAGTCAGGTGTTCTTGGAATGAGGAGGTGATGTGCTGTCCTGACTGTTTACTACTCCTGAGTTTTTTTGGAAGAAGTCTCAGGGCAGAATTAAGACCTTACAAATGCCATCAAGGGATTTATATTTCTTGCCAGCCTTTGATGCCTAATAGCCTTACAACCTTTCCCAATAGAGAGCATTCAGAATGCAGGTTTCTCTGAGCAAGGCTATATCCATGTTTGCAGTTTGATATGGAATGGATACTGTAGGAAGGGATACTGTAGGACAGAAGCTCTAGAGGAAAAGGCCTGTCTTTTAAAATTATCTTGAAAGTTCTAATATTTTCATACAGCAGATTAAGCATTTATTTGTCAAAAAAAAAATATGCTGGACATTCTGACTGCAAAGCAAATCATTGCTTGGGGGTATCCATTCCAAATCTGTGCAACATTTCCATCTTTGCTTTCCAAGCTTCAGATTGTTAACCTTTTCTTATTTTCTTATTATCTCATCCCATGATAGTAAAGCCTATTGGGGGAGTGAGGTAACCTTGCAAGCCCAATAAGGACAGAGATTTTCCTCCTTGCCCTTTCAGTTAGGAAAACTTGGCTGCACCTGTTAAATACATTCAAAATCCCACAGGATTTATCCAAGCTTGCTCTTTTAATCCCAGGGTTTGTTCTTACGAAGAAATTGTATCCCATACAGCTTGCTAACTAAAGTGTCCCCATTTCCTTGTAGGAATCTGTCATCAGATGCACCTTTGTAGGAGACCTGCAATATCTCTTTTGCTTTTGTGGGTCTTTCTTTTCACCTCTGTTCACTTGGCTGTGAAAATAACAGCTGACCTTGAAGAGTGCTGCATGGTCCTACCTCCCATCACTTTTAGGCTTTTGAAATTAGGGTAACTCTCAAATCTAAATACCTCTTTCACTGCCTCTTCTTTCTGAAACTTGATCAATTTTTATTGAAAACAGAGTTTAAAGTAAATGCAGTAAGATATCTCATTACCAGGGGCACAAGCAGGGATTCAGTTAGTCCACTGCTACATTGCACAAGGAGATAGAAAAAGCATATGGAGCCTGGGCTATCTAATCTAATCTCACTATGTCTATATAATCTGGGTAAATGGCTAATCTATCACAAAGAGATAATAATAATTAAGGCTGCAACCAGGTTCCATTAGCAAAATTGATGTGCCTTGATCCCTATTGGGTTTACTTTGAAAGCAAGAGGGAATTTTTTTCCATAAAGCTTGAAGAAAATTAGTCAAAGTGTCCTTTTTTTAAAAAAAAAGTTACAAGGCATTAACAAATTAACCTAGATTTTAAATTTTGGCTCCTACCTAGCATTTGTTTTTTCATCTTCTTTTAGCTAAACATAGCTTTATCACTGTCCTGTATTCCAGATTTGCGTACGGTGAAAGACTCTTGAGAATTCACTGCTGGATGAATTAGTGGAAAATAGGTTGTAAATCAGCAGAATCATTAACTCTTGTTTTATGTAAGAGCAATGATTGCTCTGTCCTCTGGAAAGAGGTGTTCTGCCACCTATTAGCCCCTCCTAACCCAAAGAGAATATAAACAGTCATTTTTCAGGAAGCTTTTCAGGAGGTTTTCCTTTACAGAGATTCCTCTGAGTATTTGCAGTGGTGGTAGCAGAATAGCCCAGATTTTTTATTCTCTTGTGAAAAACTCTAGTTTTCACCTTCAATACTAAAGACTCAATGTGAGGAGATTCATGAGTATGGGTGGGGAGAGGGGTATTTGTCTCTGACACTTGGAATGTGGGGTTTTTATTTTACTTGCTTACACAGCTCTCTACAAAGGAAGACGGCTTCAGGACTTGTAGATTCCCCACCTGTATTTGCTGTTGGTTTTGCAACATAAGCTACAAACTGATCTAGTTGGAGGAAGAAGGTGCTTTAAACCAACCCAGGTTTTTGGAGTAGTGCTTCTGAGTCCTCTGAGCATCCTCTCTCAGGATAACCAGGGATGTTTAAATTATGGCAGCCTCTTGGCTGGGCTCTTATGAACTATCCTGCAGCACAAAATTGGCATGGCAATGAAATGCCCTAACAACTCTCTTTTTTTGTGCTTACTAGCCCTTTGCCAAATCCAGCCAACATCTTTCTGGCAGGACAAGGAAGAGAGGACATATTGGGCATTAGTGAGCATTTCTTCCAGGTATCTGCCCTGAGACAGGTTCTCCTTGTGACTTTCCTGCAGCTACAAAGCAAAATGCCAGGAGGAGAGCTGAATCTCAGTGATTGCAATGGATTTGATGGGATCAGCTGCATTGTCAAGACTAGTCTCTTTAAGTCATGCAATAGCTATAATTTCTGTGGAGAAAAAAGATGTGAACAACTAATCCAAAGATCCTTATGCATACTACAAAACATGTCTTAAAAGCCCACAGTGCTCCATAGGAAGGATAGATTTTATTTCGATGTGAGGCGGTTTTTTTTTCATTCTATGCAAAACAGTGATTATTAAGCTCTGCTCTGTAATGAAGAATTTCTTGGAAGATGATGTACTAAATGGCAGAGCATTACCTGCTGTTGCCTCTGGGTAAGTGTAATGATGAAACCCCAGCAGAAGAGGGTTTGATTTGAACAAATAGTGACTTTTAGGTACAGAGCTCTGGTCTGCTGAGTGGTGCATGCAGAAATTCCCTGTTGTCTGGGGAAATATATGATACAATATTTTGTGCATGCATCTCCATTTGCTCAAGAGGATTTATAGCCTGGAGGGAGTTTGAATATTGACATTGTGATCACAGGTAAAAATGCTTGACAGATTCTGTCTCTCCCCACCATAATCTTTGGTCAGTGTTTCATGAATGATAAAGAAAAGGTTTGTTTTGCTATGAGCAAGTAGCTGTCAGATAGGTTTAAGGGTCTGCACCCAAGGGTCTGTTATCTCCTGCTTGGCTTGGTCTGCAGTGCTGGTAAGACAGGATGCAAAGGCTGTATGCAAGACAGACAATGGCACTGTAAAAGAGAGAGAGTGCCTTTATGTTTGTGAAGAGTTAGGCAGGTGCTTGAACTGGTCATGTGCAGTACAGGCAGAACTCAGGCAGCGAGCTGGTTTTCTTCCTCTGAGCCTCCAGGTTCCTGGCATCTGCATTGGCTTATTCAAATAAGCAGCTCTTCTAGGCTGCTCTTCCAAACTGGGAAAATATTCAGTCCCCCAGAGGGGATGGAGGGATGTGCTGTAAGAATTTCTGTTGTTTTTCTAACTCCAGCATTGTGATTATTCTTTGTGGAAGCAAGGACCTGAAAGCAAAGGCTGGAGTTGGACCATGTGTGGTTAGGAGCCATGTGAAGCCCCTTCAAACCAGTGGATCTCTGTTTTGATTGGCAGCCAGACCAGGTCTTTCCACACCAGGTCTGCCAGTGCCCCCTCCAGCTCAGGCTCCCCTTACAATCTCTGCTAGTGTGGCAGCTCTGACTGCATTCCTGGCCTTGATGTAGAGTTCTGCCCATGCTTTTCATGTCTGTCCCACAGCTTCCCCAACTTCTCAAGGGTTGGATTCACCTTTTCATGGACACAGAGACCCTTTGTTCATCCAGAGGACACATCCAGTTCCCTGAACCCTAAGTTTCAGAACCTTGGAAATAAATATTGAAGAGTATAGAAGAGCAGAAATTGCTCCAATTGTATAGAAAGCTCCAGTAGTTTGGATGTACATCCTGGGAACTATGGAAGGATTTCTAAGTCACCTCCTTGCTTCAATTTTCCTTTCTTTCATTCCCTCCTGTTTCCACCCTATCCCATATGGTATCTGTCAGACACTGTTCTCCTACCCCCAGAACTCTTAATAAGACAGAGATGAAAGTGCTCCTTTATTAATAATCACGAAAAATGTTGTGTGTGGAGTTCAGAACTGGAAGAGTAAAAGAAAGACAGTAATTAGCTTGTTTCTGTATCTCAGCTCACTGAGGCATTTTGGATGCAGTGAGAAAATTCTTGACAGGTTTTCTTTTCCTTTTGTTCTCCCCTTCCACCTCCCCTTTCCTTCTCTTCTTTTGAAGTATCATGCAAAGTTCTTGGGTTTGGTTTTTCTATTTTTTAATGATAAATTTTATAATATGTGTACAATTTTTTTCTTCCCTCTGACTTGTCAGAGATATCAGCTCACAACATATCCCTTTGTTTGCCTGTTTTTCCAGGCAGTTCTACATTTGGTCTCCTAGAAGGAAGTAAACATGCCAATTTTCCATTTACTAACAATGTTTAAGGTGCAGGGGTGATTTCATTAGAGAGGTCCAGAAAACCATTGTTCACCAATTTTGTTTGTCCCTTTGTGAGGAGCAAAGGAAGGGAATTTAATATTCCTCATTTGTTGTTTCTTGTCTCCTATGCTAACACGTGCTGGAAGGACAGGGCAAATAGTTTTCATCTGGTTTTAATCCCTCACCCAAATGCATGCCATCTTCCTTCACAGAAAGGAATTCTCAAGTAGGATATACACAGTCAAATTGCCAGCAAACAGTTTCAAGCCCTTGCTCCCAAGAAAACTGTTTTTGCCTCTTTGGAAATGTGTTGGATGTGGGACTAAAAAATACATTTTTTGACTCAAGGCCCAGGGGCCTTACAACTACCATAGCCTATGAGTCACTGTATGTGTCTGCTGTAGAAACAGCAATTGTTTGTTTTATTTTCTGAAGTCTTGCAGGTGGGAAGAAACTAAGAGGGTGGGAAATGGAACAGGAGCACTAAATCTGTGTGATTCTGCACCATATTTTATTTTCTCATGGAATGGGTATAAGTGACAAGGCAGGATTCAGGTTTGTGGGCAAAGGAGGGGAGTAAGACATCACTTTTGATGCCTTCAGTAACTGAGGAATCATTCTCACCTTAGTTTGAAGCCCTCCAGCAGTTTCTTTTGCTGCAGGATACATTTGTTGATTTGCATTATGAAACAAATCAAAGCATGGATGCAGCATTGTATAGGTGTGATAGATCCTGCCCATTTTGAAAAAGGTTTTTCAGGAGACTGTAGTAGAACAAGAGCAAATGAGTACTTGGAGCCTGTAAAAAGTAATTTTGACTGCACTTTCCCCTGGAAAATCCAGTCAGCTCTGAAGCATCCAAACTACATCATGTGCCAGCTCTCTCCATTCTATAATAGGGTCACCTGAGTAAATACGGTTAGTTTCTGTCCAGTAACCAAAAATGCAAAATCTAAGGGGGAAANAAAAAAAAAAAAGCTGGTTCTTTATATCAGTTCTTAGTGCATTAATTAAAAGCTCCTATGAGACAACAAGGATGAGTGGGATGCAATAAAGATGCTAAGAAAGAATAAGAACATTATTATAATGAAAGCAGATTAATGGGGCTTCACATAGTGGTGCTAATGGATGTTTTTGAACTTAGAAAGGAAGCGATGAGACAATTGAGTAATGAATTTTGTCATCAGAAAATCACAGCTGAGCCAACATCACCATATAAAAAGGGAACTGATTTATTGATTATAATGGAAAAGACTAATAGATGGTTTTAGTGAAAACACAACACAATTTTTTTTCTACAGGAATGCCCTGAAAAGGCCACTCACTTATATATCCATTCCCAAAATGGAGGCACAGTAATTACATCCTTTGTTTATGCACTTATTGAATGCACACCACATTAGCACCAAGTGTGGGGCATATGAAGGGAAGACCTGAATAAAAACCACAAAGGTTGAGAAGGCCACAAGGAAAGACAGAGACTGCCAGAGCACTGCTGTATTACTTCTCAAAGCAGAGAGAAGCAGGGACTGTGGGGACAGCTTGGCAGCATGTTAATATGGTGGTGGATGTATGGATCCCAAACTGCCAGTGCTGGCACCTCACTTGCAGAAAATGCATGTGCGACTGGCCACGTTGTCTCAGACAAGAGCTATCTGAGAGCAGAGTGATGGGAATAATGATGTGCCTGGGAGAATTCTCATGCAAAGAGAAAGTTCTTTGAAAGTCTGGGACCTGCAGAGCTTGTATGTTGCCAAGAAGAAGGGATATGTAAAAGTTTATGTGTTCATAGGAGAATGCTTTAGTTTTCAGACGAAAGAACAAGGAGATGTTTGATGACACTACAGGATGAAAAAGTGGGAGTATTTTTTTCCCTGTAACAGGCAGGTTAGCTGGGGAAATCATTGTCTTGTAACATCATTAATAGCCATCTTTCAGCAGGACTCAGAAATAAAAAAAGATCCTATATCTATTGAGAGTATTCAGAGTTGTCCTAATCAAGGAGAATAAATTCTGGGAAGAAGAGCCAGCCATATGCAGTCAGTGAGGTTTAAGGCTTCTCTAGGGCTCAAAACCCAGGACAAAGCCTGGTACAGAGGGACAAGCTGTTCCACATCTGTCCACATGGTGCATTTGTACCTTCCCTGAACCATCTGGTGCTGACTGTTGTCCCACACAGGATAAAGGACTGGATGAATGCCATGGCAAACACAGTTGGGCACCGACTGTGCTGCTCAGTGGAGCCTCTCTTTGAGCTTCCTCAGCAGTGACTCAAGGAGTGAGTGTGCACAAAGGCATTGAGAAATCAGCCTGCATCACCACCACAGCTTAACATTTTACCTGGATGTGCCCTGGCTCTCAGTTGCACCAGAGTGCAACATACTGCACCCTCCTGCATTCTGCACACAGCCTTTCAGGGACTAATTACCATCTCATCCTGAAATCACTTTAACCACCGGAGGGAGGGAAATGACATCTGCTTAACATCTGCACAGTGGCAGGCTGCCTGTGAGCTTGGGAGATGCAACACGGATGGAAACATTCATTTGAAAGTGCAAGGAGTGCTAACTGTAGCTGGCCCCTGCTGCAGGGCAGGCCTGCCTCTCGGGCACTGAGCTGGGTTTCCTCTGAAATGTTTTCTAGCAGCAAGGACCCAGTTGCATTCTTTAGGAGACATTCCACTGCCATACCTTGCTGTCAGAAAGTTTGTGTCAGGTTTGGTCTGCTTTTGCTGTTTTCCCTTTGTTTTATTCATATTGATATCCTGTCTCCTATTCACAGCCACAACAGGCATATTTGACCCTTTCATTCTTTGGCTGCTCTAATTATCTGACTGTTTTGTTGCTCTGCTCTGCTCTTGTTCATTTTTGTCAATATATTTTGCATAATGAGGTGCTCAGGAGTGAAGATAATGTCCTGCATGTGCTCACGTGAGAGCTCCAACAGAGAAAACTGATTCCCTCCCTCCTCCAGGCAACTCTACATACACAAAAAAAGGGCTGAGTTTCAAAAAAGGTTCAATGGTGATTAAAGTCTGTTTTTAGGAACTTACGAACAAAAGATGGGACAGCAAAGAGAGTTGTGACAGTCATCTGCTTTTAGCAGAAATTTTCAAGTCTCACTCTTCACTTTTAGGTCACCATGGTCCAGAAAAACCTACTCTCCACACCACAGGTGGCAAAACACACCATCCTTTATCCTAAATGATGGCTGCATCTCCAAAGGTTTGGAGGTTTTTATGGACTGCAGCCCCTCCAAACACATGCTGCTTTAATACTGAATCTCACCCAACACTACTGAGCCAAAACAATCTCTTTTTGAGGCTTTTTGTGAAATAGTGAGAGAGCTTCATGATGATGTCAACATCATAAATCATCACATGTGCAGTGCAGAAAGTCCACAGTGATGAAGGTGTGGAGAAAGAGAATGAATTGTACAGTGAATTAGTTCACTCCTTCATTTCAAAACAGATTCCCAAAGTTAGATTTTCTCTCTGTAGATGACTCTGATCTGGTTAAATATTGTCATTTCCAATGAAAAGGAAAATTGGTAAATGAGGGCAATATGTTCCTTTGGGCTTGTGGACTCTCGGCTGTGACACAGAGAAGTCTGGAGAAAACCTGGTCTGCCTTGGAGCTCTTCAGGTATCCTGATGCCTTGAGCAGAGACAGTCAAAACCTAGCAAGAGCTGCAGTTGAGGAACTTCCAGCATAGGTTCAGGCAACTCTGAAGTGAACTGGGAGAGGCAGGGAATGCCACAGTCCTTTTCAGCATAGTGTATGTAGCAGGCTTATATTGTTGGCAACTGCATAGGGTCACCCATGGCCACATCCATGGACTCCAGTTCTTTGTGCTCTTCTTATTTTTATTCAGAACACTTGACTTTGTTGCAATTATCCTTCCATTGAAATCTGTTGGTTCAAATGGGAGTGAACAGGCATAAGTCCATCTCCTTGGTGCTAATTGTGACTTTATTCTATGCAAGCTATGAAGCAGGGTTAGTCTTTCCAGCAGGGATTGTGGTGAAATGTGAGACATGTTTGTGGTGCAGGGGACATATTATGGCTTCCACTTTGATAAACCAAACATTGTTGCTGCAAGTGCTGTATCTGCTGTGGGATTAAAAGTGGGTCTCGCTGAGCTCCTTGGGAGCACTGCTGTGGGGTTAAACTAGGTCATCTTCTTGCTGTGGGTGAGAACAGAGAGTTGCAGTACCAAAATCCACCCTGACTGCAATTCTGGAGTAGCTCTGCTGATGGTAGTTGGAATTGCTCTGAGTTTACAGTGCTGAGACTGAAAAAAAAAATTTGGCAGGGTAATCTCCAGAGCTATTGAACTGGCACCTCTCCCCAGAGCTATGTTTAGTTAACATTTACAATGGGAAAGAAAACGAGGCATGATTCTCCAAACCTTGAACCCTGTTGAGGGCTGATTGATCTTGAATGCTGGCAATCCTGATTCCCCCAAACACAAATAAGCATGTATATAAATGTGAGCACAATTTTCCTTCGTCCTCTTAAAGAATGCAACACAAGTCATATTTAATAACTGAGAAATGATACAAGGCCTCCCTCCAGCTGTTTCTGTGTAGGCTTTCTGCCCTTACTTTGAGAGAGGGTTTGATTATCTAGTGAAATATCCAATGAGTCTTACATCTGCACTGAATGGTGTGAATAGTGGCATTTCACTGGAATTTGCCACAAGCTGGTAACTGACTGGGATGAAAATCAGGCCCTGCAGTCCTGATCTGTGTGGAGTGAATGGTTGTTTGTCAAGGAAGCAGAAGGTGAAAAGCCATGATAAGAGAGGCAAGAGAGAACCTCCCTGTGCTTGGAGAGACCCTTCTGGTGGCTGAGAATGGGCTGATGTGTCAGCCAAGGCTGACACCAATTGGCACCATTAATCCAGGACTCAAATGACGGGGAGTTAATGCTCTGCAGGGTGATTATTGCAAACACTGTGCCTTAATTGTTTACCTCTGTTTCAAGGAGCCAGTTGACAGTCAGCTCAATAGATCTCAGGTTGGTTTTCTAGTGGGGCAATACTTGTTTTTCAGACAAGGTTTAGAAAGCTGAGTGGAAGTGAAATTGGTTGTGGCATGCTGTCTATTGTTACATGGAATAATGTGAAAAAGGCTGGGAATCAAAAAAAGATGAAAAATTAAAAAGTTGATGTCAATAAAGCCACAAGATGGAGAGCCAGCAATTAAACAGGAATGGATTTACAAGGGAATGGGAACAGCAGAAAGGGCTTTTGCTCAGGATCAGTGTGTATTAGTGAGTCTGCAGAGGGGCCAGGCTTTGGATGGGGTGTGATGGTAGGGTGTAGCTGAGGTTCATCTCTAAGCAGACCTGTGCAGATGAGCTTGCTGGAGGCCAGGAAAAGCAGGGAGTGCTGCAGAGGAGTTGGCAGAGCTGGGTGTGAAAAGTCCCAGACTGGCATAGCGTGGAGGCCAGCTGGGCAGGAACAGAATTCACATGGCTGTGAGAGCCACTTCTATTGCATTTCAGCAATTTTCCTGTCTTAAGAATGAAATGTCAGTTGTAAAAAGAATGGAAAAGCAATTATCTGGATTTTGGAGTTCCAGGGGCAGCAAGTTCTGGGCCTTGCCCTGAATAAAATCTGCCAGGAGCAACAGAAACAAGCTGTAGTCATCCCCAGCTATTTCTCCCACTCAGTCTTGGCTGTATCATCTGAAGGCCTCTATGAATTCTCCAAGGGATTTTGTTATTGCTATTGATTTTACATGGGAGATTCTTAGATAGAGGGGTTATGGGTCGGCAGCAGAAAGATAAAGGATAAGATAAAGGAATCTTCATAGTGCTGCTCACCTGTGCTGCCATAGCTGCTGGCAACTCCAGTGCTGTTCCACCAGCCTCCTAGCACCTCTTGCTGGGAGAAGTTGAGAAGGGAAATAGCCACTTTACTCTGATCAAGGGGTAGAGAGAAAGTGGAATTCAGGTTCTTCCTTATTAAAACATGCTATGCACAGCACAAAATATTCTAATGTATGTATTTAGAATATACTGCAGAGCTATTTCTTTCAATTTTTTTTTTAAAAAGCCCAAACACTTTTATAATAATAATAAAAATGCAATCTATATACAGTATCTTCATATCTCAAATATTTATAAACATAGTTATCTTTGGTTGACTGATTCCAGGAAGTTTGCCAGCATATCAAAGCGGTGACATTCTACATCTCATATTCTTTTCATTGTGAGGAATGAGATGCTTCTCCATTTCTTAACTGATTTTTCAGATTTTCTTTTAAGACTGGAGCAATTGAGTAAAACCTTACAGATTCTAGAACAGACAGGAAATTCCATGAGACTTAATAAACACCATGCTTGGCTTGATGTTGCTGTAGGGTATTGAAAAGAAATATTATTGACCATTAGTCTGCCACACAGACACATCTATAACTTGCTGTCGTTGGCAATAAGGCTGTAGCTATAACTGGTTACAGATTACTTTCTTGGAGCCTGGCCTCTGTCTCACAATCCCTAGAGCCCAAGTCTTACCTGTTCATCACACCCTCTAGTTCTGAGGTCTGACAGGGCAAACAAGTGGCCAGTGGTGCCTTGGTAGATTGTGTCACAATGCCGACCTTCAGGTCAGGCTGTTAGGTATAGAAATGGCATGCTTTTGTGAGTAGCTGATTGTAGATGGAAATCAGGGACTCTTTGAAATGATTGTCACTTTATTGTCGTAATGTCTTTTCACCAAGGCCTGGTGTGTTGTGTTTGTTATGCATTTTACTTGGGACTTGCTCTCTCTGTGAAATCCATAAAGGCATTCTTGGGTGCTCGAGTGGATATTCTCTCCAGATGTTTTTAAAGGTCCATCTTCTAATTCAATCCCCAAGAGGCTTTTCAGAAACTGAAGTGAGCAATTGGAGGCAGCTGCATAATATCTCAAATGACCTACTCAGTCCTTCCTTTCTTGATTTCTTCCTCGTGTAGGTTATCCATTTGCAACTAAAATCATAGTGCCGAAGGCATTTTTGCATTGTGTAGAAACCATTCATGCACATCACTTTAACAATAGGGGGGCAGACCTGTTGAGTACTAGGCTAACCAGTCATGTAAGTGAAGGCTTTAAAGGAGGAGGGAAGAATGATGGATGCAGTGTGCAGGGGTCTGGAAGACAAATGAGCACTATGAAATGGATATGGTCTGCACAGTTTTGAATAATATTCAGTGTTCAGTCCTCCATCAGGATACCATGAAATGGGGCTTCTCCCAGTGTGTAATGTTACATCATCATCTTCCTCATTTTCTGCTTGAGATGCTCTTCATCACAGCTGGCCTAGTTTATCTTCTAAGCCAGCTCTTGATGTTGGAACCTCTACTAGGTGAGGAACTTAGATCAATCTATATAATATATAAAATAAAAAAATATAAAAAACATAAAATAGGTGTGTGGGTCTGCACTCACATGCATGTGTGTTTGTCTGTCTCTGCACATAACAGAATCTTTCAGGAGAATAAAACCAGAGGTATTCAGGCAAGCAAATGGTATTCAGGAAAGAAAATAAAGCCAGTCCTCAACCTTTCATGACTGGTCATGGCACAGGTAAGAGGCAGGAAGCTGAATTAATGCTGTCTCCATTAAGCCCCAAATCCACAATGGGTTGAAGGAAGCTCCAGGAAGAGTGACAAAAATAATAGGTTTGGAAAGTGTAGCATAAATGAGAAGATTAAGGAGACTGGTATATATTCATTGAGGAGGAAAGATGTGTGAAGGGAGATGTAATCACTGCCTGCAAATCCATAATGAAACGCTACTTATAGGATGGGGATCCATTTTTCTCACTGGTTGGTACAAACAGGCCTAAGACATAATGGTCCTGAGCTACAACAGGGAACAGTTAGTAAAAAAATATCAGGGAAAACTTTATAACTCTAGGAACAGTTTGGTGACAGAGCAGGCTGCCAAGGCACGCTATAGAGCCACCAGCACGGGAGATATTCAAGGCAGGGATGAGTCACCCATCTGTCAGGGATGGTTTAGGTGTAATCAGATCTTCCACAATGTGCAGCAATGGCCTGGATGATGCACCAGAGGTCTTTTCTCACCCAAATGAGTCTGTGATTTGTCACTTGTGCTTATTTCAGTGTGTGGTACTCTGTGTGTGTGTTTGTGCTCAATTCCTAATGTTCCCATGTGTACCTGGTCCGTACTGTCAGTCCTCCAAATGCTTTCTCTCTCTTTCTTGCCAATTTACTCCCTCTTGATCCATTTCTCCTGCATTTCCATATTTACTTCAGATTGCTGATCCTTTGTTTCAGTGTGCCCTCTTGCCTCTTTTTGTCTTCATTTCACATACATTTGTGAGTGCTTTCATGCTGTTGCACCTGTGCCTGAGCACGTGCACACATGCCCCTCTTCACGCTTACTGCACTTTTCTCCTCCTGCCTGTCCTCCAGTGAGAGCTGTGAGTGGAGAAGGGCAGGCAGGAGGAGGATTTTCCTCTCCATAAGAAAACTGCTGGGAATCATCCAGTTTGGGTTTGAAAGAGGTCCATGTTTTTGGAAATACATCAGTCCCATGGGTATATGATGCCTGACAAGAGGTGAAACATTAACTCTGCTGTGCAGTAGACAGATCTGCTTCACATCTGATAGTCTAGGGCTGTGCACAGGACAAGCTTGACTTGCCTTGCACCCGTCCTTGTGACTTGCCTTGCACCCACTTCTCTGCAAGCCCCACATAAGAGGTGAACAAGCCATCACAGCCATCTGACAGCAACAACAGGAATAACTCACAGGCACTGACAGCAGCCTTGCTGATGGTGATGTTCTGTATGTCCCTGAACTTGCAGCAGCATTAGGAGTGCTTTGTGAAATTAATATGGGTTAAGTGCTTGTGCTGGGTGCCAGGTGTGTTTTAGAGGGCAAAACCAGGAAAGGTTTCTTCCTCCATCAGCAGTGAATATGCTTGGACAGTCACCAAAGCCTAGTGACTGGTACTAGCTGTTACTGTGACAGACAGGATCATTAAGGTGCTTTTATTTTGCATGGGTGTGTGCACATGTGTGTACAGGAATCTCTTTATTGCATGTATTCATTTCATAAAATAAATTAGATTACCCAAGGATGTGTTTAGCTCTACATCACTTGCAGTTTTCAAATCACCATCAGTTGTCTTTCTAAAATATTTTCTTTGCTTCACTCATAAGTTTTTGAATCAGAAATGGGAAATTTATGGATGAAATGTCTCACTGCTTCCCTCAGGGAGAAGTCCTAGGTGATCTAAGCTCTTCATTTCTAATCTTTAATAACAGTGAAGCTAAATGTTGTATCAAGAAACTGTTAAATTTCAGTGTGCTTAAGCCAGGGGATAGCCAAGCTAGATTATATGCGAAACCTTGCATGGAAACAAAGGAGTCAGTGGTAAATGCATTAATATTGACAATGAATATTCATGTTTACTCCAAAATCATTTGGACCTGCCTTATAATGGCTACACTAAAATTGCTTTCCAAAATTACAGCTGAACTATTGCTCTTGCTGCTGGTCTCCTGAAAGTATGTGCTCCCCCCTTTCAGTGTGTGGCTGCACAGAGGTTTTCACAGAACGCAGTGTTGCTCTCGTATTTTTTTTCTTCAACCTTAATCACCGTTATGTATCATCTTTTGTGTATCCATGCTTTCCCATATATGGCAGATAAACAGAAGCTATGAAAGTAATTTGTACAAAAAAAATGCACAGTAAATTGCGTTAAACAGCATGCTACAGATCAAGACTGGCAGAAAAAGTAATAGTGAAGATGTGCTGGCATATAGAAGGGTTTATAATTAAATTGCAACATTAGCAATTTCATTGTTGGTGTTTCTTTAATATATCTTATGAGAAATGCTCTATTACTGCTTAAAGTAATTACTTTCTACTTGAAAACATGCATATATTTAAATGTCAACTGATGGTAAAAATCTCACTTTTCAATTTACTTGTACTTGGACATTTAGAAATATATTGATAACTTTCAGATCAGTAGTTTTATGGGATAAATTCTTTACTCAAACTCTCACGCAATTAAAAAAAGAATTTTACAGTAGTTTAGAGAAAGCAGATTGATTACTGAAAGTAATATTGGAACTTTATTAAGACAGTCAAAAATAAATCACAGGCAAACTACAAAATAGTTAGATTGATACGTAAGAGACCTAGTCAAACAAATCATCAGTTATCATCACGAAAACTCTACGCTGTTAATACAAGTCTCTACGCATATTTCTCAAAGAAACAGCTTTGGAGATAGTAGCATAATGAATTACTGTGAAGAGGTGTATCTGTCTGCAGCAGAGAAAATCTATCTTATTTTAAATGTGCACGTGTGCTGAGAAAATTATTAACATACAAACCTGGCACCAAGGAGAATATGGCATACAGAGAAGCTTAGAGGTCATTTGCTGTGATGGACCAAGTAATAGCAACACCTAATAAAACATAATTGAGGTGGGGTAGAGGAGGAAGGTGTGCTGAGAAGAAATTCAGAAGCTTTTGCCTTTAGTTCCTAAAATTGTATGGGTCAGTTAGGACAATTATATCTTTCTCAGGGGTAGTGTCTTTTGGTAAAGGAGAAGCAGTGGCAAAGAAGAATGGCAAGGAATGACACGAAACTTGGGTGACATTTCTATGTTATCCCAGGCATGGGACTATCTATGTGCCAGGCTGATTCCTGGTAAAAGGAAAGAGGCAGAGCTCCTTCCTGTATTTCAGTACTCTATCAAGTGTCCTTGTCTGACCACACTCACCTGAGCATCATTTGTTAGGACTTCTAGCCCATTGCTCACTCAGTGACTCAGAGGCCTATAATGAGTTGTGATCAAAGGTACATGCTGCTGGAGCCTGGCAGTAACCATTCCAGAAAGGATCTGGGCAGAAGTAAGTCATGAAGCCTTCTGGAGGGGTCAAAGTATTCTCAGCTTTAGGCTGGAGGGAAGTAACATCCTAATTAAAGTAATGAGAAAGCAAATAAAATGGCCTCAGAATGTGAGTTTGGAAACCCCCAAGCTCAAAGATACCACCCTGCTCATTAATGAGTTTATTTGCATTCTACTTCAGTTATTCTCTGAGACTGTTGGGAGAATGTGACTCACATATGAGGGAAAATATCTTCATGTGTATTACTGATCAAGTTTAAGGGCTCAAGTCCAGTCTTGTCTGACCCTGCCCTCCCAAACTTCGGGTAAGACGTAATTGTAAAAGGGCCTTGGTTTGAACATATGGCATAGCAACAACAACACACAATCCATTTTGGAAGCAAAGAATCAAGGCAAAGAAAGGAGAGTCCTACCCAAGGCCATACAGGAGATATGTCAGACCTGATATCTGAACTGACAGGCTCCTCCGTTGCCCTAAAAAGAATCCCAGAAGTGGAGTTTTTGTTTAACAGCTAAGGAGTAGAAGATCTGCCTAGACATGTCCCTGTCCAACTCAAGCACATTGCCTGGTGCTTTGTCCAGTCCAGATGCTTCCAGTGAATGATTCCATTTTGCCATGTTGTGGCATAGCTGAGTTGGTCTGAAGTAGGGAGAAAATGTTTTCCCAGAAGCTTTCATTCCCAACAGCTGATATTGTGACACAATTGGAAAACAGGTGCTCCAGACACTCGATGATAAAGCTGGTCATCAGTTTTGCACCCCTGTTCTCACTACAAACTGCTCAACCCCTTGGTTTTGCTGCTGCTGCTGCTGTGCCCCTCAGAGGTGCTGTTACCAGTGGAATGATTTGAAGGATGTCAGTCTGAACCTGCATTCAAACTCAATCATATCAAGATGAACCAAGAAGCTGAGGTGACCTATTAGCACAGCCAGCAATTTTTGTATTTTTCTGATTATGTTTTATATATCTCTTTACCCTTTGTTCAGCTACGGCAGGATCCCTTTCTTCTTGTCCGCTCATGTTCTCTCTCAGTGCTAAGTGCCAGCTGTCACTGCCTGCTGGATAATTACCATTTTACAAACAGTGTTTAGGGAAATGCCATCAGTTTCTGAATATGTGGCTGTCAGGGCTTATTTGAGGGGCTTTCCTATGTTAACTACCTCTTCTCTTTTCAGGCAGGAGGGCAAGGGAGGGGAAGGAAGCCGGGAGATCTGTCTTGTCTCCAGGCATTTGAAGAAAAATTGCATTTAATCTTTTTCGCATTTTGACTGTCAATGCTTATTCCTTCCCCCACCCTCTCTCCCAGTTTATGCACTCCTCTCATTTTTTTCTTTATGACAGGCTGCTCTGTCCTCCTTTGTGGCCCCAATGGCCTGCTAGTGACTGGTGGCAGCAGAAAAGATAGACCTGCTTATCATGGGGGGTTACTAATGGGAAGGAGGGCATATTCTTAGAAATAATCATGGCCCCTCATTACTGTAATATGCTACTTAAAGCTACACAGGTCTGCCTGAGGTTAAGCAGGGAATCTGGAAAAAAAGCTTATACTCTGATTGCCTTACTGCAAGAAGCGGTGGCATGAGCACAGCCAAGGAGGGATGGAGGCTAGGTGTTGCTGACAGAGGCTGAAATGCTGAATTTCAAAGCCAGACCATGGAGAAAGACATCATCTGCTAAGACATGGTTCTTCCAGGGTGCAAGATATACAGATGGTCCCATCTGTGAGGGTGGCAGGGAAGAAGGCAGGATGGCCACAGCATTAGATTATGGTCTAATTTGCCTTCATTAAATAGGGTAATGAAAGATGCATAAAAAAATAATTTATATTCACCTGGAGGGGCTAGATCAGACTTGAGCTCCCCCCACTGCCAAAATTTTCTGCTGTCTTTTAAAGAATCTCCTTCTCCTTAGTGACAACTGGCAGCATTTTCTTAATCATTTCTGTAAAGCCTTGGTCAGAAGGAGTCAGCATAAAAATCAGGGCCATGTGTACTACTAGATCAAGATATGTGATCTGGTCCCAATAGTACTCATGCCCCTGAAAGAAGGTTTTCCTCAAAGTGTCAGTATTTTGGCTTTCTAATGATTTTTGCTACCTATCCAGTTTGGGGATGCTCAAAGAGAAGACAATGGAGGCTACTTCTCAGGCACAGCAGGAGCCCTGAATTTCTTGCCACATTCTGAACAATGGGAATGGAGTAGAGGAGGGTCCCAGGGGGATGGATCTCAGACTCTGTTGCAGCCAGGGACAAAGGTTTAAATGCCAGTGTAAAGATTAAGACCTCAGTGCAGCTGTGATTTGGGCTCTCGGACCAATGTGGTTTTGCAATTAAACAATAAAAGCTCTAATGTCTGGCAGGCAGAAGGGGCTCAATATACAGGCCAACAGTGGCAGAGGTGGACGTCACTCCCACCCATTCCTCTT
Source organism: Urocynchramus pylzowi (assembly GCA_013397555.1). Lineage (NCBI taxonomy): Eukaryota > Metazoa > Chordata > Aves > Passeriformes > Fringillidae > Urocynchramus > Urocynchramus pylzowi. Next base: position 741,985 of record VZRH01005667.1, on the reverse strand, counting down.
GGCTTATGCTGCCTGGTACCATCCAGAAGGCAGAAGCAGCTATCCCTTATCTGCAGAGCCCTCTCCCATAGTTTTTCCATTGCCCCTCATTTTCCACGCCAGGCCTGATCTCGTTGCTATGGAGATGCACATGTGATGTGTCTGACTTCATGCATGCTACTTCTGGAAGCTGAGGGAAACAGTGCTCCTGCTCCATGAGCTGGATCTGACCTGGGGCCTTGGGGAGGAGAGGAGGAAAGGTATCCTATGAGCCTGGTTTCCTATGTAAGATGTCCTATAAGCTTAATGCTGTGACTTTTCCAGGGTCTTGCCACTGTGCAGATAGGCAGGGGTGGACAGCAAGGTCCTCTGGAGGTGTGCACTGTCAGCAGTCCCTTGCCTTGGAGCCCCCTCTGTGCTATTTGGGGTCAGGTCCCACTCAGCATTGCATAAGTTATATGAATCCTGTGGCTGATGGGCAGGGAAGGATGTGGCAGGAAAGCAGGGAGGCAGCACCCAGCCTCCCTGCAGCTGGAGGCTCTGGGTGGCTCAACTCCTGGCCCATTGCTTCCAGGGGCAGCACCAGCCTGGACCAGCAGCTTCCCCTCGGTTCTCTGCAAGGCCCTCTCTCAGCGTCTAACCACTCTAATTCACTCTGCTCTGAGCTAACTGGATGGGAAAAGGATAATGGACATGGAAATGGAAGGAGGAGAGCTACTCCTTGAGTCCCATATAGAGAAGCAAGGAACTAATTTCTAATAACTAGGTTTTTCCCCCATCTGTCCTTTGAAAAGGAGGTGTCCCAGCCAACACTTGCTCGTGCCTTCCCTTTTTCTGTCCATATGTTGTTAGTTATGCACCTTAAAGCAGAGAGAACATGAGACTGAATTTGTGAAGGGTATTGAATACAGAGGGAAATGGATGGATCTCAAGATATCAGTATTTCCAAGGTGTGCCTTAGTTTCTCCTCTCCACAGCCAGGCTGAAGAGCACACCAACCCCTTCTTCACTGAAACAGACAAGTAGGTTGCTCAAAAAAAAAAAAAAAAAAAATTAAAGTGCTTTCAAAATCATGTCTTATTTTGAAAAGTATTATGTCAGCCTGCTGTTCACAGTCAACATGTAATGAAACACGTTCATTAGCCATTTGGGTCATCACTTCTCATGCTTTTCCGTATTTGAGCTGCTCAGCAGCAGATTGCAAGGCATTTTTCTAGCCATCCTTCCCAACCCTCCGATAGTGATAAGCAATATGTTTTGTACTGTTAGCGTCATGGTTATAAATGACCGCCGTACCACATGCTACCCAAATTTAACATGCTCAGACAGTTCTGTCACTGGCAGCTACTCCATTCCTTAATATCTGTCCCTGGAGTGAAACTGCTTTTAAGGGATAGAATGGCAGCCACCTCCTCCTGTCACACTGGGTATGAGACAAGGCTGTCCTACTGCAGTGAAATTTGCTTCTCGCCCCTTTGTTTCAACACCATTTGCTAAATTGTTTCAGTGGCATCATCACGCTCAGTGAGTTACTGAGATTCTTTTTAGGTATTGGCATCGTGAAAGGTTAAAATCCCTCTGTGTGCCACTACCTTCTAGCACACTTCTACCCACCCAGCCATGTAAGTCCTTGCCTGGGTAGTGTCAGAGCACCCATTGACTTCAATGCAGTAATCTCTGACTTCCCAAGGCAGGGAAGAGTTAACAAGCAGAAGTCTCACACTGGAACCTGAGCCCTGGTAAGGTCAAGCAGGTTGTTCAAGGTCGAAGTATGAAGTCTGGCAGCTCTAAGAGCTAAGCCTGTGCCTGCCATTTCCCAACCCAGAGCCTTACTTAGCCACGGACCTGTGCTTCCTTCCTCTGGAAGCAGCTGGTTTTCTTCCATCATTTCTGTCTCTTAATTTCTTTCTCCCTGTGCTGTTTTTTATCACTTAGCCCGCAGAGCAATTGTGATCCTGTTTACTTGAGAGATGCTATACAAAATACAGTTGTATTGTATTTAATTTCATCCACAAGCCAGCATTCTCGGAGGGAGGCCAGTTGCCAGGGAGGAAAAATAACCAACAAAGCAAAGGGCAGGAGTGTTCAGCACTTTTTTGAATTTGATCTATTTCTTCCCTTAACGTACACACAGAGCCAAACCAAACTATTTTACTTTATGGAAGGGGCTTACAGTTAAATGTGAGTACAGTGCAGGCAGAGTCATTATCTAATGAAAGGAGGCTTATTGACTCCCTTCTGTCAATTTAAGACCACCTCTTCTCCTCTGATCTTTCAAGGGTAAACTTGAGCTATTAAAGTTAAACAAAACTTGAAACAAATCTGGACCATGTCCATCAAGGAAACTGCTACGCCAGGCAGGGTAGAAAGCCCTGTGTTTGCACTGAGAGGGCTGGTGTATCCCCATAGCCACATTGTGAGTCTGAGAAATCAGAATAACCACCCTTGTGGCATGGTAGTGACCCAGTTACTTCAGTCAGTGAAGCCAGGACCAGAGAGTCTGGATCAGAGGAAAGGTTGGACCGTGCAAGTTGTCACTGTGCTTTGAGCTGATCACTTATGCAGACAGCTCTTTCCTAAGTTGGCTGTTCTGTCAAAACCACTTTCATTGCTGTCTGAGCTGTTCTTTCTTGAAGCTGGCAATTTTTTTTTTTTTTTTTTTTTTTTTACGTGAGCACATTTTTGGATCAGATGAAAATACAAATGGAAACACCCTTTCTGGTCTTCAGCTCTTTCCATCCTGCTCCTAGTTCTGATCTCTTTCTGTACCTGTCTACTGTCTGTGTCTCTCTTGATTTCTTAGTGGCCTTTTCCCTTCCTCTCACCATCTCTCTTGCTCTCCCATCTGCTTTTTCATTTGCCTGCCACTTTGTCTGCAGGGCACACCTAAATGAACTGTTTTCCATTTCTCCCACCTGGTCTCCCTTCCCACTTTTCTCTTGTTCTTCTCAGTGTGTCTCCTTCCTGTGCAGCACAAAGGCCTCCTAAACTTTGTAACTTTTGCCCTCTCTGCAGAATATGACATACTTCTCTGCTGGTTTTATGCAAAGTCCACAACTAACTAAGTTTTGTTGTTGCCCAGTCTAACAGTGAAATAGCTACATGTCTTTCCTGTGACAGGAAAAGCAGGTGAGTGTGAGTGTTGTCTGGGGCCTGAGTCACATGATCCTGAATGGACTATCTAGAATTTTCTGCATGTGGACAGGAGCAAAAGAGCAAGAATGTAACATGAACTGTTAATGCAAGTGTTGAAAACAGCCTGGCAAGCACAGCTGGAATTGAGAGCTGGGGCACAGGTTCAGCCCTGTGTGCCTGGGGGCACAAGCAGACAGACTGTGATGCACGGTTGGGCTTTAATGTACCTTTGTAGCTAGAAAATGCTATCCAGACTAAAAGGGAACTACCCTGGATGGTGGCAATGGATCAACATTTATTATAGCTTCCTGGAAACTAACTCTCTCCTGTGAACAGCTCATACTCTTTGAGGCTTTCTGAGAGGACATTTGTAAGAAAGGTTGAGATCAGTTACTATATTGTGGAGATACAAGGTACCCTTTCTGCAAAAGGTCTGTTGTCAAGGTCCAGAAATAAGTAATGGAGACCTGTCTGCCTCTCCATGCCTCCCTTTCTCCCTCTCTGCCTTCCTCTACCTCCCTGCCTGCTCCCTCCATCCGAAGATCCCAAGGCTTGTCCTTATCATCCTTCAGTCACATCACAGAGGAAGAGTAGGATAAAGCTGCTTGTTGTCTTACTTGGCTTATGGATGAAGGTGGACATGTGTGCTGAAGTGACTTGGTACCCAGCAGCTCTGGTTTGTGAGTGAAGTTCCAATGTGACCAGATCTTCCCTGCTGTACACTTTCAAGCAAGGGGGCAAAATGTTTGATCAGATTGACATGGTTGAAGGGGTTGACCCAGGAGAAAAAGTACTCATGTCCTCTCAGCTTCCTGCACAGCAGTAAATCCCAGTCAGGATACAGGCTGTTGATTCAATACCACAGTTTGATATAACCACAGTTATATCAAATAAGTGTTGCTGTATGCCTAGAAATTGTTCATGGTTGTAATGGTATTGAACAATGAAGGAGCAGAAGACATGCCCAAGACCTTAAAGAATTCCCCACATAGCTTTTATTTCATATTAACTGTACATAAAATCTTCTTGGGTGTCCAGTACTGCATTTTTTCTTGCGCTAATAACAGTAGTGAAGCTGAGAATGCACATGGGTCAAAGCTATTGGACTTAATACTGAATTTATTGAAACATGATGTATGTTTCTTTTGAAATACATGCATAGGATACATAGTATATATTGAAAATGCATATGCACAGCATGCAGTGTAGCAGGGCCTTCCAGTGCAATACAGGGGAATATTTTTTTTAGGATCAGTCTAGATGTAGATGTGTCCAGTGTCTGTCTGTGAAAGTTGCCATTTTACTTTGCACTCTTTTCCTTTGGGAAATGTAGCCTGCAAAGAATACAGCAGGTTTTAAATGAAGCTTTCAGAGCTGTTCACAAACATGAATGAATTAAACCTCACAACTCCTCTGTGCAATACAGGAGACATCCTCACCTCATTCTGAAAGGCAGCCACCTGTGGAAGGCAGCAGCTGTTTAATAGTGCATGGTTACATTTTACAACTGTTGGGTACAACAAGTGATGACAGAAAATATCCAAATTAAACTAGTGGGAATTAGGCCCAGAGAACATAATTGCTCAAATTAAAATGTGTGTAGTTTAAGTTAACGCCTATACAGTGTGCAGACTGCCACCAGTTCTGTAATGAACTCTTCTTGTTAGGGTTAAAGCTGTGCAAATATTGATCTCTTTGGCTTCTGAAACAAAACATTTGGAGATAGAAAAACTGGCATGTGTTGAACCAAATTCTCTTTGTGTTGGTTGGTTTGCCTCTTGTTCAGTTGGTCTTCTTTTTCATATAGGAGGAGAAAAAGAAAAAGATGGAAAACATCATTTCACTTGACACAAATTATTTTGTTTGGCCCAAAGCAAAACCTTTCAGAGCAGCAGCTTGTGAGAAAAGGCCAGGGAAGGCCAGCTTTGCAGAGTTGTTCTTATTGCTGCAAATGTAAAAGGCAGTACCAGCAGCAATACACCACCTCCTAGGGGTATTCACCTCGCTGTCAGTGGACTGAGCTGCCAATATCCTGCCTACCCAGAGAGACCAAGTCCAGTGCTGCAAGCCTTGGGAGAGTCATAAGAATTAAAGTGCAAGGAAATATTGTTATGTTTGTGGGGAAGAGAGATAGAGTGACTTCCCCGTGGAGCAGGAAGAGGAGTGTGCCATTGTTGAGTTCTTTAGCCAGACCTACCATTTTATAAGACTATCTACTTTGAAGGAATATATACTTGGCTGAACTGAGATCCTGCCTCAATCGTCAAGGAGAGAATTTTTCCAGTGTAGGCTGAAATTTCCTCTTCTAATAGAACCAAATGGCTAATTTAGAGAGAAATCAAAGCAAAACAGACTCATTGCACCTCAGCATTGTTTTTGTCTGGTTTAACTTACCGTGTGGAACCATTTCAATAAGCTGTATTATCAGTGAAGATTTCGTTTTCCCTTCTTTTTGGTCACTGCCCAAGAGCTAGGCAAATGCATATCCACTTTTATTTAAATTCACACTCTCATGGTTTGAAATTCACAGCATTACTTTCTCCTCCAAAGCCAGCCTTGCGGAGGCCTCCTTATGATGAAAGATCTTATTAGAGTTAGCTCTCTGTATCAAGGAGAGACAATCAATTCCTTTTGGAGATTTAATTTTAATCATGCAAACTGGCTTCTGTTGCTTTGTGTTCTATAAAACTTTCCCCCTTCCCTAGCCCTTGGTATTAGTTTCTGTGGATGGCAGGCTTCAGAGCTTGTCCCGGTAATCGGAAACAGGAGGTTACATTAGTCCCAGGTTGTGTTGCACACAGCAATTCTATTTGCAGAGCCTGTTTGCTGCACAGCTAACGGCTGCTTCAAACAGCGCACAAGTAATTTCCAAATGACAGATCTCCTCTCTGTCTGCAGCTATTTTAAACTTGGTTTGCCACATGTGGTGTGGCCGTGACTCTGGAGGGAGTCATTCCCCCCAAGCCCTCCTCTTCCAGATCCAATGTGCTGTTGCCCTGAGCTGAATACTGAATATTGAACTTCATTCCACAGATGAACTTCAGGCCAATTATTATTCAAAGAATAGTTCTAGGAGCTCATAAAACTAAACTAGCAACCCACCATTTCCAGATAATTTCTACACAGAAGAAAGAGACAACATTCATCCCATGAGCTACGGCAAAATTACTCTCAAAGTTTCTGTTCTCAGGGAGAATTCAGAGCAGGCACAGAGAGCATTACCACACTGACTTCTGTGAAATTCTTTCCACTTCTGCTAGTGATCATTTTTGTCCTTTAACCTACAGACTCTGGGTCTGCAAGGAGGGATGTGAGCATAGCTGAGAGTATCCTGCACGTTGCCGCTGTCACGCAACCCGGGCCCATATCCCAGTGGTACTGCCGTTTTTCAGCAGCATGACTGATTTATAACATGGTGGAATGGAGGGAATCAGACTCTTTTGTTTTGGCCATTCTCCAAATATGCCTTTTAGGAGCACTCTTCTTATTTGCATTAGTAACATTGACTTTAGTGTAGGGACTCAGCATATCAGCTCTTGGGGTTTCTTTGGCTCTATAGCCAGATGTGTCTTTGGGGTTGACCTTTCCTTCGAACGTGATCCAACTGGAACTTCAGATCTAAGTGGTAGAATGTGGCACAGCTCTGAATTTCTAATTGTGGGCCCCCACCTACATCTTTATGCAGAGCTCAACATCATCTTTGTTCTTTCCACTTGTCTACTTACAGTGTCCTTGCTGATATGATAGTATAGATATATTAGGGCTGGGAGACCATCTCAGCTAATAGGAATCATTTGAATCCTTTTCCTTTTTTGGATTTTCTCCTGTAAATCTCTATGCCTGGGATTTAAAGCTGGGCTGCTTTTCTGCTTCATCTGTCCACTGCTCAGTCCATTTGCGTTCTCTGATGTGTATTCTCAGCTCCATCAGGCTGGCATGGAGTAGTCTCCATGTTGGTATTACAAACCCAGCTATTGGATTGACCCAGTTCTCTAGGCAAAAACTACTGTTTTGTTTCCAACAGTCTTTATCAATAAGGGCTATTTTTATCTCATTCAAAAGAAATAGCGCTGAGATTATTGGGAGCCTGTTAGGAAGCAGCTGGGTACTGACAAGAGTCTTAAGAATGCTTGAATGAAAATACTCACCTTGATCAATGCCAAGCCTTGGTGATTGCTGAATTCAAAGCTGCCACTCCATTCTGTGTGCACAGCACTGTAACAAAAGAGGGGAAAATAAAAAATACATAGGATTTAATGGCTGTCAAAAGAATCTCAGCTGAAGTGAGGTTTGTATGGTGAATGGCTATTCATTAACCACAACCAAAAGAAGTAAAGGTCACAAGCAGGCATAACTCAGTGAGAAGGCCATGGGCAGAGGCAGATCCACCAGTACCTTCTGCCCAGACAGGCTTTTTTAGTTGTTGCTGAAAAGAGGGTTCATGTCATTGTGACTAGTGCCTGGGCAATACCAGAATTTTTTTTGGAAGATCTGGCTGGGAGTGCATGGATTAGCTTGTGACTCTTAATTTAGTTTAGTTCAGTTCAGTTCAGTTTATTTGGGATATGTTAATTCACTAAAATTGAGGCTGTATTTATGTAAGCATACTGTCAGCTAGAAATTTTTTCATTTTAGAATTTGGGAATATTGTATATCAAGCATCTAGTACCTGCATGTGGTACTAGCTTGTGGCATTAGCTTATGCTACTGGAGGTGTGGGAAATACAGCTCAGATCCTGTATTGCCATAGTCATGTCTGGGATGCAGATTTGTCTTTCCCATCCCAGACAGGCATGAGAACCATCTGTTTGTACTGGAATTGGCCTCTCTTTTCAATTTTCTCTGCAGTTTCATGTGATAGTTAAAGGAAAAGCTCAGGGAAAGTAGCAGAGCAGCCCAGGTCATGAGTAACCCAAGAGCTCTCAGAAACTGGACAGGCTTACAGCTGCAGGTAACTGAAACCCAACCTCAGTGACACGATTGTTTTTCCAAGGCTGAAGAAAAGAGAGCTCAGAGGGAACAGTAACTCATTATGGAGTTGAGGCAAAGGGCCAAGCTGTGTCTGTGCCCCTGAGAAAGAGGAGAGGTGTGCACAGACACATGGCCAGCGCACTCATGCATGCATACACCTGCCTTTGATGTTTCCTTGCATTTCTCTTTTGAAGGTACTGAATCCTTGGGCAGTATCCTGAGATCCTTTTTCCTTTTTACTGAATTGAAAGTCCTCCAGGCTTGGTTTTCAGAAAGGAGTGAAAAAAAAAAAATCTAATAGATCTTTGTTAAACCTTGCTTTTCATATATTTTAAAATTGTTTTTAATTTTATTCTTTTAAATAATAATACATGGATTCTGTTGACAGTATCCAAATGCTGATATTGGATGCAGTTAAAAAAAATTAAAATTTCAATATTGAAAAAGAAAAATACGGAAACTATATTTTCTTTTTCTTTTTCTTTTTCTTTTTCTTTTTCTTTTTCTTTTTCTTTTTCTTTTTCTTTTTCTTTTTCTTTTTCTTTTTCTTTTTCTTTTTCTTTTTCTTTTTCTTTTTCTTTTTCTTTTTCTTTTTCTTTTTCTTTTTCTTTTCTTTCTTACATTACACCAGATTAAGACTTTAAAAACTGAAAGCATTTTGAAAAGAGATTGTCCACTTCGCCACAGAATATGATATCTGCGTAATATTTACCAATCTGCACAAAAGCTTAGGGCAGCAAATGAAGATAGAAAATGTGCACTGGGAATGGATGTGGCTCTGATGGGCCATTGCACACTCCCTATACACATCACAGCTGTTCTTCCAGCAGCCTCTCTGCTTGGCAGTGGAGAGGACTTTTAAGGAGTAGTTTCAAGGAGTAAAAATCCTCTTGGTCCATATGCCCCTCAAAATTTGTCTCTGCATCCATAAAATCCTGCACAGCGATCAGACTGCTCTGCAGTCTGCTGATGAGCAACCACTTGATTCCTTACCTTCTGCTTTTATCTCTGGCAGTCTCTGGTTCAAGCCCGCTGTGTCAGTCAAAACATTTGATTTTGAATTTGTTGAGCACACTAGGATTTTTCCACCCTGCAGTTATAGAAGGTGCTGCTGAGACTTTAAGAAGCATAAAGAACTGAACACATTTCTGGACACGTTTAAGGTAAGCAGCCCCCACTGGGAGAGTCACCTTTCTGTTGTGGCAGGACAATGATTATGCACTGCCTGCAATGTCTAGGATTTTCCAAAAAGTCTCTCATTTCAGCAGCAAGGAAATACTGCCTCTTACTTAGGAAATGACCCAGCTACTTGAGTTGTCATCCAGGAGGCAAGATTTCTACTGCTAATGCTGCATTGTCCTGAGCTGTGAACACACTTGGGGCTTCCTCTCCAGGTCTTCTACTCACACTGGCCAAAACACAGAGTTGGTGAGCGTTGTACAAGGATGATCTGAAATAGGCCTGCTCAATGTACACATATTTCCCTCGGTCTGGAGTGGCAAATCCTTGTACTTGAACATCCTTGTACATGCCATTAGCTTTTCCCTGTCAAGTTTGGTATCAGTCATACTTGATCCTTAGACTCATCTTAGCAGAACTGCTTCTCTTGTGGGCTTTGTGCTTTGCCTAAGGCAACACCAAATGATATTCCAGCTCCCTCCATTGAGCTCGCATTCCTGTCCTTGCTCATCTTTTATTGAGCCCAGACAGACTCCAGCACTGTGCACATTCCTTCTTTGCTAAAGGACCTGCTCTGCCCCAACCAAGTCTAACATGAACTCTGGTAAATATTGTTATAAATATTTTAGTTTAGAGCTTCAGTACAGTTTGTTCAATATGCCAGAAATCTTCAGCAGACCCATAGCTCACTTTATTCCCCACAGTAAGCCATTTTTAATCCTTAACATTACAAATGATATTCTCTCATGCAACTTTTTCACTGAAGCCTGGAAAATGTATTCATTCTCCTCCCACCTGTTAAAAAAAGTTTGTGTTGGAGAAGATGTAGATTTACAACACTGAGGATGGAAGAAGTGTTTAGGTAAACATGGAGAATGCCCTGTCAGAGGAGGGGTTTTGTGTTGCATCGACAAGTCCCTGGTGCTGCTCCAGGAACTGTTTGCTGCCATCCACCCACCTTTTCCTTGCTGCTTCAGACATAGCAGAGAAGAGAATTTTGTGGAGGTATAGTACCACCAGCTCACAATTTACCTGGCAAAGGTGGGTTTGATGGAGAATTGCCTGGTTTTATTTAGCAACTTGTATTACCCCCCAAAGCCACTTGATGAGCTCTCTCCTCCACTGATTTTGAACCAGCAGCCAGAGGGACTCAAGCCTGTCCAAACTGATCTAAGACTTCCTAGACTTGCAATTTCTGTGAGATTATATTTATGTTTTTAAGCAAAGGACTGATGGGGAAATATGACTTATTTAGTTGCAGCTAGATTTCCAGTTTGGTCCAATTTCTGTGGCTTCATATACTATGAGGATGAATTTTCAACATTGTACCAGAGGAAATCAGTATATGGAAAGGAGTTTAAGAATCATAAAGGAGAAGATTTTTTTTCCTTTGGGAAAGGGTTGTACTGTGCACAGCTGAGAATTTCAGGCTGGTTGTCTTCTAAATTGCTGTGCAAAATGATAAGGATAATTTTGTCTATATAAATGTGCGGGGTCTTTTTATTTTAAATGACATCTTTGAAAGGTTATACTCAGATACGTGGGTTTAGAATAAGTCAGGGAAGTGCAGACAGAGCACAAGCAGAAGCAGACATCACAATGAACAAGTAAGCATATGCAAAGACAGTGCAAAGGTCCTGATCTTTTCTACTGAACTTGGTGCCAAAAAGAGATGTTGCAGAGAGACAGACAGATGCAGTCATGTCAGAGACCTGCCAAGAACTACAAGATACAGCCCTAACAGAGAGGTAATGCAACACTGAGGAAAAGAGACTTCTGTATGTATTGTTGGAAATGAAATATATTTTTTCCTCCTCCTAACCCTTTTAAGCCTTTAATCTTAATCCTATTCATCATCATTAACTTCAGCAATTGGCCAAAATATTTAAATGAGGTGAAATGAAAAGATTTAAGAGTCTAGTGAAGTCTCATCAAACCACAAAAGAATAATCTCCAAAGATTAAGAAAGCTGCTATGACCCAACCTGTAAGGAATGAGAGGAGGAGGGAGGGACGGGGGGCTTCCGAGATGAAAAGAAGTTACCAATTAGATCCTTTTACTAACAGTATTGAGTCTTTTTCCCCCTTACAATAGCCCAGTGCAGAAAAAAATTACGGAAGATGAATTAAGAGTTTAAATCCAGTAAAAGGCAGGAAAAAAAAAAAAACCCAGGTAATATTTTAATAAGACTTAAATGGGTCTTTGAAAGGCACTGAAGAGCTCTTGGGCCTGCATCTCTCGCCATTTCTGGGTGTAAAATAGGCTTTTAACTATCACTGCAGTATGAAGTGCTTTGATGTTTATTCCCCTGATTTTTGTGCCTGCCGCCATTTGCTGTTGGTGGGTGCATGTGTGTGTGAGTGTGTGTGTGTGTGTGTGTGAGTGTGTGTGTGAGTGTGTGTGTGTGTGTGTGAGTGTGTGTGTGAGTGTGTGTGTGAGTGTGTGTGTGAGTGTGTGAGTGTGTGTGTGTGTGAGTGTGTGTGTGTTCTCTCCTGTGTTCATTCCCCTGAGGCACACATTGTAACTCGGTTTCAGTTACGCTTTAGTTAATGGGCACTTAAAATAAAATGGTACCCATTTCACTTTAATTTCGAGAAAGGGGTAAAGGCCGTTCCCTTTCCATTTCCAGATGAAAGGAGCAGCGCTGCAGCTCCATAACGAACCTCAAATGAATTGGAGAGCTGATAAATTTAACGATCTCATCAGCATACAAATATATGTGTCTGTGTGTGTGCGTGTGTTTTTATATGCACACACAGTTAGTGACTAAAACTGGAACTTGAAGGAGATGGGGGACCTACAGATAACAGATTTCAATGATGAGAGGGAGCAGGTGGATTTTTGCAGAGCTGTGTTTCAGCCCCCTGTTGTGCACTAGTGACTGCCATGTGGCTGCTCTACACCCCTGCTGAAGGCAGGAGGGTAGCATGGCATGAAGGGCATTATTCAACCCATTTGATGTAATCATAACATTGTGCACACCTGAATCCTCCTGCTATTGCCCCAGCAAAGAGTGAAGCTGCTGTAACTTCTGATGTAGCTGCTAGTCCCAAATGGCTTTCTCAGGGACTGTTGTCAGGACATTGAATTGTGCCTTTGAATTTCTGCTGCATCAGGACTCTCCTCTGGGGCAGGGGCACATTTCTTTTTCTTTCCTTGCCTGCAAAAGAACTGATGGCTGTGCACTAGGTTGAAAAAGTCTGTAAAAGTCAGCTGGGTTGTCAAGGGGCTGTATCATAGTTCTGAAGATGCATGGATGCCCAAACTCTCTTCTACAGGTACTGGTAGTTCTGAGGAGACCCAACCCCAGGGAGATTTCTTATTTGTGTGTTTTGCCACTTCCAGTAGATGGTCTGATTCCACTATTTCATGTATATGACTCCTGATTTTTCTCTTTCACATGACCAGGGCTAATAATGCCAAAAGCATAATGGGTACAGCACTGGAAAATTATGCAGCTTCTGGTAAGCTTCCTGTCTTACCTTCTCTGGTAGCAACACAAGTAAGGTGTTGCTCTCCTGCAGAAAGTGAGGGGTAAAAGTATATTAATTTTGGGAAAACAGTTGTTGGTTATGTATTTGAAGCTCTCAGCTTTTCTTGTATCTTAGCTTGAACCTGTCCCATACAGTTAAGGACAGCCCTTTCTTCCTCTCAGGGAATGTCCTTTCGATGGCAGTGTCAGGGTGTGAGTTCCTAGAGGAGAAGCTCACCTTGGGTTGGAGAAATTTTGCATGGCCTGCTTATAAAAACTTACCAGCTTGTGGCATTTATACAATCCATATCTTCATCCCCACTGTGCAACCCTCCAAACACCCCACATCTCTGTCTCTATCTTCAGCTTCCACGGTGCCTGCAGAAAGATAAAGTAGTAAAAACTGACTACAAAACTCTGCAATGAGAGCTTTCCCCTGCTCCTCCCTGAGCACTGTGGAACTCATTTCTCCATCCTCTGACTGGCCTATTTTATCCCAGTCCTGGTCATCAACTCCACTCCAGCAAACTGGAGCCTCCGGTTTCTCCTACCCATTTATATAGCAGGCCACCGCAGGGTAAAATATCACCTCCATCAGCACTGACATCCATCACTTTAATGAACAGCAAAAATCAATCTCTAATTGACAAAAACATTTTTAATCAAAGTATGAGGCATTTGGAGCACAGAAGCAGCCTTTCATCTTCTGTCAGTTTTTTCCTTTACAAGCGGAAGCAGCATGGGTTTGTAGCTGGCCGAAGAGGCCAAGCGCTATCAGTGTAGGGAAGCGGGGACAATGCTTTCAGGTGGTAGTATTAGAAAAAAATCTGCTTCTCTCCTTTTAGACAGCTCAATTTTGATTTGTGGGTCAGTGAAGAACATACAGCAGTAGTGGGAAGAGATTGGAACATCCTAAGTTTTTAATTAGCATAAGCTCTCTAAGACATCACTTGGGCCATGGGTTTTTTTTTCCTTCTTTATACATGTACCAAAATCTTAGGCATTTGCTACTAATGGTCTACTAGTAGGCCACTGAAACATAGTGTGCAATGAAAAACCATCACACTAAACAGGCAGGTGAAGAAGCTCAATTTAGCAGCACTGGTTTGTGTCATAGCATTTAGGGATATTGCCTGTGTACATCTGGGGGTTTCCTCAAGGCAGCTCTCCTGATCGTGGAGACAGAAGAGATGGTAGTTATTGTAAGAGTAGCTGCTTATAAGCTTGTAGATGGCTGGGAACTACATATGAGTAAGTAAAACAACCTGCCAGCAGCACTGAAGGATTCTTTTTCCTCTGATTAGGGAGTCCCTCAAAGATTTGTAAGGTTACTCTGGGCAGCTTGGTATCCTTGCAAGTGTTTGTGAGCCATAAAGGGCAAGGGAAGGTTATTAGAGCACCATATGGATACTTGGGTCTTTTTGCCATTTCTTGCAAGTAGGTATTATTACAAAGCATCTTTATCTATGTCTGGCAGAATCGGAGTGCCTTGGCATCACTGCCAGTACCTGCAATTGAAAGGGTGAGGAGGAGCGGATCAGTAGCCACGCTGTCGTTGCACCTCTGCCAGTGCTTGACAGGGAGGCAGATTGGGAGATGCAGCAATATTTGCCACTGGGAGGGCCCACTGGCAACATGCTTACGAGAGGAGCAGGAGGGAGCCGCAGGAGTGCCTGATGCTGCCGGGGAAAGTTGGCACACCTTGCTGGATTTATGAAGGGAGCGATGGGGAGGGAGGGTGCGTCCTTGCCCGTCACAGTTGCCAGTGTTTGCAAGGGAATCGGTCCAGGGGGCTGCAGTGGTACCCGAGCACCATCTGGCCACTCTGGCACTCTTGCTGGTGTTTGTAGGGTTGGCTTTGGATAATGTCTTTTCCTGATCAAAGGCCAGCATTTTGGAAGCAAGCCTGGAGTGTGTGTTACATAAATAGTTTGCTCTCCTGTCCAAATGACTCCCACATCTACAGAATCTTAAGAGCTTCAGAGGAACTTTAAATTGTGTCCCCTTGCAGAGAAACCACCTCAGAATTTAATGACCAGTGGGATATTAATACACCCTGTCTTCCTCAGGTGTTGGCCAGAGAGAATTTGTTTGGAGAATGGACCCTTAATGTTCCTGGTTTTGCATATAAGGAGAAGAAGGCAGCAGAATTCCCTTGGCTGAATTCACCACAGCTGCTCTCTGCAACCATAAGCTGTGTGTGTTGATGTTCAGCTGGAAATAGGCTGGCATATCTTGCTTTTATGCTTAGTCAGACTTCTAAATGTTTCATAGAAGATAGCGATATTTGCCCGTGTGTCTTATTTGTTCATCAGCAAAACATACCAATGTTAATATTTTAAACTTTCCTGGACTTTAAGCACTCCTTGTCCTCCCCAGAGCTGCTGTGCATAACTACAGAGGGAGATGGCTTTGAAACAGCAGCCTGGAACAGTGTGTAACAGCAGCAAGTGTGATGAAGTCCAAAGTAGGTCAGAAGAGCAAGGACTTGACTTTGCAGGTGGATGTGGTACATGGATCACAAAGGGAGATGGGGAATGAGACAGATATGCACCAAGAGCTGCAGAGGGCTTCAAGGCATGCTTCACTGAGCCATGTGCAGAATGGCTGCAGGAAGGTAGAGTGAGGA
This sequence comes from Urocynchramus pylzowi, assembly GCA_013397555.1. Classification (NCBI taxonomy): domain Eukaryota; kingdom Metazoa; phylum Chordata; class Aves; order Passeriformes; family Fringillidae; genus Urocynchramus; species Urocynchramus pylzowi. The sequence continues at coordinate 726,620 of VZRH01005667.1, read as the reverse complement.
GCACAGTAGCTGGGGACTTGCCTTCAGTGTATGAAAATTTGCCTTCTTCCATAAATGAAGGCAGAACTGTGAGTCACTGCAGTTGTGGAGATGCCAGGAAGCATGGGAGAAAGCAGAAGAATGAAACACAGTTATAGTCTCCTCTCCCAGAAATCCCTGTCTCTGCTGCCCAAGTCAGTGCCCTCAAAACCGCTTTGCTGAGCATTGTTTTTCCACTGGCTGAGGTAGTGTAGATGCTGACATTCATAAAATATGCAGAGTGCCTGGCCAGGTTGCTGGATTCTCTTGCTGCAAGCCTTTCCTACTCTATGTTGAAATATATGGATGTCTTTCACTTATAAAGATGGATGTGTTATCTAGATTGCAGGTTTCCCATGTGTCATGCCAGATGTCACGCTCAGTCCTGAAATATGGTGGAGAAGGAAGGGGGGTAGAAGCGAGCTCTGATTTAGGCAGAACCACTTTAGATAATTTTTTCCTTCAAAGGTGAAATGGAAAGCCATTGTATAGCAGTAAAGCTTGCCAGTTTGAATCCTGCCCAGCTCAGCAAACTTGGAAGCAGCTATCATGCAGCAACCTATGGGATACAAAATGAGTTGGTCATTTCCATCCAGTTTTGGTGGGCAGGAATTCACATCAGGGAACCCAGAATTTCAAAGTGACCCACTTTTGTTTTCAGACTCTTTAGAAGGGCCATGGGCTGAGCAGGACACTAAGAGTAACTTATCCTGTGACCTCTAGGCCACAGAACCTCCAGATGGGATCCAGGAGAACCAGACAAGCTGATCCCGAGGCTACACACTCATGAGGATTTAAAAATCTTTGGGAACATCTTCCCCTAACACTGGGGAAGTCCTAAGTCCTTCCCCTAACATCTGGGGAAGATGCTTTTCAGAATATATGGAAGCTGGGAAAAATTTCAAGAGTCCATTGGCTCTAATACTGAGACTTCAGATCTGGTACTTGAGATCTGTTCCTCTTTTTTTGTCCCCTCCTAAATATCTCGGCACTTTCCAGAGATAGATGAAGAACCCTTCTATAAGCAGCAATATAAGATTTCTTATTCTCTACTTTTCCTTACTTAATAGGCTGGGTGTCTAAGGGATTCCTGCACTTCAAATTTGTGTGAGTGCACACATATGTGTATGCATGTTTCTGTTCTCAGCCATGGTAGTCATATCAATCCTCCCTTTGTACTAATCCAGCTCCCTCTTGGCCAGTTTGACTAACAAAAATTTACCAAGCAAGCAGCAGAGCGGAGCGAACACATTAAGAAAAGCAGCATCGAATGCAGCCTTGCGAAGAGCCATTGGCATCACTCATCCCACAACAGTCTGTACCACACGCCTCCTCTCTTTAAGGCCAGAGATAGCCTTTCCCAGCCTGCAGCCCTTTCACAACATTAGATGTAATGTCTTTCTTCCTTCTCCATTGCAGCAGGTAGGAGCTCTGTTCAAGAATTCTTTTTAGAAAACTTTTCCTCCTTTCAAAATTTGTGTTTGACTTTGCAAAAATTTATTCTAGGCTTGAAAAATTGCTTTTATATCCAGGCTATTTGCTGTTCCTTCCAGGACAGGATAGCCCCAGGTATTGCTGCCAGATGAGTGAATTATGCTGTCCAGTTTTAGGTGGAGTTATCAACACATCCACTGGGAGCATACATAACTACCGAACAGACTGAGATCTTTTCTGTTCTTTGAGCTGAATATAATTTCAGCCTGTCACTCCTTATCATATCCCCTTTAATCATGCAAAATATTTCCTCCCCTTCTCTCTCTCATCCTGCTCACAGACTTATCATTTTCCCCTTTAGCCTTCATTTAGTTGCAATATTCACATTGTATTATACATTCTCTATACAATTAAGTAGGGAAATTTTCACCACGGGTTGTTCATGAGGCCAGAAGTAAGAATGGGTTCAAAAAAGGATTAGGGAGTGCATGGAATAGTCCATCAAGGGCTATTAAACTCAAATATATAGGTAAATATATTAGGTTAAATATTGGCTCAGGAAGTCCCTAGGCTTTACATTGCTGTAGGCTGGGAGAATATACTGGGGAGAAACATTGCTGTGTTTTTGTCAGGATTTTTATAGCCCTTTCATAGGGCATTTGCTTGTGGCCAGTGCCAGACATGGCCTGGGAGCTAGCAGGACCTTTTGACCCGACACCACTGGATTTGTGTTAATAAGTTTGGGCTGGGATACTTTATCAAATTATACATAAAATACCTTGTTCTGTTGTTACGATTATTGCACAATATTACTTTAAGATCTGCACCCTGAGATTTATAGCATTGTAGAGTCTTCCTGGACTTCTCCACAGATCCTCTTGATTTTTCAGACTGCAATTATTCTTGCTTCTTGCTGGTTTGGCATAAGTGCTTAAAACAATTAATCTTCAAGGGAATTAATCTTTTTGTGCTAAGGGCTGTACAAATCCAGAACTGAAGAAATCTGGATGCATTAGATGTATGTTTTCCTGGTTGCATCTCAGTTTGTTATCCAAGTAAGTAGTCTCGGGGGAACAGGGAGAAAGAAACTATTGTCAAGGGGATTTTTAAGATCTAAAAATGCATTGCATAGCAGTCCTCTTCCTTCTCATGCTCTTGACTTGTTTGATACAGAATCTGTTATGACAATGTCCTGAAAATGCACGTTCCTGCTTAATTTCATACCATTAGAAATATTGAGATTCTAAAGTGCTCCATTTCAGAATTTGAGTCAAATTTTAGTGATGGAAAAGCAGACTCAATCTTCTCCCTCCATCACATCCTCTTTCCCCTCCTCCCTCCCTCCCTCCCCTAAGTGAAAAAAAAAAAAAAATCCAGAAGTATTTAACAAAGTGTAAGGAACCAGATTTCCTCCATTTGGGGACCTCTCAATTTGATATTGAAACTTCTCATCACAACCAGCATTTGACCAAGGTCTTCCCAAACTGGAAGAAGCTGTTGCTCCAGTTTCAGCCTATTGCCTGCCTCCCTGCACCCTCTCTTTCCCACTTGCCCCTCTGTGAATACAAGCTTTGTGATTTGATGCTCTGTTTTGCCTTGAGTGTCAGACAGTTGACAGCTGGTGGGGAAGAGTTCAAAAATCTGTGGAGTCTCTCAGAGAGGAATTATGCTGGTGTGATGGGGAGTTGGTAGGAAGTTGTGGTACTGGTTTTCTGCCATCTTGTTCACACTCAAATAAAAGGAAGGTGTAACCTAGGTACCTCCATATCCTATTATTTTATCCTGAAATAAAGCACCAAGGGCATAGCAATTGCATATGAGTTTGGTGAATGTGTAATAAAAGCAGTTTTAGTATGCTGAGGCCACTGTAAGTCAAAGACTGACTGACTGAGTTGGTCCATAGCCATATTTTGCCCTTCTGTCCCTCTCTTTCTTTCTCTCTGCTGGTTTGAAACAGTGAGCACAGGCTGTCACTATTTACCCAGACACAGAGCTGAGAGAAAAACTCCACACCCTATTAGTGTTTTGAGTTTGCCTTTATGTGTCATTAAAAAAAAAAAGATAGAAAATCACAAACACAGCTCACTTGTTTTGGAAGGTTTTTGCTCTTCAGTTCACGTTTAATGAAGTAATTACAGTAAAATACTCTCAAAATTCAAGACCTAATTAAAGCAAAGAATAAAACCTCAATTGATCCATTATTTAGATTGGTGAGAAGTGAGCATAAAGAAGCAATGAAAAAGTTAGTGCATTATGAGAGAAAGAAGCATGCTTCCTTTTGGAGAATACTGATGGAAGGGAGATCTTGGGACAGTAACAGCCAGCAAGGGATGTGCTTAAATTATTTATTGACAATTCCTCTTCAGAGAAGAATGGGGCAAAAGCAAATGTATCAAAAGGATACTTTTCCCTGACAAACACAGGTGTTGCTGAATGTGTCTGATTCAGAAGCTGTCTAGTCTAATATCCTCCTTTTGGCAGACGAGCCCCCAAACTGCACAAAAAGAAATGAGCTCTTAACTCCCCAGTTAAGTTTTTCTGTCCCTGAGTGGGCATAGTTTGGCTGACAGTCTGCACTGCTGGCTGTGTCTGCCTCTGGTGAGTGCAGAGTAGGATGGCACTTTTGGGTCCTGCTTTGCAGATTGCAGGGAGGTGTGAGCAAGAGGGATTTGTGGTGGCAGGAGCTTGGCTGTGCCCAAGAGCACTCAACTCTTTGGATGAAGCACACTGTCATAGTCATCACCATCATTCACCCTTTCTCCAGCAGGGGCTGGCCAGAAGGAGCTGTGCTACAGGGCAGATCTGACCTGCCCAGGCCATCCTACTTTGATGGCTCTGAATAGGATCTTTCATTTCCAATATTCTCGGTAAAACTGCTGGTGGAGCTTTAACCAAATTTCTTTATCTGCCTTTTTTTAGTTCCTGTAAAAACCAAAATGACAAAAAAAATTCACTTCACCTGAAGGTGGTTTTTAGCTATAAAAACAGGCATGTTGTTTGATTTTATGAAGAGCAAATAATTTAAAATAAAGATTTTTTTGTTATTCTGGGTTTCCTAAGTGCCAAGACTGATTCAAAACTCATTCCATATCATCATACTTTCTAAGGCATCTCTGCTGCTCCTGGAACTGCTAATGTTAAAGTCTGGGCTAACTGCCCTCCTGGGTCCAACATCCCTCCACCTGCCTTATTATCCATATTGCATTTACACTCAAATGATATTATAAGGGGAAGTAGGTGTGAGAACTCAACACCTCCGAAATTTATCTCTGCACTACGTGCTTAATTTCAGATGAACCCTTCCCAAGCGACTGCCCTTTTTGTTTAGACTTAGCTTGGAGAACAGTGATTGCAAGGCATCTCAAGGAACAACCCCATCTCACCAAATGGAATTCAGGTCATTTCCACTCGAATTTCTCTTTTGGGGGAGCAAAATACAACTGCAAGAAAGTTACAGTCAGATCTGTATGTGTCATGTTGGAGTTTAATCAGTGAGTAAATCTCTGCTGCCCTTCCTCTGCAGACCTTTGCCAAGGGACAAAGCAATTACAGCTCTGTGTGTAGATGGAGTCCCAGACTGCTTGAGATGGTTTCTGCCATCCATCAATACATAAAATAGATTGCCAGTTCCCTCTATGAAAGGCACACTACTCAGGTTGTGCTTCCCTAATGCCACCTGGGGAGGCAGAGTGGCCCTGAGTTGCTCTGTGTAGTAGGTTATAGCAGAAATGCTACAATTTAATCCTGGTAATGCCAAACCACTAGTAATTGCTTGGAGCAAGAGAAGGAGAAATTCTGCTTCCTCCAGCCAGCTGTAGATGCTTCAGGTCAAGCAGCAGTTTCTCACACTTCTGCTTAGCAAATATGCCTCTAGAAATGTTCATACAAGGCAAATAAACACTGTCCCTAAATCTGCTTTGTGAAAATGGACTGTTACGGTCTCGGCTGGGTTTGTATCTCAATGCACACAGAGTAAAGCAGGGTAATGAATGCTGACTACATGGCCGCTTTTGTGTCTATTTCGACAACTCTCAAAGTAGTATCCCCAAATTTCTCCAAAATCAAAATGTCCCATTTTCAAAAAAAAAAAATCTTGGGTTTGTGTCGATTGGAAGCAACTTCTCTTTAAAATAAAACCTCTAATCATTTTTAATTAAATGCCTGAAATAGAAAAAATTATTTGGTTTCGTTTGAAACAAAACTTTTGCTGATGTTACAAAATCATTAGCAAACTGAAACATCAGCCTTGAGTGCACAGTTTAACTGTATCAGTGTAACTAATGACAAATGACATTCACACCACGCCAGCAGCAGTGGTTAAACTCCATAATTGTTTCTTTTATTGTCCCCCTTTGCACAGATTTTAAATCCCTTGTTCCACAATTAACTTTTCTTTTCTGCTAAAGGCTCTTGTCTCTCTTGACAGGCTCTCTGATTACAAAATGTCTGCTGCAAGCTCAGGAATGGCAGCAGATCCAAGGATAGGAAATCTGTTTCTCTGGTCATTACCTGAGTAGATTGGAGTGTCTGTGAGCTGTAATGGGCAGGGGAAGAGGGTGTGTGACCACAGATCCTGCAAGCATCGAGATTCCCAATGACAGTCCTCCACTTTGGCTTTTTTCACCCCTTCAAATTCCTTCCCTCCTTCCTCTGAAATGCATTTTCTGGAGAAGGAGGGGGCAGGTTCCACTGGCAGAGGAAGCAGTGTTTTCACTAGGAAGTCTGATCCGCTCTTTCCTGTAGCTGGTGGCAATTTTCCTTCTGCTCACTTCTGTCTCAGAGATAAGCCCCTTGCTTTGCTTGTCAGTCATGAAATCAGCTGCCATTTCAGGGCACCTCTCAGAGTTTCCAAATGCCTTTGACGCATTTTGCCTGAACAGGAGACTGCTGAGAATAGCTACTAAATCTTTAAATCTGGTTTCACACTTAGTCGTCTTTGTGACTTTAAGTTTGTTGTTAGCATAGCTGGTGTTCCAGGTCACTGAGAGCCTGGGATTATTACTCAAAGACCTGGTATTAATATAAGAGACTGGCAGTTTTATTGAGCCACTCCACTCTGGCTGGGGTTCTAAACTAACTAATTCCCTGAAGACCTGCCCCAGAGTGCTCTGTCTCTGTCATAAGGGAGGGATAGGGAGGGGAAGCGTGACTTTCCTAGGCCCTTCCAAAGGTTCAGGGAGAAAGGTAAAGTCAGAATGTTACTGTACCACTATTTCTTTCTTGGTAGGAAACCAGCAAAACTTCTCCTCAGGACAGGGCAAAGGTCCTTGTTTCCACTGAGTGATACAAACTCACTGCCATGTTGCTAGTGTCTAAAAATTCTTGATTCTCATTTCTACACACTTTCCTTCCTCCTTGCAGCTTAATGAAACCATTCACTCAACTGGCTTTTATCCCTCCTCCCCTTCATCTCCATCTGTCCACTGCAGGTGGCAGCTCATCTGGATGAGAGTGTACCTTCAGTATCATGGCTCGTGCATCAGTGATAGTTCCTATGCACAGCTTCTGCTGGATGTGTTGCAGATTAATTATTCTGAACTCTGGAAAACACACAGTTAAGATGGGCAGGAAGAAAAATGTTTGGATTTAATCAACTACTTAACAACTCTAACAGTATGTGACGCTCTAAAGAGAACTCCTTTTCTTCATGTTTGTGCATTCCTTTCATGAAGTATCTCCCTAAACAATTTACAAGCTGAAAATTATGGTTGTGTATTATTGTGACAGACAATCTGCCCAACTGCAGCCACCTTCTAAAACTTCTTGGTTGTCATGGGTGCTGAAATTTGGTCAGTTAGCAGAATTTCGCATAAAACATAAAAGTTCAAATTGTCTGGGGATAACCAGCCATTTCCCTGGCGGGAATAGCAAATTAAATGTTTCCAGAGCCAGCAAATATTTGTGACACTTGTTTCCTGTGGACCAGTATTCTTCCTCCACATCCTAAGACTTCTTGGTTCTCTCTGTCTGGCTCATCCTCTGTTAGTCAAACATGTCTGTCCCAGCAGTTTCCACACTCCTTTCTCACCTTTTCTATCTGTTCCCTACAACTGTGACCCCAGGCAGCTCTCCTGAATGCTGTCTCATTCTCTGAGCATCCATTCAGAGTTCCTGCTGAAAATGATTATAAAGCCCAATTTGAAACCAGTATTGATTCTGCTGTTGAATGAGAGGCTGGGCTGCATGTCTTCTTTTGGTCTTGCCCTGGCAAAGAGTCTAGCAGCATCTGGCTTCCTTCCTTCCTTCCTCAAGATGCAATCCCTAGATGCTGTGTGGAGGGGAGCAGTATATCCCATTCCTTTATCTTTTACTTCTTTCCATAGCTGCACTTGTTGATGTTGCTCATAGCCACAGTCTGATTTATTATCTTAAAAGCTCAAACTTTGGTCCAGCTCTTGAAGCTACCAGTGAGGTCCTGCAGAACTCCTTCTCTTACTGGCTTTACCTGCTTGCACTTTGGCAGGGCAGAAAATTCAGAGCTGAATGACTGCTAAATTTCATCAGAAGTTACTGTCCTTCCAGAATTCTTTTGCTTTTCAGATATTGCTACCCCTGGCTTGGTCAGTGTCAGATTACAGTGGGCTTGGCTTTTTTCCAGTGGGAGGAAGTTGTTAAAGACCTTCCAGCAGATCTTCCTCTAGATGTTGTGTCCTAACCCACCATCTCTGCTGGCATCTTTGCAAGCTGGCTTTATTTTTACCCTACTTCTTGAGTATCTTCCCTTCTCACCCCCTTGCATCTCTCTAATCCCTCGCAACATATCTTTTAATCTCTCCTGTTCTGTCTGAAATCTGGGTTCTTACAGTGCTATGCTGTGTCCTTCACTTGTGGTCACACCTAGTTGTCCACACATTTGCCATCTCTGCAGATCTGAAAGCCTCTCCTAGGAGTGAGAAAACAACTGCATGGCTGCATTTCCCCAGCACGCATCACACTGCTCTCTCTGGAGCACAGTGCTGAGCTGCTCAGTCCCTGGAAGAGCCAAGGTATTCCACACCACCTGCTTGTGCAGGTTTGTCTGCAGTGTCTGCTGTCTCCAACTGCTGGCTGAGAGTGTAGGGAGGGGGCTGGCAAGAAGGGATTATATTCATTTCAGTATTAAATAAATCAGGTGGAATTAGCTCTGAGCAGAAAGCAGCAGCTGGCTGTTGCAGTGTTGTGACAGGCTCTGCCAATTATGCAATGTGAATAGAAGCTCTCTGACTTTTGTTGCTCCTAGGCCATGACAGGCCTGGAAAGACTGGCAACTTAGGATCTTCTCCAGTAAATCTGTTCTCTGCCCAGCCTCTGAGAACCTCCAGCCTCCACTGAAGAGCACCCATTCCTCAAGTCTGGCCTCCATCAGAGCTGTGACAAGAGGGACCTCCAGACCCTCCAGACTCCTGTGTGCACCCTTGTGTCCCACCATGGGAACAAGGAAGCACTTGGTTAGCTTTATTCTCATTGATGCAGTGGGATATTGATTTTAACTGGAAGCTGTGCTATGGTAGTTTTTTAGTGCTTCGACCAGCAAAATGAGGCCATGATACCCACACCATGGCGCTTGCCCTAATTACTCTACAAGGTTAATTTGCTGAGGCTGTGCGGGTATGTGTGCCTGACAGATTGATTCCTTTGTATTATATTAGCTAAGGGAGGACACTGAGTTTCATGTGTATATGGGGGAGGGAGAACAATTAGACGAAGGAGATCTGCTCTGGTAGCATAGGCAGGTCAAGGTTATGCTGAAATGAAATTATAGCTGAAATACAAAGAGTAAAATCATTGCTAAAAGACACCAAGATGGATCAGGATGAAAGCTCTTGAGGAGGAGATGGATCCTTTGAATTCAGATGATAATGGACTTGTAGAGGTGTTCAATCTTGACACAAGACCATGGGGAGGATGGTGTTATATATTTCTGTGTGTATGCACAGAGGAAATTTTATTTTAATCTTGTTTGACAGAGTTTGGCTGTAACTGAAAGTTAAGAAGATTACTGTTCCAGGGTCAAGAGCTACAGTATGGAGCTCTGTACCATGGTCACAGGTCTCTGCAGACAGCAAAATGATAGATAATGATTTACGTTTAAATCACAGATCAGACTTCTCAAGAGAACTTCATTTCCTTATTCTAAAAATCATCATACTTCCAAATAGATGAAACCCCTGTTACAAGAATACTGTCTTGCTAAGAATACTGCCTTCCTTTAAGAAAGGGAGATGGCTCTGTTTGCTGTAGAAGAGGCTAATCACCGGGCAGAGTTTTTATGGAGCATATCTCAGCAGAGACGTTAGAGATACCTCAGCAGAGCAAGAAAGCAGGTAGTGAAATAAGTGGGAAAAGGCAAGGTGGTGGTTCCAAATGCACTCATAAAACTAGAGCCAGAAGATGAGGATAACCGGAGAAGAACATCACACAGTGGTAAATATTTCCTAGAAGAAACCAGGAGATCATATTCACCTCCCAGTGATGTCCTCATGTCTTGTCAAAAGAGCAAGTACCTGCTAATCCACAAGCTGTCAGTCCAGGAAACTCCACTCCAATGACAATGGAGAGCAATGCCCTCTGTCTGAGTGTACCTTTAGGTACATATGTTTTGTTCTGGCCAGAATACTTGCTGTAAGAGCAAAGGGACTAAGGCAAAGTTCCACTCTTGGGTAGTTACATTCTGCCTCCATAACTTCTCCATCAGCTGTAGTAAAGAACAGATTTTTTTTTTTTTTTTTTTTTCCTGCAGCCAGGAGGAGACAGAACAAGAGGTTTACTGGTAAGAGGTTTATCTTGGATTTGGTCCCATCTGATATTTTACGCAATGTCAAATTTCAAAACAAACTCAGGATTGCATGAAACCAATTGGTAAGGCTGCACACCCAGAGAACTGCCCTAGCTGTGGCAATGATGTTTCACCCAGACCACGCCAATCAGAGGGTGGAAAGAAAAGGAAAAGCATCTTTTGCCTTGCATTAATCTAGAGGCAGTTTGTGGAACGGTTCTGAGTGAGGTGAGTGGGAGGATGAAAACTTCCCTGGCACATTTTGTGATTTAAAAATAATAATAAAAAGAAACCTCTTGTGTTCTGAAAACTCTATTAAAAGAAATGTACTTACTGCCGAAGAACAGCATGAAAGCAGAGAGTAAGGGCTTCAGCAAGGGGAATCTGAAAAAAAAATTGTATTTGGGGCCAGCTTTAGGGAGTGGAGCTGGGAGCTGAAGGAAACAAATGGCTTTGCAGTATCTGAAGTAAATAAATCCAGCCCTATATACATATATTCGGAGCACTCGGGTGGCAGCTGAGTGTTGGGGAGGCTGGGAAGGGAACAGTGTCCCCTTGCAGATCAAGTGGCAGAAAGAAGCAGCTGTTGGCTGTCATGCAGAGCCTTGTGTGCTGTTTGAAAGAGGCAGACTCCTCAGGAGCTGTTCAAGAACCACTGGTTTACAAATATGTGTAACCCAGTGCCCACCTCCTTTGCTCAGCTGGGGGCAGGAGAAATCATTTGGAGAACCTAAAAGGAAAGGGGCATAGTAAAACCGATGTGGTGGTTTTCTGCACAGGAAAAGTAAGAGAGGGAGTTTGCTGCCTTCTGCTCTCAGTAATGGTGGCAAATTTTAGAGATAAACAGTGGAAAAGTGAAACAGAGACAGTAATACCTGAGAGTGCTAGTGCAGGGAAATAAGAGTGGGAAGAAAAAAAAAAAAATCTGAAATGCTGAAGATGAAATGTTCTTTATGTTTGTGGAAAGGTGGGAACTGTGACGAACTCAAACCTGGAGTTTATGTTTTATTATATATTTTCCTCTTGACCCCTGGAGAATACACAAATAAAATCAATTAATGGGCCTTGAAGAAGAATTACTTTAAACTGTTCAATTAAACACTGCAATGCAGAGAACAGAAAGGAGGCGGGGGGGAAAAAAACAATAAATACATCTGAAAAAATGGACTTGTCTGAGGCGCCTGGGCCCCGACATGCACCATTACTGACGGATCGAATCACACTTCCATTAACACCATAATCTTATAGACTCCACAGGCCGTAAAAAAGGGATTTACTTTAATCAGGTTTGGTTAGGGCTGAATTTGAAAAGCGCTACAAGTGAAATAAAACACAACCTCGTCCCCCCTTTGATTTTCTTTCTTCTCACTCTGGCTCTCTAATTTACAATTTGCCAGCCACCAGCGGTTCATTTCTAATGGCTGCGATCCACTGGTGTATGTCACACTCTCTCCCTTTTTGTGGCGGAAATGATTAGGGAGAACATAGACCTTTCATTTCCATCCCTACCTCCTGCTTCCCTGGACAAGCACTCGGGATGCAGCATTTCTTTCCATATGGGCTGTAGTTATCCATGTTTGTGTGTACCACACCCTTTCCCTGGCTGTTCTGGGGCTGATATTTGGTCACTCAGTCATAGCTGTGAAGAGATTGTGGAGAGGGGCAGGCATGGGCTGGAGATGAGCAGTTTGCCCATTGGCTTACAATGAGTATGAGTATCAACTCCTGAGGAGAGCAGGAGTCTCAGAGTAATGGTTTCTACCTCTCTTTCCACCTCCTTTTTCTTTGCCTCTTCTCTATTCTTCAGCCTGTGAAGTTTATCATGTGGGGCCAACTAAGAAGTGATTTCTGTTCCTTTTTTAATTCATTCCCAAAAAGGGCAAATCCAGCACTGTGCAAAGTGTGGACAGTGTGTTTGCTTTTGCTGCCCTGACTGTCTCACTATCACTAGTGATAAAAAACACCATGTTTTTACTGTTTAGAGAGGTGCCTTATTGGGTGTCATGGTTCAATGTCAGCTGGCAACTCAGCACCATGCAGCCACTTGCTCACCAGGCCGTTGGTTGCCAGTGACCAAGCAGGTTAATTCCATTGTTAATCAGCCCATTGTCTTCTGCTAGATCCTGTTGTGCTTTCCTAAAAGTCACATCTTTGACCCATGATAATGTTGGCACTCGGGTGGCAGCAATGAGGAACTGAAGATCACAAGGTCACCTTGGGCTTGCACCTATAGGAACAAAAACAAAATGAAGCAAAGAACAGTCAGCTGGAGTAGCTGCTGCTGCCCCTGCCAGTGTGCACTGACCTGTGACAGGGTCTCTCCCATGTTATGGCATAATGGGCCAGCTTGGTGGGAAAGGGATTAGGTGAGTCCTGGGCACAACACAACAAAATTAACTCATAGCACCTGTGGAGAACTCGTCTGGGTCAGCTGTGGCATAAGAGTTGTTTTATGATAGCTGGATGCTGACAGGCACATTTTGATTCCCAGCCTGTGGAAAACCATCAGGTTGTTTCACAGAGTTGCAGCTTCCTGAAATTTGCCCTCGCTTACCTCTCATTCCCTCCTTCTTCTCCAACACACAGCCACTACGTGACTGCACATGTAAAATCCTTGTACTTAGCTGGAAAACACTACCCACTTCTCCCACACAGCTCTGCAAAGGTATACAACCAGAATGGACTTATTCCTCAAGGTTTTAATGATAAAGATTTAAGGCCAAATAAAAGCAGTAGGTAGGAGAACAGTTTAAGCATTGCATGGGGGATCTGGTTGCATAGCCACTCTTGATTTCCTGAGCACTGGAAAATGGAGGAAACATTATTCCTTACTCCAGCTGGGAAAACCTGGTACTGGAGAGCTGTAATGGAGGGATGAAATACCACCCTTCTAGGTCAGTAGTGCTTGATGATTCCTAAGGCATAGGTGAAGGAATATGCTCTGTAAGGAAGGAAACCCATCATAATGCTTCATAAAATTAGGTTCAAGGTGCAAAATTTACACAGTTCTAAAAGCAGGGAAAATGTTTGAATTTGTTCAAGCTGTTCAGTACAACCAGACATGAAGAATGACAGATGAAAATAGGAAATACAGAGGAAAATGAAAAAGCAAAGGGAAATGCAGGGAAGGGGAGAGTGATATGGAGGAAAGGAATACTGGAAAAGAATAATTTCAATTTAGAAGGAGATGTCAAATGGGAAAGAGACTGTTACATGGACATTATGGGTGTTCATGTGTGTTCCTGTAAGGTTTAAGAGAGAAAGAAATGGGGAGGAAACTAAAGAGAGGAAAGCAAAAAATAGTCTGAATAGAGTTTGGTCATGGGAAGGCAAGGCTAATGTTAGCAGCTGATAATAAAGGCAGGGAAAGGGGGAAAAAAGCATACAATTCACTTAAAAAATTCTCCAAGTTTAAAAGCTCCCCAGAGGCTTGGTAATAGAAAAGGGCTTTTAAATGCTATTTTTTCCCCCTGTTTTTTCCTCTGGGGATGTCTCAGAGGAATGATTTATTGTCTAACGTATTTAAAGTGACAAGGCCAACTTCTGCGCGCCTGCTGCAGCGGTGCCAGCGGCCGCTCCTCTGCCGGTGTCGCAGAAGGCACCTGCTGCCCGTGGCTCTGGGGCACGGGGCCGCGCCTCTGTGCTCCGGCAGCGCTGCGAGCCGAGGCAGGGCACGCCCCGGCAGGACAAACCCGGCGGGGAAGCTGCATCCCGGGACACTCCTGGCTGAGGTGGCCAAAGTGGGAGAAGTGGGTGTAGTGATACAGAGAGGAGATGGTGAGATGCTAAGCCTGATTCCTGCATCCAAGAAAAGTGGGGTTTGGGTGACCTTTGAAGATACAGATCCTTCTCCATTCCCTTTCCATGCTGCCTTCTGCTACAGCAGCTGGCCCATAGCTGTGCCACAGCCTTGGCTTCTGCTGAGCTGTCTGCAGGCCAGTTTGGGCTGTTTCTGATCCTGGTGACTCACGAGATTTTGCCTTCTTCTCTGGGTCTTTCCATGGAGACTTGCCATTGAGGCATGACTGCAACCCTGTTCTCTTCATGCCACTACAGCTGCTGCAAGCAATAGGCCTCACCTTCTCAGGGAGAGTTAAAAAAGCCCCTCAGGGCTAAGTTTGGTTTGTTTTGTTTGTTTTTTGATTTTTTGTTAGGTTTTTTTTTTTTTTTAATATTGAGCCTGTATTTACTTTTGCTCTATTACACTTATATTTATACCCCTTAATACAATTCCTCTACTTCCTTTGTATTTACACACTTGTAGACGGTTAATTTTAGCCCTTGCCAAGCAATACATATTTAATTATTTTAATCTCTTCTCATATGTCAGTACTTTCAGACCCTTAATCATTTTTTTTTCCCTGCTGCTCTTCTCTGAATTCCCTGTGCTCATCAACATCTTCTGTAAATGTGTGTTGCCCAGAATTGAGGGCAGCATTCCAGGTGCTGTCCTGCCAGATCTGTACAGAGGGCCAGTACCTCCTCACTTTCTGACATGATTTCTCTGCAGATGAAGCACAGCATAATGTTAACTTTTTTTTCCCCTGCTGCTGCTGCTGCTATATGACATTGCAGATCTGTAACTTAATTTGCTGTCCACTATATCCCACAGCCCTTATTTGATCATTACCAATTTTCAGATATACTTCTCTTTTAACATCCTGGTTTTCATTTATTTTCCCTCATATGTACGAACCTGGATTATTATAAGCTGATTCTCATTTTCTCTGCTGGTCCCTACTCATAACATTTTGGCTTATGTTGTATTTGTCTTTCTACAGCAGTGGGTAATGGAAGAAGCTATTCATTTTTCTGTAGCCTTTTATTCAGTTTTTGATCCTCTGCTCCCCACAATTCCTTGTACTCATTTGCTCATTCCCTCCCTGGAACCGTGCCCCTTGCTCACAAATGGTCAACAGCCAGGCAGCTGTGTCTTGTCTCTGTTAGGAGCCAGGGAGATTCTCCTTGACCTGAAAAGCAGCAGCAGCTCCCTGTGCTCGGCTTGGCTGTGTGAACGCCAAGTGCTCCAGCCAGCTTTGCATGTCCTAACCACTGTGTGAGGCTTCCTCTCATAATCAGTCCGAGCATCACTGCTTCTCCCAATTGCCCCCTGCACTTAATTGACCAATAGAGCTAGACATATGGAGGATCGAATCACAAATCCAAATCAGCAGTTGTCAGAGGAGATTAATTCAAACAGGAAGCTACAAAACACTTGGGCTTTCTTTTTTTTTTTTTAAGTTTTTTCTTTTTTTTCCCCTCAAGCTCCAATAGAAGAAATTATTATTAATATCCCCAGCAGATGGTAGTGACTCCAATGCACTTTCTCTACCCAACTTTCCATGTGATTTTTATAGCATTTAAGTGGCACTGGGAAATTACTGAGGGAGCCAGAGAAGAAGCTCCATTCACAGTGCCTAATTCAAAGCACCTAAGTTAGATTAGCCTGTGCCAAAAGGACAGGCTGTCTTAATTCACTGTACAGTCAATGCAGAGAGACATGTGCTCTCTGAAGGTACTTCTCACTGCTGACTCCGAGAAGGTGAACATCATAAGTCAGGTGCACACATCTTCCCTCTTTCAGCTGCATTGCCCTCTGTTGTGCTCAGGAGTCCTCAGCTCTGAAACACATCCAACCAAGGGTGCTGTAGCTGTGTCCTGCTCCGGCTACCAGGCCCAGCCATGCTGAGATCAAGGCTCTTTTATGTTATCCACCACGTGCTACTGCACCAAGAGGTGACTTTTCCCAACCCTTTGTTCTAAACATAAAGCAGCGAGGCAGCACAGCCTGAGAAGGACTGCCCCACAGGTGCAGAAGGTGGGCAGTTAAGGAGACTGAAGATCTGCTTGGCAGAGCAAGGCAACCTACTTTATAAAAAGTGTTCAACAGGGACTTTGAAGAGGACCCTCATCTTTTCTGTGTCAGCCATAAAAGCAAAGCAGAGCAGAGCAAAGCAAAACAACTCTCTCCACTTTTGCCCCTTGACAGCCTTCAGCTGTGGAGGGGAGCTCACAGCTGAAGACCTGATTGCCCCCACTAGGGCTGGAGGAGGAGTCCTCAGGTGGGTTAGGTTAGCCTGTACCAAAAGGACAGGCTAACCTAACCTGTTAAGGTTAGATAACCTCTCTGCCTTGGCTGTAGAGTGAATTAAGACAACCTAAGGCTGTCTTAATTCACTCTACAGCCAAGGCAGAGAGGCAGGGCCTCGGTGCTGATGCTCTGATGAGATCCCCCTGTGCTTAGGAGAAGGTGGCAGGTGGAGGCACTCAGGGGAAAACAAAGGAATGGAAGGAACAGGTGTGTTCCAAGTATAGCTATATAAAGCCATGGCCTGTTTATCTTTCTCTTTCCTGCCTGTGCCTGCTCTATACCTGTGCTGCATCCCATGAGGTCTGCATTCAACCACCAAGCCTTAGCTGAGAATTGGCTCCTTCCTCAACAGCTGGTGATGGAAGGCAAGAGGCTTTGCAAGGATTTTCTATCAGCTGAAGAAAAACATAGTGACAAAAGTTCTTGCAGGAGCGCATGAGGGGAACAGGGCAGCTTTCGGGTGAGCAGCAGAGTGCTCTTGCAGGTCTGGAGCTGGCTTGCAGGTCACAGCACAAAGATTAGGGTTAAACCATCAGTTTTCAGGCTCTCAGAAGAAAGATGAGCTCCCCAGGCACTACCTGGGGTCTTGGGTCTGTCCTGTGAGAGCTGAGAAGAGAATCCACAGGATGGAGAAGCCTTGACTACGATGTGCCCCTGATAGGGGGCAATATGTGCAATGGTTTTTGTGAGGGTTCAGCTTGGAGGAAACAGTTTGGATGGGTCTCTCGCTCTGCTGCCTCCTTGATTAACTGCAATCAGCAAGGGGGAAGAGGACTTTGTACTGAAACCTTCTGCTCGATACCTAGCAGCGATTTTTGCTTTTTTTCCTTTCTTCTCCCTCTCAAAAAATTAAAAAGTGTGAGGATGCATGAAGATTGGAATAGAAATCATTGACAATCTTATCATACCACCGTATAAATCAATAATATGCACTTGACTGGAATAATACTGATTGCTGCATCCTATGAAAGCTATAGTAGGTTGAGGTGGGATTTGAAACTTTGAGACCAGCCTTTTTTAAAAGATGCCCAGATAAGCTATGGGCTGCTTCAGTGAGCACTATGTGAAATCCTACCACCTGTGGTATGGAGGGGGTCAGGCAAGAGCTTTCAAAAGTGGGCTGAGTGTGTCAAAGTCTCCAACTGCAGCCCTGGAGTTGAAGGAAAGTCTTCCAACAGGACAATTCCAGCCTGGTGCTGCTGTACTGGAAGCATACATGAAAGGTAAGATAAATGGTGACTGGTGTAGAACAGTACTGGATGAATAATTGTGTGTATGGGGGGATATTAATTATCTTCATTTGTCTCAATGAAAAAAGAGTTGGAAATTGAATCTGGAACACGCATGTTGTTAGAGTAAGAGCCTTGGGGGTGGAGTTTTCTTGCTCAGAAAAGTGATTTTTGCTTGGGTGCCATGCAGGGGATGGAAACTATGAGGATCAGGGTGGTAGCTTGCAATGCATTCTGGTGGTAACCAACCTTCTGCTGTGGAAGATATGAGCTGAGGTCCTCCTACATGGCTTCTCTGAGCTCCTTCAAGAAAAATGGCCTCAGCACAGGTGAAAGAAATGCAATCTGGCCTTTTCTTGTTAAGATCACCCTCTGCTGCCCCTGCCACTCCCTTCAGAAGCATCTGGCATTCCTAAGGGAACTTGGATAGGATTCTTCCAGTAAGTCTGAGGGTCATAAAAACCTTACCTTTTGCAGGATTTGGTGTCTTGTGCACACTCAGATGTCAGATGAACTCAGGCATGGAGCAGATGCTGCTGGGTTAAATGTTCTGTCCGCTTTTTCCCTGGCAAGCTAGTAGTTGCCTGAAATGGAGAAATACATATGCACACTCCTCCTAACTGGGACTGCAGAAGCTGGTGCCATGAGAGATCTCTCAGGTTGTCAAGTGAGTAGGATTAGGTATGGCCCAGGAATCTGAGAATAAATGCAGCTCTGTTGTGCAGGATAAAAGGAGATGGTGATCAATATATCTTAGAGCTTCAGGGCTTAAGGCAAGCAGTATCTGACAGGATTAGGAAGAAACTTTTTTAACATGGACTAGTCATCCTATAATTGCCTGCCTGGGATGCTCACACATCCTTTTCTGATACCCTAGTGAAGCCTACTACCTGAGAGAGTCAGCTGCTATGGCAAAACTTGTGTGAAGAAAGTATTTGTGTCTTGCAGTTCCTGTGTGTACCATAGTTGTTACAGAGGAGATGCAGTGAAACTTGAATTCCTGGAGGCAGGGAGACAATGGTGCTTCAGCATGAATCCCTTCTAAAGAGAGTGGAAGGAAGGAGCTGAAAATTGGGAGGGGTGGTGGTGCTGTAACTGTGGCCAGCCCTTGGTGGAGAAGTGGATGGATGGATGGATGTAGAGATTGTGAGTGGGTGAAGGAACTTGCCAGCTGCTTCCCAGAGTTGTACAGGTGTGTGGAGGGCTCATTATGTGATGTGCCTGTCATCATTAACACAGTGGCAGATGTTGTGGGATGTGACTGTTGTAACCACGAGGGAGAAGACAAGTCTAGAGCTGAGGGCTTTGGAGTTGAGCTTTGCTGTAAGCATGGTAGTGCCTTCAGGTATGTGCAGAAGGCAAATGTGTGCTTCATGGGTCTTCTCTCTTTTTCTCCATTATATAAATCCTGAACTCAGTGTTTACTATTTCTCCTACCCTGACCTTCCCTATAGTAATATCTAAAGGGCATCTGTCCTATGAAATGCATTTATGTCGGGGACTTGGGGTAACCATGAAGGTAATTTAGGCTTCTTATCCAATGTTTGAACATGAAGGCTGTTAATCTTGCCTCTCTTCATAGGATGTAGCTCATGACCTAGGTGGGGTTTTGAAGCTCCTGTGCACTGGAGACCTTTACTGGTGTTTTTATGCAAGGAGGGATATTCTCTGTGTTCTGGCTGTCTCTTTTGCAATGGAAATAATAATGCACAGTAGCATACTCTGTGAAGGACACTGCGCTTGTGTGACCTGTTTCATGTGCTGCTTTACTCTTTCTGACAATCGAGGCACACACCATGTGCTCCTGAGGAAACAAAAAAAAAACCAAAAAAACAAAGCCTCATAAGCACCAGGATTATAATGGCAGAAAAGCAGAGTCAGTTCTGCTATAGCTTTGTCTCTCAGGATTCAGAGAAAGTCCTTGGTAGGAACAGGGACTCAACAGAGGGTGTGCTGCTTTGACTGCTGAGGTCAAGAGACAGAAGGAATGGAGTTGATTTGTGTAAATACACTGAGTCAGAGCAGGAAGAGAAGATGGCTATTGAAGATGAAGAATAGTCATGGCACAAGAAGAGCAGGGGATGAAGTAGCTTACAACTAGTTTGAATAGTGGACTTTTGAAGAAGCATGTCTGCTAAAATTGCTTGGGGTAAATGCTCTGAGTAGTTCTTAAAATTAATATTAAATTGTAAGATAAAGGACTTAGGTCACTGATGGTGACAGCCTAGCCTTGTCTGACTTCAGACCCCTCTAACAGAGGACTAGACCTGCAAGAGACTCTGTTGTTAGTGTCTCTCACCTCCAGGAATAACTAGAGCCTAATAAGAATACAGGTGAAATATTCTTGCAGCTATTTTGGGCTTTTTTGGGTCTCTGACAATCAGCACTGTTGCATTTTAGAGCCTGCCTGAATGTACTCCTTCATTTGAATTCCTCTACTTAAGCATCAGCATTTCCATTTCACAGATAAAGAAATTGAGACAGAAAGGTAAAATGACTTGTTAAATGTGCTCACAGAAGAATTGGGAGTAGCACCCTGTGAATGCTCCGTGCTGGCTGCATCTGCTGGGTTATACTCCCACCCCTGTGCAGAAGGTCTGGCTAGCAAAGCCCTCTGCTGAAACCTGCTGGGCTGAAGGCTTTCTGACAATTCTCTGAGACATAAGCGTGTTGCTTTATGGAACTTTTTAAGGCTGTGGAATCTGTTATTTTTGCTTTTTATGTCTTACAAAGCAGACAATAAAGGAAACGTAGCAACTATTCTTTGTGACTTTAATCCCAGTATGTGTACGTTGCACTTAGCACAATAACATCTGGAAGCAGGTTTTTCTGTTCTTTCTGATGTTGAAAGACCCGATGATTGCTGGACTAAAGGTTAATCACACAGTTGTGCAATCTGGCAGATTGGGGAATAGGAGAAAGCAAACCCAGCCTGCTCTTCTCTGCCTAGCTAATAGTCACAGGTCCTTCTGGTGCCACTTTCTGACTGCTAAACTGACCAGCTGCTGCTGTTCCCTCTTGGTGAACTTTGAGAGCACGAAGGCTGCAGCTAGATGCAGATTGGTGTGCTCCTGTTTGCATAATTGGAGCAAGCAAGGTTTAGGGTGGCATCTGCAGCAGTTGTGCTTGTTACTACTGAAATACAGGAAGGAGAGGAGCAAAACCATTGAGGCCTTTATGCAGGCTCCTTTATGTTCTCGCCCCACCCATTGCAGCTCTAGGTCCTGTCAGCTATCAGACACTGGGGCTGTTAAGAAAAGGGGATTTCTGGAAATGAGTATCTGAGTATAGGAGATGGGGGCACTTTGGTTTGACCTGACTGAGGTAGAAATTGTAGTGTGAGGCCAGTTCTTTATTAAACCTCAGAGTTCAGCCAGAAGAAGGCCCTCAGAATTGTCTGTGCCAAGTAAAGCTTCCTGTACAGCATTCACACCTTCTTAGCCACTGAAGCTTGCCCAGCCATGAGACTTGCAGCTACAGGAAAAAGGTTTTCATTAGCTCTATGGCTCTCAGAACCACTTGTTTAATTTCACATTTATGATGTAAGAATGCGTGTGTATATCAAGCACTTAACATTCATCTTCTCTCACATGCACTATATTGAATCACATATTCTTTTACTGTTTGTTTTTGCATAAGTAATTGTGACATAAAATCTGAATTATTTAATTTTTTTTCCTGACTTATGCATTATATGTGCTGGTCTTGCTCTTCACTTATGGAATGTAGGGCCTCCACTTTAACCTGTTTAGCTTTTGAGGGCTGCCTGTCTTATCAATTTCTTTTCTTATAAGGACAAGCAATATTTATTTTACATAGCTCCATATTGCACATAACATTTGGCAGTAGGAAAATCTCTCATGAAAAGTTACTACGCACACATGAAAAAGGGTCTGGGGAATAAAGTGTAGAAGAGTGATGATATTGCTGACTGTTTGGCTTGGTAGTAGAGATGCTCTCTTGTAGTAGTACAGATACTCTTAGTAGTAGAGTTCACCCTTTTGTGAACTGAGAGGGCTGGTTAAGCGAGGATTAAAGTTCAAGGCAGTGAGCTGAAGCTGAGAAAAGCAATTCTAAGTAGTCTCACAGACTACCTGAGTGATTGTGGATAGTTCACAGGATGTTTCTCATTCACCTTCTGTGAAGGCATGTAATGCCACGTTCCCTTATCATGTGTATTTATATGGTTACGTGATCTGGGCAGGAAGTGTCTCTGTGTATTTGTACAGCTGCACACAAAATCAGGCACTAATCTCAGTCAAGTTTGCTGCTATGCTAAAACAAATGGTCATAGGTTTTGTAATGTGCCGTGGAGCAACCTCACAGTTTGGGGGATTGATTGGTCAATAAAGGATGTGAGACAGTCATACCAAAGAAAAAGGACAGAAATGGGTTTAAATAGATGGGATTGTTTTAATTGAGAAGCGGGACTGAGAGGATTTTGAAAGGTTTGACAGGCTTGTAAACTTTTTTTACAGAACATATTTTGATTACTTAGCTGATCTTTTTACAGGGTGCAAGTGTTTGGTGGCATTGCTTGGGGATTCTACAATGTAAACCTCATTGCTCATCTCTTGTCCACCCGCAGTGCTGGCTTAAGATTCAGAGTAAGAAAACTATCCAATATTTAAGCACAGTGCTTAAAGGATAAAAGGGGTCTCCCTCCTGGGTGGTGCAGCAGGATACTAATTTGTGAGAAAAGTCTGGTTTGTCACCTTGAGCCCAGGTGATGTCGCTCATCATCAACATGCTCCCCGTTCGCAGGAGGGACTCGGCAATGACAAGTGCAGCCTTCTATTTCTAGAGGATTCAAAGTTTAATTACTTTGTCGCTGTCTCATGTAAAATTGCTTCAGGCACAAAGAGCGCCCGGGACTCCTGAGTGCCAAGGCAGCGGCGGCTCCGCCTGAAGCGCTGACATTCCGCGGAGCTCGGTGCGTCCCAGCAGCGCCGTGTGCTTGCCGTGGGTATCAATGATCAGCACTTGCAGTCTTTCCTGTGCTTGTCAGAAGCAGCAGCTGCAACTCTGCTTTAAGCCTGTGCTTCTGGTTCCTTCTGGGAGCTTTTGGTAGCTTGATGGGGCCTCTGTTTTCAGCATTTGGCCTCTAGTTTGAGGTGGCACCATTCTCACAGCTGTGCTGCTTGAGAGACTTTAGGAGTTGATGCTTCTCCTACCACCCAGGCTGCTCTGAGCATGTGGCAAAGAAAGTGTGGGGACTATCAGAGTTTGGTCTCAGGTGTAAAATGTTATTTCAACAGGAAATCCTTGGGCAAAACCTTATATGTAAATGGTGCCTATGGGCATCTGACACACCTGTTTGGTCATAAGTGTTTTTGTTTCCATGCCTCATGACCAAACAAAATGATAGTTTTCTCTGGACTCCAATTCAGTCCAGCCCAGACAAGATGGAGTTGACTGTAGACTCAGGCTCTCTCAAGTTACCACATATCAGCAAATTATTAGCACCTTTTTGTCTCTGCTACTGTACTGGCATGGCCTCCCTTTGCACTGAAGGCTAAGCTGAGTAAAAATGCTTCCCCTAAGGCCTTCTGAGTTCCCCAATGCAGGAGACTCGACAGTGAACTGAAACCTTAATACATGCGAAAATCCACAGGAGTGAGTTGTTACAAATGCCCAAAAGGCAGGCAGAGTTTCAGCTGGGGCTTTCTCTATCTTATGCACTGAAGTCAATCAATCATGAGATGCAAATGTGTAGAAAATGAGGCTTCATTAGTTCTTCTGCTCGAAGCACTCCCTTAAGTTTTGTTGGTGTCTTCTTTTTTCTTTAATGTTAAATTTTGTCTTTCAGCAGTCTTTGAGCTGCTTTTTCCTAATGTGGTCAGGTGTGTCTAAAGGAGAAGTGTGTTAGAGGAACAACCTTTCTCCCATCCTTTTGGAGTCCTTCTGCGAGATTTCTGCAGTTGTTATTAAAAATGGAAGGAGAGTACTATCCCTGTGCTATTTATAAGCATTGTCTGATGGACAAGAACTTGCAACCTTGTGTAATGCTGCTGGTGACCTGGTCAAGGAAGGGAGTTGCTTTTTAATGAGGTGTCCCCATGGGGATGCTTTGATCCAACTTCTCGGAGAGGCACAAGGAGAACAGACAGAAAGGAGACGATGGATGCAGGAGTCTTAGCTCAGGCCTTTGCCCGCTGGCTTCAAGGGCTCTGTCAAATGAAGAAGGGGCTTTGTGAAAGACAGCGATTTGTTTTGCCAGGCTGGTAACTTGGAATGTCAAAAACCCTGAACAGCTTTTTGCAGACACTCTCTGAAGTAACAACAAGTCATTTATGAATCAAAGAAATACACCGTGCCAGCCAGACCTTGGAGATACTAAGCAGTAACAAGGTATCTGTAAGGAATTTTAAAGCCATTTCTGCATATGAAACCATGCATGGAAGTTGCACAGAATTTGAAATAAGTTAGAATTATGTATATTTTCCACATATCTCTACTTTTTTTTTTTTTTTTTTTTTTTCCCTGAAATATTCTTGGTTCCTAAAAGCTGGTCTGATACACGGAGATTGTTGGTGTTTTCTTACTGGGGTGGGTTGGTTTGTTTGTTGATGGGGGTATTTTTTGTCTTTTTTTTTTTTTTTCTTGCTTTCTT
>VZRH01005667.1:668172-702350 GCA_013397555.1 Urocynchramus pylzowi | reverse complement strand
TTTTTGTTTTTGTTTTTTTTTTCTTAAGGGAGCAGTAAAGAGGTCTTCTGAAAAAAGTCATGGTTTATTTTGACCTCATCTGAGTGTGGAATGTCAATGCAGTTCTCCCTAAGCTAAATGTGACTGGAGGTCTGAGCCCTGAAACACTTAAATAGACATTCATTCATTACAGAAATGGAATGCTTCCAGTAAAAGCTAACAAATACAATTGATGGTGAATTACTGTGTTTCTGTCCTGATATGGATTGAATGGGAGATGAAGGGGCTTTGATTAAAAAAAAAAAATAAAAATTTTTTTTTTGAGAGTCATGAGCTGAAGCCTTTGATTGTTGTGCCTTACTCATAAAAGAGCTGTTCTGCAGGTACATTTGCTTATGCCTACCTACATATGAATACAATGCCCTGGGATGTAGTCTAAGTTCTGATTTGAACACAGATACACGGTCCATCCATCACTCTGCTGTCCCAAAATTCATCCTGTTTTTCTGAGCCTTCATTCTTTCTGGCCATTGTCACTACATCTTGTCCCAGTCCAGCTGGATACGGCCTTCTGTAGTGTCCATCTGGCTCAGCAGGAGACTGTGATTGCAATCAGCTCCTCCCAGGCCACTTCAGCATGGCCTGATGAGAGTCAAGAGTGCTTCAGGTGTGCTGCCCTCTCTCTTGCTGCCAGCTTTGCAGAAATGCTGTGAGTTTTAATATGCATGCTTGAGTCTGTGTTCCTGCTGGACAACAGGCAAGGGAGATCAGCAGCAAGCATCCCTGCCTGGCTGCTTGGTCTGTAAGTTATTTGTGTCTGCTGTGCCTGAGATATGAGGACCTATTTATGTGGCCTATTTAAATTTTGCAGGTGGCTCATATTTCAGCGCTTTGCATGGAACCAGCAAATCTCAGTGTTTTTAGCCAATTTATCAGTGTGTGTTTTCCCCGTTGGGGACAGCATGATGTCTATTCCCAGTGGGAATTGGCTGGTAGCGCTGCTTCTGTTTCACATGAGAAAGTGCTTGCAGTGGTAGGTGCCAGATGCTAATAGCAGTTTCAGGGCCTCTTGCTAGAGCTGCTAGATATTCCAGGTGTGCCTGTATCTGAGAGATTACTAGAATGGGGGTATGTTGGACACTACGATGCTGCCACCCCCCCTGGTTCCAGTCTCCTCGTGATTTTCTTGTTTCTCTGTATTGGAAACCTGAAGATGCAGAAAGACTCATACCATGTGCACAAAAGCATTGTCCAAATGCTTCTTGAACTCTGTCAGGCTTGGTGCTGTGTCCACTTCCCTGGGAGCCTGTTCCAGTGCCCGACTGTGCTCTGGGTGAAGAATCTTTTACTAATATCCAACCTAAACTTCCCCTGACACGTCTTCAGGCCATTCCTGCATCATTCTTGCCTGCTTTCTCATTCATCTGTCCCTTAATTGGTATTTTGAATGCCAGGAAAAATAGGATGAGCTTAATAGAGTCTCTGCCAAACAAAAAGCTGATTCAGAATATGGGTTTATGAGGCTGATATCCTAGATGGCAAGTGGAGTGTGTGATCTCTAAACCATAGATTATTTAAAGTACATGTCCTGTTAAAAATGAGCTGGATGCCTCTGAAACAAAGTGTTCAGAGCATCTCTTTTCACTTCAATATGAGCACCCCCCCAATAATGTATATGGGGTCCCAGTTGTTATCTTGCTCTGCTAAATTTATATATACTGGTCAAGGAGCTGTTGTCAATATACTTCTCATGTATGAGGGATTGTTTCTTGATAACAACTGTATGTATTCACCTTCACTTGGAATTACTGGCTGAGCTGTCTAAAATATTTCCATTGAAAATGTATTCCTGTTGCCCCCACTCCTGCAAAGCAGGCAGGATTTGTGGACCTTGTTTCCCAAGACCATGATTTCTTCTGGTTGAAATGGTGGTGCATGGATGGTTAAATAACTATGTTACATCAGGGGACACAATCTGGAGCCAGTGAGTCTTGCATACAGAAGACAATGAGAAAGTTATATAAATTTAACTCCTCCTGAGAAAACAGTATCTTCTTGAAGCATGGCTGTTTTGGGGTAGGAAGAGGAAGTTAGTTCGAGAATTAGAAACAAATTACTTGATTCAAGAAGGTGTAAGCATTTAACTTTAATTTTTGAAAGTGTTAAATAATTTATTGTGATGATTCAAAGTTTTCAAAATGTTCCGTTTTATACAAATCCAACTTCTGGATTTCCATCAAAATTGAAAAGGGAAGTAGATACTAAAATAGTGGCATTTGATAGGGAAATATTCTTTGCTATTTATTCATGCGTAGGCTTAGACTAGTTGTGTTTTGTGTGAGAGAGGGAATAATTCTCCAGGTGTGCTTTAACACCCTGAGCTGCTGTGTGCAGAAACTGAAGACAGCATCAGACCTCACTGGAGGCAGCAACTTTGCCCTACCAGTGGCAAGACTCATACATTTTGTAAATGTGACCCATACTGGGGGAGCAAGGCCTCGAAAGAGGGCTTCTGCAAAGGGAAAAATTGTACGTGTTGCATTGCAGAGAGGAGCACACGTGCTGGCTGTGGGACCTGTTTTTCATGTGTGATACCTTCCACAGTGAAAAGGTAGAAGGCTACTTGTGGAAGTGCCAGAGGTTGGGATCTGTTGTCTTTGAGGTCATGAGCAGGCTGTGGGAAATTTGCAAATCCCAAAGGCTCCAGGGGAGTAATGGTTGCTCATCACCTTCATTTGTGCCTGCTGGTGTCTGCAGTGGGATGAGCAATGTTTCCCTCTTCCTTCCCCACCTGAGATCATTTCTGAAGAGATCATTTAATGTTTAGGAGGGGATTGAAGTCACTACTGATGATAGCTGTAAAAGCAGAAAACTAACTAAGAAATGATATGCTGTAACAACTGTGTAACTACAAGATATTTATGCATTCAGTCTGATTACTCAAATGTTGCTTGGCACTTTATTCTGTGAGTGATTAGATGATAAACTTTATATGCAAAAAAAAAAAAATCTGCATCTGCACCCACTATAAAATTGCTACATCTTAGCATTGGAGGGGAGGAGGAATAGGTTAGGAGGCTGTGCTGGTGAGGTAGAAAAAACAGCTCTTGATTTAAAAGATACAGGACTTGAGTTCTACATGTACAGATTGGTGGTTGTAAGCAACTCCCCCTGGGCCTGGATTTTTTCCAGTGAAAATGGCATTTGCCAAATGACTTGCAAGGAGTAGTTGTACCTCTGGGACATAGCTAATAGAATTAGTTAATATGTATGGGTGGCAGTTTTTGAATTTGTGGGTTTTCCCTTGGGCAGGTCACTCTGTAAATGAGAGGCAGGTGTCCCTGGGGAAGAGAGGGGAGAAAGGGGTACCTATTGGAGCAGGACCCAAATGTGAGCCCATGGTGGGACACCTGTGTCTCTTGCCTGAAGATAGTTACTGAAGATAGTATCTTCAGAACTATCTGTCTCAGAAATGTGTATGTTTTTAAGCCTAGTGAGCAAAACACTGAAGCGGCGTAGAAGGAAGGAACTGATAGCAATTGTTCAGCCAAACCAATGCAGTTGCAGACTAAAGCTTTGATGGAAAATGTCAGTCAGTGACGAGCCTCCCAAGTGACACCCGTGCCATGCTGCAGCAAGGACCTCAATGGCCACCCATAGATGTCTTTTCCCTTTTCATGGCTCTGCAGCCTGCTTCTCTGTCTAGTTATAAAATGCAAATTTTGCTTGCCCTGGCATTGCTGCCTCTGCAAAGGTTACCTTCTAAGTACGTGCTGATGATATTGCAGATGCTTTCTTTAAAGGTCTTTGGATGAGATTTCAGTAATGTCTCAGTTCCAATTCTGGCTGCATAGCATGAGCCTGCCCGAAGGAGAAGTTTTTGTACTGGTCTTGGCATCTTGAATTGTTGTGGATTTCTTTGTCTTCAGTTTTTCAGAGAAATTTGTGAACACTTCACCAGACGCCTACACAGCCTTGATACCAATCATGCAGGGTGAGCTGTAGGAAAATCAATGCATCACTTGTCTTGGCAGTTCCAAAAAGGAGATAGTTACTGAAGTTAGAAATGTATTAGCTCTGTGTGTGTTGCTTTCTCGAGGTGCTGCTGACTTCTAGTGAAACAATGTATTTGCTTCAGGGTACAGTTGCTTTGTTACAGATCCAAGTCTAAAGAAATGCCCTCTGCCAGAACTGCCCTCTGATACATGGCATTGCTCAAGACTTGACCCTGGCTTTGTGAATTGTCATTTATAAACATTAGGGGGTTTTTTTGTGGCTTTTTTTTTTTTTTTTTGTAATCTTTCTATCTGCCCACTTTTAAGCTATTAGGAATGGAGATAGATACAGCGAGGTCAGTGTTCCAGCCTGATTACCATGTCATGTCTATTCAACCTGGAAGAATGGGAAGGTAATGGGCCAAAAGAAGCTAAAAAGGCCTAGGGTTGGCTTGGCTTAGATTAAATCAGAAAAATGGTGGGATTGTTCCAGCTTTTGCAGCCTGGTAACCATCAAGGGTCATTATCTAAGGTGAAGAGTTGCTGATGGCTAGTACACTTCTCACCTTCTCTAAAGCCCCAACTCTGTCAATTCAGAGATGCTGACTTCAGACAGTTTGAAGTCCTTGCTGCAGGTAAAGCAGTCTCTATTTTGATTCTGCATTTGCAGTGTTGATATATGACTATTTAATATCTTTCCTTGTGCTTTGATCCTCTTCTCTAGAAAGAAGTTGAGTTCCCTATAAATTGGGCAGAAATGACAGATTTTTTTTCTTCAAATCTCTTCTGAAATTTTCTCCTATTGTGGTGCTTTCAAAAGCAAAGCCCCAAACCTGAATACTCAAAAGTGAGGCAACATGTATGCTAGGCAGAAATGCAAGGAAGCTAAATATTTAATCTTTGATCTTAAAACTCATCAAAGTAAGATGTTCAGATTTGATTCCTGTTTGAGAATGAGTGCAAGGTTTAATTGTTTGGGATTTTTTTTTTAGATTGGTGTAGATTGATGTTTCATCCAGACAAGTGTGTTGCAAACTGCTCAAAATTTTCTTTTTCTTTCTGTGCATTTTACCACCCCTATGTCCATCTTTTACCTTTTTTTTGTCCATCTGTTTTTACAAAGGAGTCCTACCTGTGATGGCTTCCTATGCTTTTCCATGATGCACTCTGTTCTGTCCTTACCAAATCACAAGGCCAGCATGTCTCTGCCCCTGAGTCAAATGCACAGAGGCAGCAGCTTTTGGCAGCATCAGTGCTTACTCAGTCAAGGTGGATAGGAGTGAGACAGCTTGAAAAGAATGGATGTATGGTGTGAGGAGGCAGGCATGTTTTATCTGGAAGCAGCCTTCATCTGTGCCTAGTTCAAAGGGTTGAACATTGTATATCCAAGTGTGTTTGTCCCTTCTTTTCTGCCTTTTCATTGCTATCAAGGAGTGGCAGTGGTACCTGCCGTGTTTCTCTCCCTGTGAAATGTCAACGAAAGCAATTCAACTCTTACACTGATTTGCTCCAGATAAAAAATGTCAGGAAAGCATTCCTTGCCATCAAAGCTTCCCTTTGTAAGAGGAGCTGGCTGGTGAGTAGAGAAGTCATATTACTGATATGGAGCGATCAATTGAAGAACTGTAATTCAATCAAGTGGTTCTGCTGGTATCATAAACCAGGAGAGCAGAGCTCAGTCCATTTAGAGATCGTCAGGGCCCTGTGACTGAGTTAATACAGACTCTGCAATCGATTCCTAACCTCCCTTTAACTTTCCCTCTTGCTCTCAGCATTGCCATCTCTTCTGTTTCTCCTCTGCTCCACCACCCTCACGTGCTGTCTGCTTTTCCTCCCCTCCTCTTTTACCAGCTACCCCTGCTCCCAGTTCCTGTTCATCCTCTCACTCCTGTGAGCCCAGCCTGATCTGTACATGACAAATATATGACAAGCTTGGCAGATGCCTTTTTTTTGTTATTGTTGTTTTTTTTTTTTTTTTTTTTTTTTTTTTTTTTTTTCCAGTGAAGGGGGCTGTCTAGTAGGTTGGTTCTGGTGAAATTTATTTTCTTTTCATTTTGAGACATCAAGAATTTGGGTTAGGAGGTTCAGTAATACAGATTAAGATTTTTTCTTTTAAGAAGGTTATGGACTCAGGTTGTGTCCGTGTCTCTGTGTTATTTCATTAGAACCATAAAGGGAATGTCTGCCCAGGTGATGGGCTCATAAACACTGTTACTGCCACTTGGATCCTCATGTATTTTTCATGAGGTGAACACATGTACATGTAATGTATACAGTGGCATAAAATTTTTAATTTACTGGTGGGTGGCATATCTTATGACTGGCGAGGGGCATTTGGCCTTTTTTATTATTCTAAATCAGAACTTTTATTACTTGACATTTTAAGTTGACTAGCTGTACCTGCTTTCTGATGTGATTGTGCAGGTAGTGCATGTGGTCACTGTGAGATGGCCATGTGCATGTTTGCCTCCAGCTGTGCAGAGCACCTCCTTGGGGAATTTGTTGGCATAAGCAGATCCTGTAGGAGAGGGTAAATTGAGCAAGGTGTGACAAATTGGTGTTATTACCTATTCCAATGAGTGAGCTGAGTGAGGAAGAGATAGATGTCTTTTCATGTCTGTAATTTGACATTCAGTTAAGGCTGGGGCTATAGGACCCCAGGTTGGTTGTTGGCTACGCAAAAGATTAAAAAAAAAAAATCAGATATAAGTGTTCAGTAAAACCCTAACTGCAGCAGAATACATCTTTTCATAGGCACTGGTCCCTAAGAGCATTTTTGGGTGCGGTTGCCCTGATATGCCTTTGGCTCTTGGCTTATTTGGAGTTTTTTGCTGTTATTTCTTTTTCCTCTTCCCTTTCCTCAACACGCAGCAGGAAAGCCCAGCTCTTTCTTTATCTGTGGGTGGTATGTATTCATCAGCCTGGCTCACCACATCAGAACAATCAGCAATTGACCGTATGTTGAAAACAGACACGCTCATTAATTTTAGGAGCCAACGTTCACTAACCAAAATGGCTCATAAACTACCCCAGGGGAGCATGAGGAAATTGGAATTTCAAGCTGTGGTGCTGTCACAGTGGAGGGACTGCCAGCCCCTTTCTCATCTCAGCCCCACAGTGGTCATCTGGGAGCTGCTCTGCTGGCAGAGGAGGAGAGCTCATGCATGGCAAACATGGGCCCTCTTCTTCCTCTCCATGTCCCTTCTCCTGTGCTCAGCCTCATCACAAACCAGCAGGATGTGGTTTCCTCGTCAGTAGGTGTCACGGTTTGACACGGAAGTGAGGTTTTTTGGGAAGTTGTAGTCAAACCAGTCAGTGGCCAGATTGGAATATTGGCACCTGGTGTGGCCACTGAAGACCTGGATACACCTCTGAGAATACACAGGGGTTAAAAGTAGGGCACTCCCAGGGGAACTCTCTCTCTGTTCCAGCCAGGTGAAGAGGTCTGAAGCCTCCCCTGCCCAGCTCACAGCTGGGTGGGGGAGAAGGGAAGCCATGTGGCCTGGGGTGAGGTAGGCCGGAGCTCCTGCAGACTGAAGAGTGGAGGGACCCTGAGATACTTTGGGCAGTGCCCCCCTGCCCCCCCACCTCCATCCAGGAGAGAGGAGAGAGAGTCTGTGCCAGCTTGAAATTTGATATCATATGCTGGCACACGAAGGAGAAGAGGGGAGCAAGAAAGTGCCCAGCCGTGGGAGTCCTGGGCAGCCAGAGGCTGAGATTTTAACTCCCTTTTTTTCTGGACAATGGAAACTTCTCAAACACAAATCTTCCTGTATTTGAATGAGAAGAGAGACAGATATGAAATAGAAGGAAATGGGCAAGTGTGGTGAAAGTTCAAGCAAGTGAAAAAAAAATGTCAGAAGAGGATGGGAAGAATCCTAGGTGGGAGGGGAGATGATGGAGTGGCCTTTGGCTGGACTTTTTCCTGCATAGCCATTGGACTGAACCAATTTCTTCCTGTAAGGCAGAGACTGCATCTAGGGGGAGACAATGGCTGGGAGCCAGGAAAGTGGTGTTATGTGAAAGAGTGGAGGGAACAGAGACTGATGAGGAAGGTGTGGTGGAGCCCTCTGCCTTCAGAGGAGGAGGATCTCTGTTCTTGAGAACCTCCAGGCCCCAGGGGAGTGAATATGGGGGGGACTGGTGTCCTGAAAGTGAGAGACTGTTGCTCTTTTTGGAACTGGGCAAAGCATCCTTAAAGGGAACCCTAGAAGCAGTTTTGGTCCATGAATGGTGGTGAGAGTACTGGACATGGAAGGAAGATGTCACCATGGCAGATTTTCTTCAGGTGGTGCCACATGTGACATGGAAGCACAGGAGGTTTCAACTGTATTTCCTGGGGAAGCCTATTGTGCCAAGAGCGAGACTCCTCTCTCCTTGATGAACTGGAAGTTGATTGTCTGAGGGGTGGTAATGGACTGAGAATTGATTATTTGAGGGGTGGTAACTGGATTGTGAATTTAAGGTTTTGTCTCATTGTGTTGTGGTGGAATTGGGTGGGGGGAAGAAGAGTTTGGGAGGTGCCCATTCTGAATTTTGTGTGTGTTCTTTTTATCATATTGTAGATTAATATTTTTTTTTTCCTTTTATTCCTAAGCTGGAGCCTGCTTTGCTCTGTTTCTGGTCACATATCACAGCAGCCATTCAGGAAATGCACCATATTTTCATGGGTGCACTGGCACTGTGCCAGCATCAACCCAAGACAGCAGGCTCTGGCATGAAAGCACAGCTCTGTAGCCTCCTGGAGGCTGAATTGCTTCTTGTTGGGATACAGGGAATAGCCATCCTCTAGGTCCTCTGCCAATTAAACCACAGTCCAGTTAGATTCACAGTGCAGTCCCCCAGGCAACAAACTACAGTCACTGCTGAAGTAAGAATATCCAGCCACAGCCACCTCAGCTTGTTTAAGCTATTCTGGTAGCTTTGAGTTAGAGATCTCTTTGGTGTTCCTAACTCTGAAGACTTCTCCCACCCCCACACACTTCAGAACTTCTGTTCTCTTTCAAGTTCTCTTTTTTTTTTTTTTCCTCTTTTGTTAAAATAATTTCTCTTCCTTCAAGCCTTTCAAAGCACTTCTGAGGCTTCTCAGTTGCACAAAGAAGGCTTTATGGGTTGAATTCCTAGTTGCATTCCTTGTATCTCCAGCTATTTCATGTTTCATATAATATAGGCAAGGGTTTTTTGGTGGCTAGTGATTATGGGCCATTTCATGAGGCTGCTTGCCCACCTTGAGACCCCTTCAAGAAGTTTAATTGTCAGAAGGTGATGAGCCCTCATTCTTTACAGGTGAGATTCCTTTTACTCGTTTCAAGGCAGACTTTGAAAAATATGAGAGTGGGGAGAGAGGAGACAAATTTCAAATGACCTGGTCATCTATGAAATTTACATACTTATTTAGGATAGTAGGCTGTGTTTTAATCACCAGGTTCGAATGTGCGTTATGCTCTGATTTGTGAGGTGTGCGTTTTGAGGTGCAAGATGGGTTTGTACCTCTGTGGGAGACACTCGACAATAAAATGGGAAATGCCCTGTCATAGTCTGGGTTTGAGTACATACACGAGAAGGAATGGGGCATTGCCAAGTGGTTATCCATGCATTTTTTACTAGTCAGTAGGAGCTGACCAAGTAATTAGTGGTAATGAAATTGTATTTGGAACAGTCATGGTATCATGTACACTGTCCCCACTCTGTGTGGCCACTGAAATACTCTGCCTCCTCCCATGCAGTCTCAACTGGGACATTCATATCTTCTGAAATACTCAGAGCACACATCTGAGCAGTATCTAATGAAATCAAGTACGTGTCTGTGTGGGGGTGGAGAACTGACAGCATTTATTGCAACAAAAGGAATTAGTCATCACAGGGCTTTGTCATGAACTTCTGTTTGTCTGTCTCATACCCCAGAAAAAGAGGAACAGCATTTTATTAACATTTTCCCTTGGATCTCCTGCCAGTAAAAGTAGTACCTGCAGAAATAACTTTTTCTCTTCTTTTCAGAAGTGAATAAGATGTGGGGAGAAATACTGTGAACAGATTCCTAACAAACTGGTAAAAAGATTTAAGTTAAAAAAGTTAAAAGTTTACCAGAACTTTGAGATGCTCATCTAATATAAGAACCCCCAAAAAAACCCCAAAGGCTTCAATGCATATTCAGTGTTCTCTCTTGAAAATACTGTATTTTTAAAAATGGCTTGAAAATGTTAGACAAAAATAGTGAGCAAAAAAATTCGAAGGCTTACAAAAAATGGTTGAGGAAATCCACAGATCAGTGGATTTGTCAGAGGAAGAAGAGAAAGTAAACTCAACATTTTCAATTTGTGTGCAATTGCAGTCTGCCTTGAACAAGCCATTTGCTTTTTTGGTATCACGTGTTTGACTACATTGTCAGCAGTGATAACACGCATGGAGTATTGGGTAAACAATTTATACGTAATGGAGAGGGAAAAAAAGTCATGACAGCTTTGAAAACATTCTGTCTTTATTTAAATTTGACCATATTTTGAGCCTGTTGTTGTTCACTCAGCCTCAAAGGTAGTCTGCAGTGCTCAGTCAAATTTGCACTCTTGTTTTGGTGAAGATTCAAACAACTTTTACAAGAAGTGTAGCAAATTCAGCTTTCTGTTCATGTTTCAGAATTGCTGGCAAGCAGATCATAGTTTCTTGCACTCTTGCAATTGATTGGCTATTTGGGCTTATTCGGAAAAATTCTGTGAATAATTTTGGTCTCACTACTTTGTGAGCAACTTGGTTAGAGTGACATACACAAGATCTGGCTGGACACAATAAGCTATGTGTCCTTCCTGCTTCTGAATTTATAATAGTGGATAATTAATAATAGCAGGATAATTAGAGTGCAGTCATGGATGTGGCACAAGATTTCCAAAAATTTTAGGGAATATTTTATGTTCATCAGTATTTACAGCTGCTGGAATTTCTTTAATGGTGTCAGGCTGGCTTTTGAGAATATCACTAAGCAGAACAATGGTATGATAGTGCTGGAAACAAATGTCATGCTTGGGAGGTCAAAAGATAAATTTCTTTCCCAAGGAGGATGTTTTCATCCTTTTCTTTGGAAGCTTATTGAAGGCAAGTGGAGAGGAGTAACTTTGTACACCTGAAGAGCAGGAGGAGCTTTATTTCATGGTGTGGTCAGGCTCATTTGAATGATGGGCTGGTAAGCGAGGCTGGGGCATAATGGCCCTTGGGCAGGCTCATGGTGCCCTGGTCTGGTGTATGAAACTATGAAGGATGGGGACAAGCACTATCTGTTGGCTGGCTGGGAGGTGCCTGTGTGCTTTTCACACACACTGTCTGAGGTACACTGCTGTCCTCTGCTTTGGCAAAGACAGAGGCTCACAAACTGTTTACCTGAACCAGGAAGAAGCCATCTCTCATGTGGCTGGTTCATATAAAGGTATACTTGGTGTCTCAAATAGGAATTAAGATCTGCAGGGACACATGCAGCACCAGAGCAGTTTTCTGGGTCAGTGCAGGTTTTGTAACTTCAGTGTATCACTTGTGTTTAAAGCCCTTTTAATGAATGCTGAAGTCACTTGGCTTCCTTATTTCGTCATATTTGAGTTGGAACTTAGTACTTTTTTAGGGATGTTATGACTCAGGATTTAGCTTGCCTTTGAAGACAAGCCCTCAGGGAGTCCCTAAGTCATCTTCCATAGCAAAGGCATCTGCCCCACTAGAATGAAAGTTAACTTTGTCCTTGGAAGCATCTGTGGCCTCGTGCAGGCGATAATCATATTTGTCTGTTGTTTCTCTCCCTGATGGTTTAGCTGTATGGTGCCACAGGGGGGGATGGGGATTGTTGGCTGGAGCTGAATGTAGCATTGTAAATGAGAGCATACCCCTAATTTATATGGCAGCACCAGAATGTACTTGGGTACATTCGTCAGCCATGCATTTCCTTTGCTTCCCCTCACCCTTTCCTACTGCCTGTGCATATTGATCAGGCTGTCATTGAGCTGTCCCCAGCTCTCTTCCCTGAGGAGTCACAGCTCCAGATAATACAGCTGCAGATATAGGTGGGGGCAATTCAAATTGAGTTTTCTGCTCTATGTTACTTTTTATTTGTTAACAGAACTGATCTATTATGCTGTAGGTGTAGCCAGCTTGATCAGAGATCTTAAAAGAGTTGTCTCGTTCTACAGTTTAAAATAGATAAGTCTTTCTACTTGTAAAAACTTTTTCACCTTATTACTTGTTTTTACAAATTGTTAGCACATACAGGAAAAAGTACTCTCGAGTTATCACGCACTATGCTGTACTTCAGGCATAATGGGATGTTTGGTGTTTACTGTCTTGCTGATTTCTGATTAAGTGATAGCACCCGCTGCATCTAAAAGACTCCTAGATTTTGTTCTGATTGCCATTTTAAAAATTTGAACTGGGTGATATTCTGGTCACTGGTGTATAAAAGAACATCAATAATTATCTTTATTTTAACTTTTCTGAGTTAATGAAAAAATGTTTTTCAATTCTCCTTGTACCCTAGAACTGGCAGTTTCAAGAAGCACTTAAACTAAAATTGTTTAACTTCCATCTTGCTGATCAGGTAGCTGTTACATAAGATTTCTTTTCCCCTTCGATTGCCTTCATTGTGGAATAAACACCTTTTGTTGAAGACAAAGTGGGTATTGTAACTTGAAGTTATGTTTACTGTGTGGTATTTTTGTCAAGACATGCTAAACTAAGGCTCTGTGCCTGCAGTAATGTCAAGTCACTGAATACTGTGGGAGCTGAGCCTGTTGCTGCTCTGATAGTCTTTGCCTCAGACAACTGGTGTCTTTATCACCATAACTCTACTGAAGTCATTGGAATTTTTCTAGAAGAAAACATCACTCCTATCTATCCTACTTGAATACTTTATAGCCAGGTAATACAATATCCCATTGATTTCCCTTTTTGTCATTTCTCTGAATTTTTGCCTTCAGAAGTGTCTGTTGAGTTATGATCTGATTCTTTTGCTAGGAATTCTGAGCAGCCTCTCAATTTGGTGCAATATCTAGCCTTGGGTATGCTTTATTTTTGGCACTGTTCCTTTTAGACCCTTAACAAAAGAAAACTTAGGAAACCATTTTTATGATGTGTCCATTCTTGTTTATTGTGCCTCATTCACTGTTTGAATGCATTAGCTGTTTTCAACCAGAAGTGTCAAAATTAGATGACTACAAGATTTTGTTCTCTATTTTAAGGTAATATCTAAGGAAGTAGCTGTTTGAAACAATGCCACAGAGAAGCTACAAAGTGAGCTCTGTTGTTTTGGGTGCCACAATTCCTGCAGAAGACCCAACCTTAGTAACAGCTTCAGTCAGTACGTTTATCCTGCATCAAACAAATTTTTAAGAAGCTGGGCTTGAGCCAGTTCTGTTGCCCATGATTTAAGGTTGTTAATTTATAGTCCTGTTCCTGTTCTGGAAACTAAATCCATCAAGCTCACCATCTCCATCCTATACAGAGCATGATGGAATTTACATCTCTGCAGCAGGAAGAAGTGTTCTCTCTTCAACTACAGGTCCCAGAATTTGTCTGTCATGACTGCCTATAGCATCCCAGTGTTTCCTCAAATCAGGTGGTTGCAATAGGCTCCCTAACCCTCCTGTATCTTGTGCTGAGTGGTGGTATTGCTTGGGTAAAAGCGAAACTACTTCCTTTCAGTACCAACACCATCTCCTGTGGAATCAGTAATTTATTTTTCTTGTGTTGTTTTTTTCTTAATGTCTTGTCATTTGCACATTACTGGTTGAAAAATGGTCCTTCTAACTGTGCAATGAGTGTTGTCAGAGATATTGCAAACCCAAACCTTCCTGTGCCTTGCATTATTTCAGTCTTCTGTCTTGCTATGTAATGAGAGAAACTACAAATCCACAAGTCTTGGCACTCTC
Organism: Urocynchramus pylzowi; assembly: GCA_013397555.1. NCBI lineage: Eukaryota > Metazoa > Chordata > Aves > Passeriformes > Fringillidae > Urocynchramus > Urocynchramus pylzowi. The sequence continues at coordinate 688,480 of VZRH01005667.1, read as the reverse complement.
ACTGGTGAGTTGCTATTATTGTATCAAGTTAACAGCTCTGACACTAGGAAGTCAAAGAATCAGATGAGTTTCATTTTTGCCATAAATACAACTTTCTGTATTTCTGAAGATCAAAGATTTTGACATCCCTTTCTTTTGTCTGTTTAAGAGAGAAAATTAGCTGAATCTTCTTGTTTGAAACCAAATCCCAGCTAAAGTATTTGTCACAACTCCTGTTTTGCCCATATTTTTTATTCATTTCCACTTGGAATATTGGAGGGGCTGGCTCTGAAGTGTTGAGCTATAATCTCAACAGCATCCCCATAAGCTGTCTCTATAAATAATTCTGTCTCTACTGGTTCAGAAACTTGATATTTGGCAAGAAAGGCAGGATGTCTTAGTTTACTCTGCCAGGTGGCCCTGAAAGAAATTTCTGATCTAAGTGATGTTTGGTTTGACTCAGCAATGAGGTAACTGAGAGAGACTAATCTCTGAGCTTAATTTTCAGAGAGTGTTGATGGGAGATTGAAAGATGAGTAAAACAGGGAGCTCAAAAACTAACAGCAGATCAAAAGAGGGCCAGGTGGAATGATGTGCCTGAACAGAGAAAGGGGAAAGAAGGACTGGAAGAGGTAAAAACTGTGAGGGAGCAAAGATAAATGAAAGCAGAGAGAAAGGATGTAGTGAAGAGAGTCCAGTTTTCATCTGTTTTCAGCACTGCAGCGAGTCAGAGGAAGTGTGGGTTAATGGAATGTCTGGGCAAAAGCTTGTCCTGCTCAGCAAATGGAGGGCAGAAATATAAGAAACACCATCAAAATGAACAGGTAGAGGAAAAGAGAGAAAAACAGAGGCTGTAATTCATGGACAGGGCGACAAGAGAAGATAACGTTCTAGGAGGACTGCAATAAAGAAATGTTGGAGTGATAGAGGGAGAAGAGCAGGGCATGAATAAAATGATGGAAAATAAAAATGGGGGCAGAAGAGCTTATGACAACTTGGAACAGCTTGGAAAAGGTCATGCATGCCCTCTGGGCTCCTAGCCACACTAGAGCCAGAGAAGACTGTCATGGTAGATAAACAAGGGATGGTAGGATTGAACACAATTTATAACTTGCTTGTCATTGGCATGGGAATGGAAATGAATATCCCATCCCTGCAGGGTTGTCAGGGCACTGGGGAAGCTGGCCTCTGGATTGTCTCTTGGCTGTCAAGTGAGAGGAAAGGTGCCAAATACTTGCATGCATGTTTTTCTCTAGCTGGGTGGTACTGGAAGGGTTTGTGAAGGAAGGGAACAAATGTCTATGAGAATACAGCTTGTTGCACTGAAATGCACACTTCTGTGCTGCCACGTCCACTGGCCCATGAAATTTGACAGAGAATAGAATATTCTTGTAACTCTGCATTTGGGTGATGTCTGTAGCTTGAATAATTTATTATTTCTCCTCTTTAAGGGCAAATGACTTAGGTCCTTCCCAAATTTATCTGAACTTGAGAGCACTACAAACTTTGATAAAGGTTTTAAGACAAAGAATTGGTCTGTGTGTCCCCTCTCCTATCAGGTCCTCTACTTGGTACTGCGGGAGCTTCATAGATGGCTCTATGGGGGAAGGTACATTAACTACCAATGTTTTTATTTAGAACAGGAATATTCTTCTGAGATACATGATGCTACTCTTTATAGCATCACACTGCAGCTATCTACAGCTGTCTATAGCTAGGAATATTCCTAGATAAAATATGGGATGGAAAGGGTAGCAAACCTATGTGAGAGCATTTGTCTGGATTTCTTGCTGCCAGGCTCTTAGCAGGTTGAAGACCCAGCCTGAGGACAAGGGTTGGCTTTCCCTGGTAAGAAAGGGTCACGTGGCATTTGTACAAACTATGCTTCCTCTTGAATCATGCTCCTTTTCCCTGAAAGCTTTCATTCAGCTTCATTGAACCTAGGTTACTGGGGAATGACACAGGGCTGGAAACAGGCATGGGTTTTCAGAACCGGCATGAAACTTGAAATGCAACATGCAAATGTGATTCTTGCAAACTGGAACAAATTCTCCTTTCCTTCCCTTTTTATAATCAGAAATACAGCTTTACAACTTCCAGTTTTGGTGGAGTGGAGAAGATAATACAGTTTTGAGCGGTAAATGGATTCAGGACTTGTTAGATATCAGTGCTATTCCTCTTACTGATGTCTGTCTGCTTCTGGGATGCTGGCAATCCTTTTATTCTCACAGCCAGCTCTTTGTGCTGATTAGCCATATGGACACTTTGAGTCTGAAAAACAGCTGAGTGGAGAATTTTTGAAAAGGAGTTCTGGTTTTCAATGTTCTTGGGGCTCAGTTAACAATCTGTAGTTATCTGTAGGTCAGACCCTCAGATCTAGTCACTCCCTCTCAAGTGGATAAGAAGAATGGCCAGTAATTCTCTGGGATGTGCACCCATCCTTCAGAGAGGGAAGGGAGCTCTTGCTGAGACACAAACCGTAATGGTGTAGAGCTTTGGCAGAAAAATAATTTCTGATTGTTTCTCTGCCTGAGAGGGCAATATCACAGGTATTACGGAAAATCCGTAATGGACCACTTTGTCATGTTTTTGGACTAATGATTATCCAGCTGAGAGATGAGGCTGTAACTCTCCCTGATGTCTTTTATTTTCAGGGAGAGTTCTGGGGAGGCAGATGACTGAGCCCTGTGAGGCAGCTATAGGGTGAAGGAACTTCTGCAGAACATGTGTACTCATGCCTCATGGGATTTGTGTGGCTGTCTAGGAACAAATCTCTGCCCACATCAGGTATATAAAATATCTTCCATTATGTAAAAATATCTTCCCATTTGAAAATCCACATCTCCTTCCTCTAGAAGGGAGAAGGCAAGCAGCATCACCTGTCTGACAAGGTTACCATCACTTCTCACCAATGCCTGAGGGACTTCACAAGTGATTTCTGCCCACTTCCTTGTCCTCATGAGACTCTGTGGGAAATGGCAGGCTACCAAGTTCACATGAAGCCTTATTTCTAGAAGCATGTACTTTTTCAGCTGTCTGGATGGATGTCTAGTGTGTTTTCTGAAGGCTACCATTCCATCAGTAAGCTTCCTGTCCTACTGTCATCTCCTGTGTGTGGTTCAGGGGTTTAAGCTGATCTTTTATTTGCAGAGCTAGCAGGAAGGGGGAAAAAGTGGCCTCATGTGAAACTTTAGGGATAGGTTTTTTACTACCTGGAGAAAAAAAGACAAGCTACCATCTCCTTGAGTGGCCAAGGGCTTTAATCTTCGCTGGTGATCTCTCTAGTGCTCTTCATGCTTACACTCACCTGCCCCTGCTCCCTTTACCAGGTTGTCTGAGCTATGAACCTTCCTTCCTAGTTCCCTAAGGTATCCTGGGCACCAAAGTGATGGGTAACTGTCTGTAGTTCATGACTGTGCCTTGGAGAGAAGAGATCTTTGCTTTTCCTGTGAGTTGGCTCCCAAATCTGAAACCCATGTCTCTTACATTTTGTCCTGTCAGTCACAGTAGCTGGCCCGTTATTTCATGCTGATTGCTGCCCTCTGTATTTTGACCTGTTTCCTCGATAAAATCATAACAATGCACCAATAACAGGCATGTAGTAGGTGATCCATTCCCCACTGCTGACAGTCACTTAGGTTGTGTTCCTCAGAGCAGGAGGATTATAACTGCACAGTCCCCATTAGAGCTAAAAGAAGTGGCAAAGCTACAACCAGCCCCCGCCAGCCTCACGAGCAGTCGACAGTTATTTAACCTTTAGTGACAGGTGACGTACTTCAAAGAGAAACGATGCTTTGTGGGTAATGGTTTATTTATTTCTTGAACAGCAAGCTGTAAATTCACCCATTTATGGGAGCCACATTTCTTGCCTATTGTTTGAGTGCTGCTCAGAAGTGCCGTTGTGTTATCAGCTTGGATGTCAAGCAGTCACAGTTCTGTCAATTTGATGCCATGTCATCTATGGAGGGAACTAAGGCTGGCAGTGTGTGTTTGCATTTTGAGGGAGAGTGTTATGAATGAGCTGGAGAAGGAAGCAGGGATGGAAGAGGCCTCAAATTACCACTGGTCCTTCATTTCTTGACAAAACTGCAATGGGAGGCCTTCCTGCTTCTTTTGGATGCCAGTGCCTTTGTTTTATGGAGCCTGACACTCACTTCTTCACAACCTCTGGGGTGTGAGAGAAGAGATGGGTGCCAAAGTCAAACAAATCCAGCAAACACAGATCTGTTTTCTGGTTTTGCTTCTCTGACAGTGAGTGGAGGCCTCTGCCCTTTGCTAAAACCAGGCTGCAGCAAGGGGTTGGTGGTTGCTTGTGTGCTGGGGCACTTGAAATGCTTCCTCCAAGTGTTTTGTTTTTTGGAACTGTCATTAATATAAGGCTATAATGTGTTTAAGGGTCTTCACTCAATCAACCACATGTGTTCATCCTCATCTTAAGAGGTCATGTGAGAAGCCAAGGACAGACTTTCAACTGAGTTGGGTCGTCTTGTCTGTCTTTGAGACTATTCAGAAAGAAGGAAAAATTCCAGACGCATAGAGATACGTTTGCCAATTTTCATCTTTTAGCTGTTCTCTTACATATTTTAAATTTCTCCCATAATGTTTCCACCTTTCCTCCTTTCCTTTGCTGTGATGCCTTTAATGTTTTTATTCAGTACATGGAGTTTTGTATTTCATCAGTGCTCAAACAAGTCTTTAATTTTTCAGGCATATCTGGATGTGTAAATGACCATTTGCACGTGAAAAATGAGCGCACCCACAATTCTGCAGCTACCCATAAATATCGGAAAGTACAAAATTGGAGGCTGCAGTATGCAATTTAGTGCAGTGTCTTTGTTCCCTGTTCTGTTCAATTTATTGTTGGTGAAGCATGCACCTATGTATAAAGCTGAAGTTGTACACGCATTTTCACTCTAAATGCTAAATTTCAAATGGAGCTGGATAACATTTTTTGGTTGTGTATTTCATTCGGTAAAAATGAGTAGTTTTTTAACCTAAGTGATTTTTGAAGCACTTTAGCCCCACCCCTCTCCCTCAAATTGGAGAATAAAACTTTTCAGCTTTAGTTTTTTCAGAAAATAAATATTTTTTCTTCCAAATATTTTGATTTTTTAATTAATATCTCATTTTTTAATTATTCTAAGAAAATAATGAAAGAACAAGAATAAAATGACATTGAATTAAAGCAGTTGTGGATATCTGGTAGAACATCTTGGCAAGAAAATTCAGTGCTTCAGACAAACTGTAAATAAAAGATATTTCTCTTTAGCAAAGAAAAAAAAAAAAGAAATCAATTAGTGCTGAATAATTCATTCCCAGACAACACAGTCTGTAGATAAAACAGGTTGCTTGGGTGTGAGGGCAAGCCTCATGGGATCTTCACAGATCAGCTTAGGTTTGACAGAGCTTAGTACCATCAATGCCATATGAATGTAGTTAGGCTGGCTCCAGGCTTGAGCTGGTTCCAGGCATCCTTTTAGCTCTCTGCCTTGGTTAATAAACCTTTCTGGGACAGAAGGCAAAAGATGCAGAAAACTCTGAGTTATCACACATGTCAATGTAGTTGTTGAAGTAGTTACACTGTTGGTGTGGATGTCTCTCCAGGATGTAGCTCCCTGGTACCATGCCCAGTAGAGAACTGGTTGCTTTTACGCATTTCAGCTTTAAGATGTTGGCAATTTTTTGGGAGGGAAATTTGGTATCCTTGTCTGCTTCCACACAGGGTTCTGGGGGCAACTGATAAACACTCCCCCCTATGCCCCCCTGACTATATTGAAAAGTAACAATTAAGAGCTATGAGGACTTGTAATTTGCTGACTATTTTGCAAATGGATGTAGTTTCCAACTTTTTGAAGATGCACAGAAATTATAATTTGTCTGTGACTTACACTGCTGGGAACAAAGCCTTTGAAAGTCTTGCTGTGGTAATGACAGTAGAGCTGTGGCTGTTCCCAGGCACTAGCTAATCAGAGTTGCAGTGCACCTTCTCTGAGCAGCTGTTTGTTCACCATTTTAGTTAGTAGACCAGAAAAATAATTGTAGAGGTTGTACCACAGAACAGAGAGTTTTGAAGGGACCACAATGGGTCATCTGGACCAATATCCCTGATGTTGGATAGGGTCATAATAGAGCCCATTGCGCAGGATTGCACCCAGATGGTTCTGGAATATCTCTAGAGTGGCAGACTCCATAGTCTCTCTGAGCATCCTATTCCAATGCTTGGTCACCTGCACAGTAGAGAAGTTCTTCCTTATATTCAGGTGTAAGTTCCTTCCTGTGCATCAGTTTCTGCCTCTTGGCTCTTGTCCTTTTGCTTGAAACCACTGAGTAGAGCCAGGCTTTGTCCTTTTGACACCCTCCCTTCAGATATTTATAGACTGATGAGATCCTCTTTCAGTTGTCTCTTTCTGAGGCTGAACAGGCCTAGCCTGTTGAACCTTTCCTCATGTCATTGTTTAACCTCTGCCAGCAACCAAGTGCCACACAGCTGCTTGCTCACTCTCCCACTGGCAAGACTGGGGAGAGAATGGGAAGAGTAGAAGCTAGAAAAATTGTGGATTGACATAAAGACAGTTGATTAGGGAAAGCAAACGCCATATGTGAAAGCAAAGCAAGGAATTCTTTCTCTGTTTCTCATGTTTAGGCAGGTACCAGCCATCTCCAGGAGAGCAGGCTCCTATCACATGTAATGGCTCCTTGGGAAGACAAATGCCTCAACTCTGAATATTCTTCCCTTACAAGTCTGAAACAGAGCTCCATACCAGCTATTGTGAAGAAATCTCCCTCAGCCAAAACCAGCATATCTTGTAAGAGAGATGCTCCAGTGCATACTTCTCTTGTGCAAGAAGACAAAGATGTGTTTTCCTATTCTGTCAAATCTCCCTCCATGCTTAAGTTGGCTCAAAGAATTGGGTAGAGGGGCACTGACTTGCTCTTTATGTCTAGGTGGGTAGCACAAGCACCATCTGTGCCTCTGAATCCATCTCAGCCTTGATCTGCCCAGAACTGCTCACAGACTCTTTTTAGGCGGGGATTTCATGCTCCTGTGGAGCTGGTGGCACAACAGGACCTCAGTGGTGGCTAATGGCTTATGGCAGCCTCAATAACAATGGCTTGTTTGGCTCAGGAGCTGTGTGATCAGGCCCTGCTCCTGCAGAAGAGCCACCAGCCACACAGGGCTGCATCTTGAGGGTTTGCTGCTGGTCTACCCCAGCCCTACCCTCCTGAGTTACCACGTGGATCCATTGCAGGGCATGGTCTTTAGGTTGTTTAGTTTTTGTGAGGATGGCCAGGCTTGTGCACTTAGTTTATAAATGATCCAGAGGTCAGAGCAGAAGCAGTAGGAGAGTCTGTCTGTCCATTGGTTTAAAGCATGAGGTGGAAACACAATTCTTCCTCCTCCCTTTCTCTGAACAGCTATTTATATAAAAAATATCTTTAAGTCAATTGATATGATGATAAACTCAAGTTGACCTTGTGATGACATCTTTGGGGCATGGAAAATTGAAAGAAAAAACTTCAAGGAAGTAGAAAGAATATCAAAGTAAAACTTTGGGGATTATCTAAAATAATCAAAGGAATGAAAACTTTATTTTTGAAAATAAAAAATCCTAAACCAGAGCAATCTATTTTCAATGGAACACCTGAGTTAATCCAAACAAATTAGTTTGAGGGCTTCATCTGATGGAGTATTTTACTTTTTTAAGATTTATTTTGGTATGCTTTTTGAGCAACCAAAAAAAAAAAAAATCAACCCTAGGGAAAAAAACTAACCCAAACTTATTTTGATTTGCTAGGAAAAAAAAAAAAATCAGTTATTTTCACAGCTCTAAATTGCCCATTTATAAGAGACAAGAGCTTTATTGCTGTCTGTCAATGTGTTGCTCATGAAGGAATTTCTTTGTTTATCCACTTTTTCTTTTTTAAAGAGGCAATGAAATTCAACACAAAAGACATAGATTAAAGTAACAGTGAAATGAAATATACAGAAGTCAGGAAATACCAGAATTACAATACAGTCTATAAATGCTCACAGGCTGTTCTTATTGCAGAATTTCTGCCTTGTTCAGTGAGTGGCTTAGTGTATGATAAATAAGATATAATGCTATGGAATGAATAATGAAAGAAAAATGAAAGATTGAAGAGCCACACATTCAGCAAGTCACAGCCATCCTGTGGACCAGTTGTGGTAGGATCTGGTCAGGGGATGTCAAAAAGGTATAATAAAGCTAAATCAAAATAGCTGTGAATGGACAACTGTTGAGAGTATGAAGGGAGGTGTTACATTGACATATTCTGACTGTGCATCACTTTGCAAATATAACTTTTTAAAAATTAACATCACTCTGAAATTCCTTATGTTACCAGTGATGTAAATGACTGTGAGCACTCTTGGGATTATCTGCATCAAGCCATTGTGCAAAACATGGCCAATTGTCCTGTGTGGGAAAGCCCTGGAAGTCAGGAAAGGCTCTATGTGATCAGTGGTATTGGTGTACACAGAACAAATAGCATGGAATAAACTCCATGCATCATAAGCTGCCTTCAAAACCATTTGCCAAACTTACAGCTTTTGCAATAGCTGAACTAGATTTCTGGATTTCTTTGAAGAGTGTTGTAGAGCAGTCATAAAAAGCAAGAAGGCAAACCTCAGATGGCTTCTGTGCTGTGCTGTGCAGTGCTACTGTTTCCCAGTAAGGTGGCTGCAGAAGGAAAAGGTGTGTAGCATTTGGCAGTGTTTCAGTGAAATGCAAGATGCATTTGCTGCTTGATCTTGGGTTGCTGTTCTGCACAGAGTTGGGGTGTGCTGGAATCCCAGCCTAAAGCTTTAGCATAAAGTTTCTGGCAGGCTGTAAGCTGGTGGAGATGTACATCTGAGAGTCACTGCAACAGTGTAAGAGAAATATCCTCAAGAGTGTGGCTACCCTGCCTTCCTCTGTCTAGTCTCTTATCTGTTGAGTTATACTCAATAACACAGAACATGTTTATTTACCTTTTCCCCTTCTCTATTTGTCAAAGTTACATGGGAAAGCTGGCTAACTTGGTGCTGATGTGTGGGGACCATTGTCTTTGCAAATATGTTTTGACCACGGAGGAATGGGATTAACTACCAAAGGAAAAAGAAGTTTTGTTTAAGTAAAGAAATATATCTGTATTGTACTTTGTTCATTAAATGTGTTGAGTTTTCTCTTGTGTTTTTAACCGAGGAAAACTGTCAGAACTCTTTGAAAGAACAAAGCTAACCAGTAGCAATTGCTCTCCCATCCTGTGCTTTCTGTAACCTCACGAATGTCTTGTCTGCAATTAATAAATTGCTTGCTTCAGAGTGTAGAGCTTGTGACCTTATGTATGGGAAATTTGCATGAACTTCATTCATTACACATCCATTTCCCACCTCTTCTGTCTTCCAGGATGAAAAACTGTTTTTTTCTTGTGACTTAATTAAAACCAATTCTTTTTGTCCCTCCTCTTCCAAATACCAAAAGAATACCACTAACAAAGTAGCCAAACTTGTGACAATGAACACTGATGGAATGCAAAGATGTTTGATATTCACATCTTGGGGACTGGGAGCTTCAACTCAGACCCCAAATGCCACGGCATTATATGTACCTGTGCAACTTTTTCTGTCAAGCTATTACATCATAATTTTGTTGCAGAGGTGTTTATATGCTGTTAGACTCATCAAGGAAAGGACCTGTTCTTCTAATGTTGGTTACTAGAAAAGGGTTTGTACTTTTCTGTTTTAAGAGGGGATTTTCCTTGCAGTGGGGCTTGAGTGCTTTATAAATTTCCAGCTTGAGGAGATTTGGAGTTGAGATGCTCCAGGTGAGAGAAGCACTCTAATAGCTTGCTGCCTCCTGTAGACAGAGTGTGCCTCTGCCAGGGGCATGCTCCTGCTACTTACTTTCTATTTTGGCGCTCAGTAGGTCCCTCTCCAAGTCCTTTCAAACCTGGCACATAAAAGCATCTAGTTTTTCAGGTTGGTTAGTGAGCCCAATTCCTTGGGTGAAACGTGGGTCCAGTGAGCACTGAGCTGGTTCAAGGAAGGGGAAGAGTTGCACAGCTAACAACATGGGTGAGGAAAGAATTGGGGGAGCAAATATTCCCTCTTTGGGCTCAGCGACCTGTTGGATCTGCTTGGCTGCTCAGGAAATAATGCCTTCAGAGGAAAGGTCTTACAGAACCATTACTGAAACTTGTACTTGCATTTGTTAAAGTTTTCCCAAGTTCTTACGCTACCTGCCTGTGTAATTTAATTTAGCAGAGAGTTGGCAAAATGCCCTGCATACTATTTTTTACGAGGTAGTAGCTGGTTACAGAATCATTAGCCCTTCCTCCCTCCCTGAACTACATCTTAGTGGATTCTTGATGTTTAGTGCTAATTCAGAGCCCTTGCACACTAAATGTTGTACAAATGCTTGCTGAAAGGGACATGTTTGAAATCCCCTGGCAGATGCTTCTGGCTTTTTAACTCTCAGACCTAAACACTGTGGACTTTAAAGCTGCTTAATTCTGTCTGTCATGACTTTTGAATAATAGCAATGAATGCCATTCTAAGCACTCTGTAGTGGTTGAATCACTTCTGCCATGTTCTTTCAAAAAATAATCACTTCTGGATAGTGGCCAAGCCCAGAAAATTTCAGCTCTGAAGATGAACATTTTGGCACCTTATGACTGACTGAAATCAGCAGAGAAACTCATTTACATTCTTAACTGCAGCAGATGTTGCTGCTGATGCCCTGCAAGCTGGACAGCAGGCTGTAGAAGTAGGGGCTGCTGCTGGCATGAGACCTGTTAATGCCTTTTGCTGCTTCTTCCTGCCCTCAGGCACAGGTTAGGAACGTTTTCTAAATTCTGCCTGCTGGTGTTGGTTTATGAGTGGCACCAAGCATGTTTCTGTACACTCTTATGTCATCCCATGTAGCTGTGTACCTCCCTACACCTGCTCCTGGTGTTGGGAGCTGTGGAGTAGATAGGACACAAGTTGCTTGGGGGAATTAGCAGGGAGTCAGGATTGATGTGTGTCTCAAACCAAGTCCCAAGACTCAGTTCTGGAAGTGCCTGATCCTGAGCATTGGTGAGTCCTTCAATACAGATTGGAGTCTTTCTGGAAGGAGGTCTAGGCACAAGATAGGGTCAAGGGCTGAACTGATACTCAGTAAAAGATTCATGCAGTTTCTCAGCTTAAACTATTTTGACAGACTAGGTGAAGTTTTTTTTTTTTTTTCATGGGACAGAATTTTAGGCATAAGAACTTGCCTGGGAAGCTGTGGAAAACCAATTTGACTGCTAGCACTCGGCAAGAGGAAGCAGAGGGTGCTAGCAGAAAGTAAGTGCCAGATCTGTCCCAGCTTCTGCTGATGTAACCAAAGTTTAGCAGTGATAGGAAAGGCAGTGTTTCTACTGCTGCCTAGCAGTTTGCCATAGCTAGCTCCCTGATTTGTTTCTGTGAGAGAATGATCTTTACCTGGTGCTGTTATCACTACACTGCCATGCAGAATTTTTGTTTCAGTATAAGCATACACAAGATTTTGCCTTTTCTGTCTAATTAATGTGTGGCAGTAGCGGCAAACGTTAACTCTAAAAGAGCTGTGTGCTGCTGGAAAGGCCAGCAGAAATTTGATAAGAGAACCTGGGGGGGGGGGGGGTGGTAAAACAGCACTGCATAGCTCACGTGAAGTAACTATTCCCCATCCTGTACATCTACACTGCTTTACATGGGTTTGAACCTATTAGTGTATGGTTGTGGCATGATCCCTTTTGGTGCTGTTTTGATTTTTAAACCTTAACAAAAACGTGGTCCATGTTGGAGTAAGCCTTGTTTCTTTTGATTAAAACCTAATACTCCTAGCACCAGCTCTTCCAAACAAAGAGTGCCAAAGGACATTGCTTGAGTCCTGAGCCCTTTTCCATCGCTGGAGGTGCTTAGGCCATGTTAGATTAACTGAGAGAGAATGACAGCAATGTCTGGGAGTGAATGGGAGGTGAGGCAATGGAGCTGTGGTCATTAAGGACTCCTGTGCATCTTGGGCATTTTGACAAACAGATGTAAAGGGAGAGACCTCATCCAGTGGTGTGAGCTTGTGAGAATCTGGTTTCCATAACAACTTACTTCAGGTCTTCTCTTTGTGTTCCAGCATTATCTTTTAGTGTTGCTCCTAGAGCTTGACTTACCATAGCAATGCAATGCATTTGAACAGCAGCAAGCTCCTCTCCAGGAGCTGGAGCACCCATTGTTACCTGAGGGCATGACTTACTCATCACAAAGATAAAGCAGGAAGTGAGACACACATCTATAATGTTTCTATCTACTCTTTCTAGCCTTTTCAGTATTTGGTACTGTTTGAGCTCCCCAAAATGGAAACCTGCTGTCATCAGCTAAAATGTGTGTCATCAGGGATGCTCATAGTTCCCATGTCCTCACTGCAGTTTCCTGGAAGGGGGAACTGGCGTTCATGGTCCTGACTATCTCCTGCTGCCTTGTCCCTCCCTGCTTCCCAGTCCCTTCAACACAGGAGGGTCATGACTGAATCAATGCATTTCAGTATAATCTAGTAAATCATTCCCCTCTGGGCAAGCTAGGTGTTCCCAAGGCAGGTAAGAAGTACTATGCTTGCCCTTCTTTCAGCCCTTCAGAGCAGGCGAGTGTCAGAAGTCGTAAGGGTGCAGTACCTGATTACCAGAATTTCCTTTAAAAACTTACTAAAAGCTGTCAGAAGTTGCAGTGGTCCAGAGGTCACACTGGTTTGTGTGCAGAAATGAACACAACCTGGGAGGAGCTCAGTGGTGGTGGCAAACATCATAAACACCTCTGCTAGTTAGGAAGAGGGAACCTGCAGGAAAGCTGCTCATATTTTCCTTTCTGCTTCTGGTGAAGTGGCACACTGCATTCAGTAAAGATCCATATTCTTGGCTGCTTGCTTCCTTTTAAAATTTTGCTATAGCTTGGGGAAAATATCAATTTCTTCCTTCCTCCTGTGACTCCCCTCTTGTTGGGAATTGAATAGTCAGAAGTAAACAGGCTTTATTTTTCTCTCTGGTGTGTTATATAGCTTCAGACCAGTTGGCAGTCCTTTGCATCAGTTTGGCTGTGTGCTAGAGCATACCCTTGATTTTCTAAATTTTTCAGACAGAAAGTTGTTCCAAGACACAGAGGCTCTTGGAGGGAAGGTTTACAAAACACAGCAGCCTGGAAATCATGGATGACTGTGACAACTGCCAGTACTGCAGCCCCATCACAGGTGACAGTGGCCTTGGGAGCAGCTGCATTTTACAACCTCTCCAGGCTTTTGCAGTGGGGTTGCTCCCCTTTTGCACTAATGCCTCCTTGTTCTTAAGGAAACCCCCATGGACTTAGTGAAAAGGAACATATAGAGTAGAACAAGGGCTAGAAAGGCCCCTGCATCTTCTGTTCCCATCTATTATCCCTATATCTCATTTTTTTCAGTTCACTCTGTTTTCAGTGCTTGTTCACTGGGGAAGCTTGAATACATAAAGGAGAGCTATGAATGAGGCTGGCACTGAAGTAATAAATTTAACTCTGAAATAAATGATACCTGTGGGTAATAGGTTTGAAATAGTTGTGTTCTTTGGTAATGGGATATAATTACAAGTACCACAAGATCTGCAGGACAAAGGTGCAATTATACCCCTCACGTCTAAGTCAGTGAAAGCATTACCACAATGTTGCCACAATTCAGAGGTGTGGAACAGGGAGCTTATTGGGGAGATAACAGCAGTTCAGCAAATGTTTCTTTGTGATTCCTCCATATTGGCTCCCCTTCCAAAATCTTGAAAATGGGCCATATGCTGGGATAAAAATCCCCACAGCAACAAAGTGCCGCAGTCGCCGTGGGATTACCAAAAGGTTCCCTTAGTAACTACCAGGGAATGAGTCCTGAGTGATAGGTCCACTTGATACCAGTGGGCAGGTCATCATTTGTTGCTGCGTGGTTCTGCAGTAATTAAAGGCTACTGAATGATATTTCTTCACTGTAACTCTGAGGGGGGACTTGTGCCTTTGTGTCCCTGTGTAGCTGCACAGTAATTACTGAGTAATGACTTATGGTGTGCCGGTGTTATGCCAAGCTGCTTATTGTGTTCCCCCGCACTGGGCTGTTAATCAGAGGGTAATGTCCTAATTGTTGCTACCTCTAGCAGCAGGGTTCAGTTGTGTGCGACTCTCCTGTTCCGTGGCAATTATGGTTGGACAGCAGGGAAGTGACTGTGCTGAGATCTGCATGGACTGGGTACTCTGGGTAGCTGCTAAGGCTTGGGAGGTGTTGGGCTAGCTGATGACTGTGCTGGAAATTGCCTGATTTGGGAATTACATAGGATAACACCCAGCTTGGAGGTTCATGTATATTTCTAGTGCCATGCTGTGCATTTTTCTGTTTAGTGTCATTTGGGTGTTGACCAGTAACCTGGGTTAGGAAAGGGTTGTTTTGTTCATGTGCAAGTTTTCCCTGAAAGGAGAGTTCCTGTGTTTTGTGTTCTGTTTCACTTTCACTTGCATATTTACCTGTGTAGTGGTTGACAGGACTGTGGCTGGCAAAGCTGTCCAGTCTGCTGAGGTGGTGTGTCCATACAGTGTGACTTGAGCCCTTGTCAGGTACTGCATGACAGTTCTGCATATTGTTTTTCTTGAAGGTGTCACTTTGTCTGCTCACGCTCTGAACTGACTGGAAGCCGTGTCTCCAGTCCAGTCTGAGTTGAGTTTAGGCAGCCCTTGTGGGGTGTGTAACTTGAGGCACAGCATCACCATAGTCACAGAGGGCTTCCTGAGGGTGTGGTGCTGGCAGAGGACCTTACTGTGTGGTTGTACTCAGAGATGTACCCAGGTCTGGTCTAAAGCTAGCTGCAGCCAGACCTTCACACAGGACAGTGGTCCTGAGCTGCTCTGGGGTGAAAGCTGGTTGAAAAAAAATTGTGGCGTTTTTCAGTATTTTTATGTTGGACTTTCTTGTGCATTCTATGCAACAAAAGTAGAATTGGCTGAAATGCTGGGTATGGTGTTGGGGGAAAAACCTGAGTAAGCAGCAGTGCCATCTGAATAAAGCGGTTTTATGTTAATTTTAGTCCTATATAGAATGATGTAGTGAGAATCAACGTGGTGACTTGCCCCACATCCTTGCTCATACCAGTAAGTTCTGCCTCATACTGCCACTGTGTTTATAGGAAAGTGCTGCTTGTGACTTTCCCTTGGAGCATCTGAGATGTGGAAGCTCTTTTAAAGAAGAGGCTGGGTAGTGCAGTGTGCTGTTTGTCATTGCTCTGGGGACTTGGTAAAACCAAAAGAAATAAGGCCATGAGCTTCAGTGCAGATCTCTGTAGTCCCTGAGACCACTGGGGTTCTTCCTCTGTGTGGGAGGATTTGAGAGGAAAAATATCCAGTTACAAAGCAACAAGGAGAGCTGCTTGTCACATTCAAGCCCCTTCTCTCCTCTTGGAGGCTGCTGCAGTGCAGCCAGATTCTCTTTTCCTCTGTGTGAATCTGGCTGTTTCTGTTTCTCAGAGTGATGGTGGCTTCTTTCTTTTCTTTTTTATNTTTTTTTTTTTTTTAGTAAAAATTGTAACGTTTGAGTCTTTGAAATTGAAATGGATTTCAGTCTTTCTTATATTAATTATTGATAAGTGGAGCCTGAGAGATGGAGATGAAGCCTGATGTGATTAAAGACAGTCAGTTTTTAATTTTATGTCTCTCACAGTGACAGAGAAATGCAGTTTAATGGGAGTCATTTATTAAAAGGGACTTAATCACAAGTAAGCAACTAGTGATATAGCAGGGGGAAGAGATGTGCACTGGTGCAGGAGAGCAACCAGTTGGGTGGGGAAAGATGCTGCAGTGGATGCACTCTTCAAGCCCCAGCACGTGTAGAGAACACATGTGGAAGCCACACAAGCTGACTGCAAAGGCAAGGGAGCTGCAATCTAGCAAAACCATGGAATGGCAAAGCTGCTAAACTGGAACTGGCTGATGACTGCTCTCATTTCAGCAACATTAAAGTGGCCTTGCTATTAACCAAGGCCCTCTGCTCTGCACCAGTGCAGAATCAGAATGATGGTTCTCCCTTCCAAAACATTTATTGGCTAATTAAAAGGCAAGACACCAGATGAATAAAGAGAGACAAGGAAATGATATTTTCCTCTGGATGTGGGAGGAAAAATGTTCTGTGTCCTGTCAAGCTTGCTGCAAACTATGTTGGCAGAGTAGTGCATGTTGTATTGCCTTTGCTGTTGGTGATGTCACTGAACAACATTATTTCATGTGACCTGCACCAGTGAGGCCATGGTTTACTCTTTCCCCACTGTTCTCTGGCTAGCAGGTTATAAGGAACTTGGTTTTTAATATTTACTCCTCACGTGGTGCTTTTTCTCAGAGAACTGACAAAATAGGGGTCTGTAGTTTCTCTTGTGGCAGCATTGTCCAGGCTGTGAGATAGGGATGTCATGTGGGGTGAGGTGACCTCACCTGTGCTGACCTGACCTAAAGCCATCAGCTACTGCTCTGCTTAGCTGGAGAAACGTGCATGGTTGCACCAGAGTTCAGCAGTTCTGATAAAGAATGGATTCCTACATTTTCATTTCACCATTACTTTACTAATAATTTTTATATTTCATGCAAATCAGAGCTTGTTTACTTTCTTTAGCATGCTCTGGCCCCAGGGCTGTGAAGCCATGGGGCAGCTCCTTTTCTGGTGAAACGTGGGATACTGAAGTTTAGCTGGACAGACTCAAGTGAACTGTTGTGAAATTTTAGTGTGAATTCTTAGGTCATTTAGTGAGCTTAGCATGAAGGCTAGAATTTACTATGTAAAGTTTTCTTGATATCTCTGTCCTGGCATGGGCTTGGACCTAGCCAGGAGGCTTGCAATGCTCAAAAAAGGCTGGAGCAGTTGCCTCCTCTCTTTATCAGTAGAAACCCAGTCTAAAAAGATTGGTGTGTGGATTAATAGAAGTAGGCTTGATAAAAAGCAAGGAAAGACAAGAAACAAAGTTGATGCAGCAGTGATATTCATTCACTGAAGGGATCATTGCTTCAGAGATATCTTCTTTCCTCACTAGCTGTTGTGTGTTAAAATTCTTCAGGGAGGAAAAGAAGAGTTTTCTGTGGAGTTGGTTATGACCATAAAAATTTAATGTTTGGGGCCTGAGACAAATGGTGATTTTTGGATAAAAGACCATCTGTTGAGTGAAAGGAACAGTGGGGACACACATCTGGCAAAAAAACTTAAGGAAGCTTATGGTTTGCAGTTTGGTGACCATCTCTCTGTTCCTGTGTGTCTCCTATGCCCACATGGACTCCATATGGTTATCCATGCTATTACAAAAATGACATGAGCTGCTGCAGGGGCTTGAGCCTTCATTGGCCTTTTCGTTTCTCTTGATGAGAGGCTCCTTTTGCTTCACACTATTTTTTTTTTTTCCCTTCCTTTTAAGAAAGAGAACTTTAGTTTGGACTGCTTTTTCAAATTGGGAAAAGAGATTTAGGATCAAGTCAATTTTTACTCCATTTTAGTATCTATGATTCTCTAAGTCATGAACTTCATTCTTTCCAGGGATGTTGTAAAAGCCCAGTCCCTCCCAAACCTACCCTTCATGGCTGCCAGTGTACTTGCTCTTTCTCTTGGAGAGATTCTTGAACCACTCTTCCACAGCTGTTCCAATATATTCCCTCAGCTCTTTTGTGCTATTTGTGTGTCCAGGAAGCAAACACTATGTTACTTCTCAGCAGGATCGCCATTTGTAACCAAGGTAAAGGGAAG
Source organism: Urocynchramus pylzowi (assembly GCA_013397555.1). Classification (NCBI taxonomy): domain Eukaryota; kingdom Metazoa; phylum Chordata; class Aves; order Passeriformes; family Fringillidae; genus Urocynchramus; species Urocynchramus pylzowi. The sequence continues at coordinate 670,733 of VZRH01005667.1, read as the reverse complement.
TTTCTTGCTCTCTTCTTTTCCCTTCATCATCCTTCCTCTCTCTTTGTTCCTTGATCCTGACTGAGTTGCACGTATGTTAGGAATACTGCAAAGCAGTAGTTAGGGATGATGAGAAGTGTGGCACCTAATGATCAAACACTGGGCCCTCAGAGCCATTCCTACAGACAGACTCCCGACCAGGCTGCCTGAGACCTTCATGGAAGGCTGGTCTGGCTGGAAGGGTGGAGGTTTAGCATCAGTCATGCTGTCCTTTGAATGTGATAAAGACTTCAGCCATTTCCCCAGGGCACTAATGCAAAAGATTATAAAGCTGCTCCATAATTTTTGTCTATTCAGAATTTAAGTTACCATCAATCATCTCAAGTTTTTAGTGTCAAATAAGATAATGTAGCCAACTATATTATTAGGAAGAGATGTGTTTCTGAAGCAGTGAGCTTCTGTGGGTGCATCTGAATAGCACTTAACAAGATATGCAATCTCTCATTGACAGTGCTATTAAAAGAGCTTCAGTTTGTGAAGGCAGACTCTCACTCAAGGAAGCTGTGCTGAGGGATACAGCCCTCTACTACTTCAACTGCAGCCTGAATTTTTGGAGGGAATGGAAGGGAGGGAGATAAACAAGGAAGAATGATGGAGCATCACTAGTCTGTGGAAATATTTTTTTTCCACTGTCTCAAGATGAAACAGCTCCAGTGGCTGAAGAGCCTTGGTTGGAAGCTGGTGTGACAGGGATCTGTTTAACTAGGCCTGATGGTCACTCCCAATGAAGCACATCTCTGGTTTGCTCTTTCTAACATGGCATTTTGTACTGATGCAAGGTTCTGAAGTGGTGGATAGCTCTGTGCAGGTAGACCAGCTGCTTGGGTAGCTGGAGGGCAAACCTTCTGCCCACTCCAGAATAATCCTTGATGGAAGCTTTTCCTCAATTGGAAAGTGGCCAGTCAGAGCTGTCCCATCCTCTTCAGGGATCATGTGGTGAGATGCAAGGTGAAAACAAACTAGGCACAGGAGGAAATGTGAGGATGAGTGAGAAAAGGATAAGTAAGCAGATACAGGAGGAGGAGGCATGTGGAAGAGAACATTGTCAGAGAGGATGTTGCATCCCATGGGTGGCCCACACTAGAACAGGAATACCCAAAAGGAACTGCAGCTTGTGGAGGACGTGGGGAAGAGACAAGCAGAAAGGAAGGGAGAAAGAAAACAGTAAGAAATAAGAAGCTGCAGCAAGAAAGCATCATCTACCAACCCAGTCTCCTGAGCTGTCCATCACCTCCCCCAAGGGGCCTGCTGTGAGTAAGTGTAATGTGTGCCCATGATAAGGGAAGGGGAGACTGGCTGGCTTGTGTGTGGGAAGATGTGTTGTACTGCAATGGACCCCAGGGGACTGCAAAGAAAGAGGTTTACCTAAGTGTCTGTTTAATTGTTTGTCATCTCTGTTTCCCAATGCCTGAAAGAGTAAATAAAAGTTTATGTTAATTGGCAATAAATCAAATTAAGTGAAATTCCCAAAGTCAAGACTCTTTTGCCCATGACATTTTGGAACTTACTTTTGTCAAGTGTTTCTCCCTCAAGGTTATTTATTACCCCCTTCACCTCATGATTTGCTTAAATTTTAATAAGCAATGAGGTAGGTTCTTCAGTTTCAGAAGGCTCTGTAACGTTATGACTCTCTAGAAAGTTGTGGAGGTGCCAAACATGCTCCAATTATTTTTCTTTTTTCCCCCAATGGTATCAAAACCAGCCTGCAGAGCTAATGCTAGGCAAAAGCTGAGAAAACATTTACTTGCCTCCTTCACTTTGGTGTTTCTTTTCTAATCAAAATACTAAGTTGCTTGCATGTGAAATCTCATAGTATCTTTGTACAATAGTGACCAGAGGATGAAAAGCAGGGCTCATTATGTCATGTACTGGCAACTGACTTAAGGGTAGTGACTGCACTCATTGTGCTTTATAGTATAATGAGAAGAGATACCTGTATTGATCTCTTAAGCCATAAAAATGATGTATGGGTTGTTTCATGCCATTGGTATACAGCTGTGAACTTCTGTCACAGGCATGGAGCTGGGGTAACAAAGAGGTGGCACAATGACACTGCCACTGGCCACTGGCCTCCATGCTAGGCTTTTCCATGTGGCATTGCTTTTCCTGACACAAGACTTTCTGTTGCATCTGAATGTGCTCAGGGCCAGGGCTGGGTTTGATATAAGGCTAAGGATGAAGGGAGGATTATACAGCTTCTCCTTTTAGTTCTGTTTCCTTCCACCAGCTAGAAGCAAAGAGATGCCAGTTTTATTTTTTAATTATTTTGGTTGCTCTCTGAGGCTTTTGTTTTAATATTGTAAATTTTCTCCTATTGAGTGCAGTTGTCCTCTCCCATTGAAGCCAGTAGCCAGGCTCCTCCTACTCTAGTGAGAACAGGGATTGGAGGCACCATAGAAAATGCCTCTTTGTTTTGTTTTGGAGTTTTTGTTTTCCTTCTAAAAATTTCTGAATAGACAGATTAATTCCCATCTATTATAGTAATAATGACCTTTACACCAAAAAAAAAAAAAAAAAAAAAA
>VZRH01005667.1:633859-668076 GCA_013397555.1 Urocynchramus pylzowi | reverse complement strand
AAATGGCCATAAGGGTCTCCAGCTAGGTCATTTTGGAACCCCTGGTGCTGGAGGCCAAGTGCCTAGCCAAAAAACCCCACATCTCTAAAACTAATTGGCTCCAGCAACAAAAAGAAAGAGCAGAAAGAAGAAAGGAGAAGTCAGCAGGGTCAGATGGTGAAGTTGCAGGCATTCATATCTAAATAGTCTCCTGATGTACCATTTTGTTCCTAATGACACAGGATTAGGTGAGGAACATTATTGAGGTTTTATTGAACGTGTAAGTGAACAACACAGCCCAACCCCATCCTGTTCCCTCCTTCTTCAGCCTATATTATAAAGGACTTTAAGGATTTGGGAAGCCGGATTTAGCAGCTGAAACTAATTTGCTCCCTCCTTTCCTCCTCCATCCCCTTTCCCATTGCCCCCTCCATCTCCTATTTCTGTTTCATTCAGTAATTAACCTTTTGAATAATCTCCTGTGCAGAGCTGGCTAAGCTGCTCTTGTATTTTCCTATTGTTTGTGTGTCCTTAAGACAGAAGCTGGACCAAGTGTCTTGATTGACTGACGAGTACAGCTATCTGGAAGGCAGCAGAGTTTAGCAGGAGCAAGAGGGGGTGGGAGGAAGGAGAGTTAGGTGTCTGGTGACAAGGGGGAGGTGGTGTTAAAAGTTGTGCTGTAGGGTTTTTGTTCATTATGCCCCGTGTTGATCTTCATAGGTGGTTGTGCTCAGATTTTATGCAATGAGGGCCAAATCTGCTGTAATCTGACTGAAGCAGGTAGGACCTTGAGCAGTGCAAGCAGGGAAAGGATTTGTTCCCCTCATTTCTTTTCCTCTAAGGAGGAACTGGTGTTTTTCCATCCACATTCATTTTCTTCTCTGCTGTGTTATTAAAATGTATTCTCACCCCTCTGTTTAAGTTATCTGGGAGCAGACTGATTTTATACTAATTTGTTCATTATTCTCAGTTGTTAGATAGTTTGTGTGATTGAGTTTTAGCCTCTGGTTTATTTGAGAATGTTTTTTAACTGAGTATCTACTCCTAATTTCTTATGCCATTTGGTGGATCAATGGTGCTGTATGACATTATTCCTCTTCATGTATCAGTGAGTCTAAACACACTACAAGAGGTTTCATCCTTTTGCCTATTCACAAATTGTCTATGAATATTTATCTGTAAGTATTCAATGATTCTGGTATGGGTCTCACACTGAGGTCTGTTCCAGATACCTGCAAGGCCATTTCTGAAGAGAATGTGTGCATTGAGATATGACTGGGTTTAGGGTGTTCACAAGCTTTTTAGTGTTATCTGCTTTGCCATCTCTAAATAACCATCTCTATCCTTTCAGTCTTTGCATACAATTTTCTTCAATCTCACATACAATTAACCAAAAATAAATTATCCTAAGCCTGTCTTATTGAAAGGAACCACCTGATCTTACTCCTTCTTATTGAGACACTTTTTTTTTCTCTCCCCTAAATGAAAGGAGAAGCCATGAAAATGAGTTTCATCCCATTGAGGTGCATGGTACTGACTGTGTAGAGGGCATGCTGTAAAATAAAGTTGTGTTGCTGACGAATGGAGAAAGCACAAAGCATGCAAGAGTCCTGGGTGAATATTATTTGTGAGCAACCACTTTGTTGGCCCCACTAGAGGCAATCACATCCACACAGTTGGAACTGTAGGCAAGACAGCTGAGCTGGTACACTGTGGTGCAGTTCCCTGTGCAAGTGAAACAGGGACTTGTGTAGGCAGGCCAGCCCATGTTGACAAACTTGCTCAGGTGTTTGTAAGCTGAGTTGGTAATTTGCAAGCAAGGGTCTCAGCTTGATGATGTAGGTTCATATATCCCCCAAAAGTGATTTTTCCTTCCCAAGTAGCCTCTTCACTGTAATGTTGCTCCTTTCTACTCTGGGCTATTAACATCAATAGTCTTTAGATCTGGCCCCCCTGTAAGTAAGGCTTTTTAAGCAAAATAAATTTATTATGAGTCCTTCCTCATATTGTGAGTTTTATTGTTTATATTCTGTTCAGAAATCTCAGTGAAACAATGATACTGTGTGAAATACTCATTCTTTCAGAGCTGTGTTACCATTTGTAAACTTTCTGTGCAGTAGCTGCAACTTCTGCTTGACATTCTTTCTGGCACACCAGGCATGGTTGTCTGAAGGACAGCAGTGGCATTTCATTGAATGGGAGGATAGGCTTGGGGAAGGAGTCAAATTCACCACATGAAAATTAAAATGTGGGTTGCAGTGTCAAGATGGAGAGAGCCTGAGTGGGGACCCCAATTATTAGGAGATTTTCAGCTTTGATGCTTGCTTCACCATCAAGTTTCCCCATTGTCTGGTGAAAAAATCAAGAAAAAAATAATGGATGCACCCTAGCTCCTTCAAACAAAGCAATCTTTGGTTTTCTGTATGTACCTAGCACCATGGATCCGTGGCTCATAACAGCAGTTCCTGTGTAGCACAAAGAACTGTAAGGATAATAAGGTTGAAGTTGTGATGGGCGTTGCCGGTGGCGACCACAGGAGATTTAAACACACTGAGACCAAAAGCCTCAGTCAGATGGCTATGGCCAGTTCTGGGGGCTGTGCACTGGAATGAGTTGGGCAGAGAATTCCTAGAGACAAGGAAGCCCAAGTAACAACAGAGAGACCAGCCAGGATCCAACAGCCCTCATTGACTAGGTGAGGGCATTGCCAGGGCATCTGCAGCAGGTTTAAGCAGTTTTGGGGAAGCGTGAGTGCCCAGGAGCACAGAGAGCAGTTGGAGACTTCAGCATGTGCAACACAGGTCCAGGTGTGCAGGGAGGGCACAGGAAGGGCTCCTGCCTGCAGGAGGGCCAACACAGAGCAGAACCATAAAGTGGCAGAGAGGGAGCAGCAGTTAACGCTGAGGGGAAAGAAGAGGCCCCTTCTCCCCAGTGTTAATAGGCTGAGCTCCCAACACTATGGTTACTAGGTGCTGTAGAACTCATTCCCCGGGGTCTGTGGAAGCTGCTGCACTAGTGATGGCAGAGGCTTCCACCCAAACAGACCTCACTCTGCAGGCCCTGGCTGCACAGTGCCTTGTGTGCATCTGGAAAGCTGGGGCTGAGAGTCATCTCCTCTGCAGAAAATTTGTCCTTGTCAAGGAGCTGTGTGACCAGGTCAAGGAGATACACAAGGAAATAAGTAAGTTGCATAGAATTTTGACAATTGAGAAATAGAGAGGGTAATCTCAGCGACTTTACAGACACAGGAGATGCAGGTGGGCTCTGCACTGCTTCTCACGAGTCAGAAGTCAGAGGAAAACAGCTGCTCTCCATAGAACTCCTGTTCCTCCTGATGACTTGACATTAAAAACAGGTTTAGTGCCCTCCAAGCTGAGGAGGAGATGGGTAAGGCTTTGAGTGAAGCAACTGAGTCCCCCAGACCTGAGCCACGCAGGATTACCTGGGTGAAGTGGTAAGCAGTTGAAGTGGGTGGCTCCCTACTCCAGGGGAGAGATGCACCCATTTGCCACACACTTCCAGAGAAGTTTGTTGCCTGCCTTGGACTAAAATCAGGGATTTCATGGAAAGGTTGTCAAGGCTTATCAAGACGCGTGACTGTTACTCCCTGTTGGTCTCTCACATGGGCACTAATAGTACCAAGGGTAAATTGGTAGTCATCAAGCTTGACTTCAGAGCTCTGTGGATATTTGTCAAGGATCTGGGTGCACAGGTGGTTTTCTCCTCAGTATTTCCAGTCAGGGTAAATGGTGAGAGAAGAACTGAATGGGACAACAGCAATGGGCAGAAACTGGAGCGCCGGAAGTTCCGCCTGAACCTGAGGAAGAACTTAACTGTGCAGGGGACCAGGCACTGCAACAGGTTGCCCAGAGAGGCTGTGGAGTCTCCCTCAGTGGAGATATTCCAGAAACATCTGGGTACAATCCTGTGCAATGTGTGCTAGGGTGACCCTACTTGATTTGGGAGGTTGGACCAGATAACCCATTGTGGTCCCATCCAACCTACCCATTCTGTGACTCTAAAGAGAAAAATCTTGCAAAACCTCAACTATTTTTTTTTTTGTGTATGCAAAATAACCCTGGGAAATAAGCCCCCTTCACATTTTAGAGCCAATTCAGAACTAATTTATTGTATTTATTTTTTGATTGCTCCCCTGTGACATCCAACACAAGTACTCTATGTAATCCATAAGATTTGTCTGATGCTCTCTCAGCCAAATAGGAGAGTAGTATTTTTTTCCTGCTCCCCAGGTGATAATTTTCTGATGTGCTCTTGAATGAGAATGTAAGTTCCTTGGGGTAGGAAATTATACTTTTGTTTTGAGCCTGCCTATAAGCATGATAAAAATAGCCATTGTTTCTAGTGTTACCTGGTAAGTTGGTCTTCTCTAATTCATAGGGCTGTCCATGCAAGGAGCTATATCTGCTTTTCTTGGTATTCTGTCAAGACTTGTGTGATATTTCTAAGCTCAAATTGTTGGAAGACCTTCCGTTCTTGCTTTTGCTCAGCCAATAATTTTGCTTCTCTTTTTTCTTTTTTTTTTTCCTTCATAGGTAAGTCTCTGGGCTTTCTAATCCTCCCCTGATTGTCTTTAAAGTAATGGTAAGTTGTTTCACTTGGGGTCTTTTTGCAATAACATCGCTATGCAATTTGGATCGGCAGCAAAACTGCCGTGTCGTGTGCTTGCATGTGCTAAAGTTGGGAGGGGAGAGATGAGTAGACATGCACAGCTTGTTCTGAATCCTAGTAGCTGTTAAACATCTTGATGCCACTGAGCATAGCTGTGATAAATACCAGTATCTCACTTTAATTAGCATCCGTCAAGTTATGCCCAAGTATCAGAACATCCTGTCACCCAAATGGTATTGGCTACTGCTTCTATGACTACCAGAGAAGGCAGCAAGCAATGTGTGTGCTGGAGCTGAAGGAGTGGTTATTTGTCTGGGAGAATTGTATTAATAACATCCTGGCACAGCAGTGCTTTTTATTATGGTTTTGGTAGAATGTATATGTTGCGAAACATTCAGAAACTGTTGTTGGGTGGCAAGGAAAATGATATGTTCATATAGGATAGGATATTAGTCAAGTCACTGGGATTTTTTTGTTTGTCAGAACCTTAATATGTTCCATATGGCAGCTGTCCTTTACTGTGACAGCTGAGTTCTGCTGAAGATCTGGTAAGTCAGAGTAAAATTACAAGACCAACATTCAGTCTGGACTGGATGGCAAACATGCACCATGCTCAAGTCAGCCTACTGACCCCAAATGGGTGATGGAAGGATGGGCACACACATTTTAGATGCTCTTGAGATATGTGGTATGAGATGGGTTAAGCAGGCTTTTTCTTTAGAAGAAACTTTTGATCTGCGTCTTGAGCCTTATTCAGACTTAAATAACCAGTGTGGGGCATTTTCAGAAATTCTTGCTGCTTTTGGGATAAAATTCTTTGTTTTACAAGTAAACCTCATAGACTGCCTCTCAATGTCTGCCCTATGTGATAAAGTGTACAAATGGAATATATCTAAAATGTTAGTGATACACTCAAATTAAACAAAAAAGTTAAGTTTGCAGAATTAGCAATTTACTGCTTACATCAACTGCTCTGCTGGAGATTGTCCATCACCAACAATTTCACTTGCATCAGTTGAAGTGTCTGGTTTCTGATTTGATATTCAAATTACTAACTTACCTCTGAAGATTGGTTACCTGGTATGCTGGCAATGACAAGATATTTGTAATCCAGGCATGATCTGACAACATGAATATGGCCTAAAAATAATTTTTGAAAAGACTTATTGCAATTAAAAACCCCTTTTACTCAAATAGATATCTCATTTAGTGTTTGAAGAGACTAGGTGGGAATGTGGGTTATTCAGATCCTGTACAAAAATATGTTGTAGCCTGGGTTTTTCATAAAGTGTGTGATTCATATGTTAGTTGTGGTGCAGAAGTCAAGAGCAAATCTTTCTCTTTTTTTATTGGTATCTTTCTACATTGTTACATGGTCCATGATCCTCTTGTCTAGAGAAAGAAACAGATAAAACTGAGCAGAGTTTGTCATCTATCCTAGAATTTCAAGCTTCATTAGAAACAAAAGGTTAAAGACACTGTCTCCAGTGTGGCATAGGACAAAACTATGTTGTGTGACAGTGAAGGGGGAGTAAGTCAAAGTTCCTAAAATGGCACTGAAGACTAGGGACAAACCTCCTTAAAAGCACCTCAGCTGCTCATGAGCTTATCTTCCTGAAAATCAAAGGGCTCAGGGATTTGAATCATTTTTTTGAAAATAGGTCTTGTTTTTTGAAAACTACTTTTGAAAACATACCCTACACATTTAAAATAGGTCATCTGGACATATTGAACAGACTTATAAAAAAATTTGTAGTTGTTCTGATGTTCAGGCCACTGTGGTTTGTTAGTATTTGTACATAACCATTAATCAAGGGAATAACTCTGAGACACTGGTATGGGGTAACTTTTACTCATAAGTAAGTGTGTGGGGTAGTTCTGATACAACATAGGATACATGGAAACCTCTGAATTATCTGATTCAGCTTTTGTTAGATATTCCTTCATAAATTTGCAGTGTGATTGGGGTGGCTTTCTCCTAATAGTGAAGTTGGTGATCCCTGTCTAATTTCACTTCTCTGAAGTTTTATAAGCCCCTCTTTAATTTCCAGTCTCAGTGTGTTCATGGCCAGTTAACATCCATATGTTCTTATGTCAACATGATCTCTTAGTTTAAAGAGCCCTTTTTCCTCCCTGGTGCTTAACCATCTGATGAATTTATAGTTTCTAATTGCATAACCCTCCACTCTCCTACTACCTTTTTTCCTCCCCCTGACTTCCTGCTTGTTCACAGAGGGAACAGGGAAGGGACTCCAAGAGATCAGCTGAGCAACGCTGTCTTGCCGAGGTCTGAGGCAGCCATGACGCAGCTGAACAAATCTTCACCTCAAACAGCCTGCTGTATCAAGTTTATATGGGAGAACTGGGCTATAAAAACTGCAACTCTGTGCTGCTACAACAGTGCTAAAGTGGCCAGATGGATGTCAACCTAGCAATATGAGGGCTCCCAAATCTGTGCAGTGACATCTGATGGCATATTTAGTGCTGGTGCTCAGATGGACTTAGCTGCAATGTTTCTTGAACACAGCTGCTAGTCTGTGAGTTTTCTTTATTAATGAATCACAAAGAGGCACTGGGACTGGATGTATAGTTATAAGTGATTGCTCTGCAAATGTATTTTTTCCTCTTTGGCTTCTAAATTACCTGCTTAGTATTTTAGGGTTTGCAAGTTGATGGAAAGGTTGTGCCTAAGGGCCATTTGAGCTTCTGGAAATCTCCCCCATAAAGAAGTTCTCTGTAAACCTTTTAGGGGTGAGTTTTGTTTGGGGGGTTCTGTAGATGTCTGTCCAGAGCCCGTCAGTCACTTTATGACCATATGTTGGCAACTGATGTGAAGATGGATTCCAAAAAATATGCAAAGTGTGGTACCTGCTTGTGCTTTTAAAGAGCTCATGAATCTTGAGCATCCGTGCTTTGGTTTATTTTGTATCTTAGAATGAAGTTTTCTAAACAGGTGTTATGCAAGGCCTGAGGTAGGGTATGAGTTTCTCTGAATTTCATGTGTCTAAGGCACTGTCACACTTCTGGAAATATCACTGAGTTTTGCATAGTTTCTTTTGTTTCTAAGGCTCAAGGCAACTATTTCCTGACCATCAACATCAACAAATGGCTCCTATAATATGTTTGTTTATTGCTTTATTTGCAGAAAATTTAACTAATTTTTTTTAATATTGCTTTTATTTCCTTCTTAAGTTTATATATGATGATGGTATTCAAACATAACACTAGTATCCATCCATTCTGTTTCTTATATTCTTTTCTGTGAAAGTTGTGTGAACCTATAGAAGAGTGATTGCACAAGCTGAAAAATTAATTTCAGCTCAGGGATTGAGGAAAAAACACCCTTGTTCTTTCTGAAAGTTTGTGGAGTGATGCGGTCCTAAACACAAGTGTCATGGTGTGAGGTAGTAATCAAAAATCTGCTCTGCTGGATGAATTACACCTCAGAGTTTTGCTTATGGGAGACCATGGGATGCACACTGGATAATTTCCTTAAGGGTGGAAGTAAAGATGTGTATTAGCTGTTACAGTATCAGGGTTGAGTTACTGGATATTTATGACCCTTCACTACTGGATCATCTCTGTTGCTGGTAAGCGTGGATCAGGCAGTTGGTGCTCAGTGTATCACACACATTTACTGAGATTAATCTGCAGAGTCTCTTGCCAAGCATCTAGTGCCTGCTAAGCTGTTTCCTGCAGAAGCCAGGTGGGCACTTGGCAAGAGCTGAGCATTAGCAGCGGGAAGTGCCAGTTCGGATTGGATCACGTGCAACCCACCAACCACCCCAGCCCCAACAGTGCTGTTTGTGTAGAGGTGCTGTTCCACCACCACAGGGGCCTGGGGACTCTGACACATCTCATTGCCACTTGAGGACACAGACTCTGGCAGCTACATACAGTAGTGAGTGAGAAAACACAGGCAGTGTCAGCGTGGTGGCTGAGGGTTCATCTGGGGGCTATTGCTTTGCCCAAAAAGTAAAGAATAGGATTTTGTTGACATTTCTACATTTTCCACTCAGTTGAAGTACAGGAAAGTGAACTTGTATGTATTTGGGATGACACCATTACTTGCCTGGAATAAGGATCTGTTTTACCATTTATCTCCAACTTATGCCCCACATTTCAAGTTGTGCATTGTTTTCTCAGCTTCACATTTCTTAGCTCTCATCTGAGTGTGCTTTGGAGGATGTACTATGACTTGCAATCAAGGCAAACTTCAGAATCATAGAAAGTTTGGCCCACAACTCCAAACATGGCACTGGCTGCACAAAAAAGTTGTGTTTGGGATGCACCTCTAAGTGTCTCTTCCCAGTAAGTGACCATGGGCACAGCAAGTTATTCTGAGGCTTTCAGTGGCTGCTGTTCATTGGTGCCTGGCATCAGCCAAGTAATGCTGTAGCTGTGGGTTGGGGGGCTCCTGCACAGGCCACATATCAGAGGAAAAGGAGGGGGAGAGATCAGCATCTAGCATTTTATGTTGTGCTTCATTCTTGTCTCGTGTCATTCCTGCTTTCTCCTCTTGCCTGTTTTTTGCTTTCTCTTTCATAGCTCTAATGTCTGTTTGTTAAAATAATCATTTTTTCTCTGCATGAGCTTCTGTCATTAGATGAAAGGTCATGGATATAATATGAATCTGGAACGATAAACACAGAGCAAAATGGATTGAAATATACACAGCAAAGGGTTACCAATTAAAAAACACTTTGCCAAGCTTGCACTGAACAGACAGCCATGAAGCCTCTGATTTCTCTTTGCTTATAATTAGCTGCCATTGAAACTTAATTACTTTCAGGACTGAAAGAAGTGAAAATTAAAATTAAAAAAAAAAAGGGAATTAATATTTTACTGGAAAGGTTTCTGCATAGCACCCATTCCATGGACACAGAAGTCCAATTCAGGTTCTTCATATCTGGAAATTAGAGATGGAAAAGGGATATGTGAATAAATCTGTTATCTTGGGGGGTGTTCTTGGGTTACTTTGAAAGCTCTGCCTCTAAAGTCTATATTCCAAAGGTATATGGTTATTCTTTCCAGCTGAGGTTCCTGATGTGCCAGTATGATGTGAAGGATAGGAACTGCAGAGAGCCAGAAGCTCTGCTCCCCGTTCAAGAGCATCTCCTCAGGTCCCCTTCCAGCAGCCCATTCCCACATGGTTCAGAGAACTTTCCTTCAGGGATTCATCTGTCCTGAGTGCCTTAAATGATGGTGGTCTTAATGACTTCTCTTTTCCTATCCAGCTAGCTGAATTTTAAAATTGATTATTTGGGATTAGGTTTCCTGAATTAATTCTTTTCACCTCTTTTAGCTTGTTCATGAGAGAGATGTGAGTTGTTACAGTGCAAGAGGTTGTGGTTATCTACATATAAGGGCTTCCCACAACCATGCATTTTGCTAGGATTTCTACTCCACTTAGAGCACACATCACTCACAAATCTATTGTTTTGGGCTATTGTATGTTTCTATATGCAAATGACAGTATAGTTAACTCTTCTAAAATTCAATCCTCTTGTGCTATAAGAATATGGATAAGCCATAATTCCTATGGGTGGGTGGGGGAAACCATCAAAGAAATAAAGGATGGGATTTCTAGTGCTGGTTGTTATTGATGCCCCCATTTTTAGAGCCCCACACTTGAAAGTTATGAAAGCAGTGTTTCCTCTTGGCAGTTCTTGCTGTGCTTTCTATGGCTAAAGCTTTCAGTGTGTTTTCAAGTTGGGCATCTGGAAAAGCATGCATGCTTTCAAGTTTTCAAGACTTGAATCAGTCTCCATAAGGGACTGTGTGTATCTCCTCTGAGATAAGCTGCAAGGATCTTGGAGAGAGAGAAATGAGTAGAGGGAGAAATGCCTTCTCTACACAGGCAGTAAATTAAACTTCCAATGCAAAGAAGGCAGGCATAAGTCTCTCATTCCTCATATTCACCCAAGATCCATGAATCAAGCACATAGATATTTTCATCTGTCACATAATTATTAATTATATCAGTAGACTATCCTCTACTGCAGGTGAAGTCTTTGTATATTTAAGAGAACATGACAGGCTGTGTTAATTCCAGGCAAAAACCATGTTCCCACTCCTTCAGCATGAGGAATAACCTTCAAAATGCAAACGAGTTTTATGCTTCAAAAAGCACAAGATCCTAATGACGATTTTTTAAGATAAAGGGAAGCCCTTTTGAATCTAACTGGTATATAGGACTATTTCTACAGCATTACATTTAGGATTTCCTTTCTCCTTTTGGCATGATAGTGTGGAAATTCTCCTAAGAAAGAGGAGTTGAGTCAGATTTTTAAGTAGAAAATGAGGAAATGCTTTAATAGGGCAGAGGAGCCATAAAGGAATACTTAGGAAAAATGCAATAGGCTTGTTATATAACTGAACAACCCAACAGTTTCACCACTCAAAGCTGAAACCAAGACCTCCAATGCAGACTTGTGGGAAATACTTGTTGAGTGAGAGTGATACAGGGTTTAGGGAAGCAGTTGCTCCATAGGAGAAATAGACACAGTAGCTTGTGGTTATTTTTTCTGGGGAAAGAAGCAGGGTTTGTAGTCCTAGAGACTAAGCTACTGTTTTCCTTTTCTTGGTATGGCTTTGTAGGAGAAGAATGTGCAAGTATCTGGACCACCTATCCATCCTCTGACCTCTGCTGCCGGTGTTATTAACTACTGATGAACAAAAGTGTAGTGACATCCAGGTTCATTCTCCCTGGTTACAGTTCTGGCACTCCTTCTACAAAGTTTTGGATGGGTCCATTAGACCTCCTTGTAGGCTGCTTCCAGCTTTTTTTTCTAGACAGAGAGCTAAGTGAGATATCCTTAATTCTTCCCAACAATAGAAAAAGGGCAGCCTGCCATTTGAGGAGCAAGGCTCCCTTTGAGCCAGAGAAGTATGGGCATTCCTATGCCAGATGAGTGGGGTTCTTGGGGAAGGTGGCTGGGGGAAGCTTTTGGAGGGCCAGGAGGGAAGTACAGCAATTTCATTTCACTTGAAGTCACCATGGCAGCAAATTACTTCTCCTTCCTTCCTCCACCTTGTTTAAAAAGAAAATGGGGAGTAACAATGGCAAGCACGGCCTTCAGCTAGAGTGAGCAGTAGAAACTCATTTACAGCTGAAAAATATATAGAAAAGAAGTCAGGAAACCATTGAATGATTTGTAAAAGGAGCATGGTTTTCTTGTTTGCTGCTCCATTCACTGTCTTCTCTGTTAATCTCTGAGAAGAGAGACAGGCCATTTTCTCAGCCAAGAACAATTTACCTGTGTGCTGGCACACAGTTAAGAGCAATTTAGAAAACAACAAAAAAAAAAATCACATTCCAAATTAACATTTAGCTGGTGACATTAAGGGAATTCTTTTTTTTTTCTCCTTTTCCCTCCCATTCAGAAGTTAAAAAGCAGGATCCTTCTTGCTCCCTGAATGGATCAGAGGAGCATGCTGCAGACAGAGGTGGGCTGTGAGGTGCCCTGAAGGAATGAGGAAGCTGACCCCTGCAAGGCATTTATGGGTGCAGAGTCCCATGGGTGCATGTTTGGCACATGTTGCTAGCACAGAGAATCTGGCTCTCTGGGCATGTTGGCACCTCAGGTATCCCAGCATGGGTGCTTCTGTGGGGAGATGCAGCTGCACATGTGAAAAGTGGGGGGTGTGTTTGAACTCACCCTCTGGCATCTTGATCCTTGTGCATTTCCATTCATGCTCAGGCATTACTCTGGAATGTTGAAAATCCCCCATACTGACGTTTTTGTGCCAGCGCTGACATTGTGACTCTGACGTTGCAGCATCTTTTCACATTGTTGCAGTATAGATATTACTAAGAAATTAGTGCTGCTAAGGCTAGGACTTTTGTACTTTTTAAACCATGAGTGTTTGTCTCACTAACAGGATTGTTAGCTGTTTTAGGGAGAGGGAGGATTATAACCAGAATTACTCCTCAATATGAAGCAACAGTTTTGGATCAATGGGTGAGAAAGCTGTTCCTCCCCTCCCATCCACCTCTGGTACCCCCATAAGTATAGCAGTGGCCAAGGAATCATGTGAGCACATAATTTCCAGCTGCTGATGCATTCAGCATTCCTCTGGCCTCTCTTCAGCAATTCCATAAAGCGTGTATGGCTGCAAGCCGTACTGGAGGTAACAGATTCTCCTGATTCGGCAAATTGCTTTTCAATATCATGACACTGTCAGGAGGTAGAAAACTCATCTCCTAAATCTCACAACCTTATGGGGAGATGAAGCCACATGGGAGTCTCCCAATCCAATGACCAAAGCACCTCTTTGGAGCTCTGCTTGGGACAGGATTGGGTCTGTTGCCAGCTCCAGCACCCACTTGGCTTATGTGGCCGTGATCTGACACAACATGTGTCCCAGCCTCTGCAGAGCAGTTTGGTGTGATGGTTTCAGGAGTCACAAACTGGCTGCCTAAAAAAATGGTATGGCCTTCGGCACCAGTGCTTTCTTGATTTACTGAACAAGAAAAAATATCTTGCCAACTTATCAGCATCTGGTAGGAATGCTTGGAGCAAGTCAGGATAACCTACTGGTCTCTGTTGGTGGAGAAAGCATATGCCCTGTGATTGCCCATGCACCACCTTCTCCCTGAGTAAGAAGGGTACCCCCTTCTGCCTGCCAGCTCTGAACTCCCTCAAACCCACATGAGAGTCAGTACCTGACATGAGTCAAACAGTGACATGGAGCTTGGTGAAGCTAGCAGAAAGGGAAAAAGCCAAGCTGTTTAGATGGAATGGAGCATGGTCTCTTCACGGGACAGGGACAGAGTCACCTCCACCCAAGGGGATGCTTGTGCAAAAGTGTTAGGAGCTAGGAATGAGAGTCAGCCTAAAGCTCTTCAGCTGTGCTCACCTCAACACCAGGGACCAGGAAAAGAGACCAGATGGTTCTTTCTCTTTTCTTAGAGGCCTAAAGGGCTTGTAGGCATATGAGTGGCAGCACTCTTTCCCTGTCCTGGAAGGTGATTTGACTTTTCAGTTTTTCGCTTGTGCAGATCTGGCATCAGCACTCAGGCAACCTTATATTTGATAGAAATGACAGGCCAGTGTCATGGCTCATCCCCTGTACACCAGAGAAAGATTTTATGAGATCCAAAAAGACCAGTTGGTGTGTAAAGGTGTGGAGGGAGTGTTGGGAAGAGTGAAGGTGAGACAGGATGTTACACAAATAGAAAACTTGAGGGAAGAGAGAGAGTTGTTTTGAGCACCTAACACGGAATGGGTCAGCACGTTATCAGCTGAGAGAAGATATAATTTTCAAGGAATCCCTCCCTCATTCCTCTCCTGTGTGATGCAGACTGTGGCAGCAGTGGTTCCTACTCAGGAGATCTATCTAGAGGCAGTGTCCTTGGCTTACCCTTATCTGTTCACGTGGATACAGCCCAGCTGCATTTTTGCTGAAGAGGATGATGTGGGCCAGGTGGAAATGATTTGTGCATGGCCAGCTGGACCACCTCAGTCTCATACATGCCTACCCTGCTCCACAGTGCCACGCTGACCTGGATTATTAGAAAGTGGATTCTGTACCTGTTCATTTGCTGCAGGACAAAGCCCTCCTATAAGTGCATATATTCATCTTTCAGCCCCCACCTTCCTGCAGAACATCATTTTAAACATGTGAATGGCTCTAGAAGTAATCTTCCTGCTAGCTGTATATAGTGTATATTCCCTCTCATCCTACTCCTTCTTTCTCTGTTAGACAGCACCTATCCCCACTTCCCCAGAGCAGTCCACCCCATCATCTATTCTGCTGCTGTACATGCCATGTCTCCTTTTTTTTTTTAAATTTAATTTAATAAAATGAGTGCGTGGGTTGATTTGCATATTCATGGATCACTTGATTAATAATTGATGAGAGGGCCTGGGGCAGGTGGTTGAGAATAAAAAACATTTAGCAGAGAGTGGAGTGAAAGGAACAGATCCCTTGCTGGCACATGTCCACAGGGGGAAGAACTGCTGGGGGCTGGCAGGGAGGGAAGGGGAGAGGCAGAGTAGATGTAGAGCTGAATGTCACCAGTGGAATGTAATTTTGTCGATTTAAATAATTAATCATGTCCTCAGAATCTGTGACATTTCAGTCCCAGGGGTTTTCTCCTTTGCCAGAAGAGCGGGAGCAGGGAGGTTGCTCTCCTTGGGATGCGAGATGAGGACAGGGCAGAGGTTGGGGAGAGTAATTTGATGGGCTGATATCTTTAGTAGTGAGAATATTGAGAATTTAGGGGAAGCTGCTGTTTGGTTGCCTAAATCCAGGACTCATTCACAGACCCTGCTGCAGTGCTGTGGGTCTCTGATATGACCAGCAGGACTGCGCTGTGGTGAAGTGTCAGATGGCATATTGGTTTGGCTGGATTATTGTCCTGCAGAGAGTGGAGTCTGAAAACTCCTGTTCCCAGCCTGCATCTGTGCTCAGCACTCAAAGCCAGCTTCCCCAACAACTCCTGCATGTGTGATTTACGGGGGGAAAACCAGGGAGAAGTTCCATATCACAATCTGAGGGAAGTAGAAGTGCTTTAAAGGCATTTTAATGACAAGGTGCAGCTGCTGATTTTAGATGTTTCAAGAACTAATTTCTAGAACCTTCCTGGCAGGCGGGATCAGCAATGTGGGAGGAGAGGGACAAAAGAAAACCAGGGGTACAACTGCTTCCTGGGATCTCATTCAATCAAGTAGGAATGTTGGCTGCCCATCTCATTTCCCCAAATCCCTGCCCTTCTGTCCCTCAAAGACTTTGCAGTGTTGACATGCCAAATGTAAATACTGCCAGGCTTAGGCTTAATGAATCTCCAGGGTTTAAGGGCAGGAGAGTAAGGTATGGCTTCAGTGATCTGAATATGTACATCCATCCTGAATACAGATGTCCTGTAGTGTTAGTTTCAGGATTTGCTGTTCCCTTTCTACTAAATGTGCTGTATTTTGCATGACTTGGGAAAAAGACTTTCAGTTTTCTCTCTAGAAATTGTCATCAGTGGCATGAAGAATTACTGGGAGTGATTACTGTATCAATGCCAGCACAGCAGAGGTAGGAAGACCTGGCTAAGCTGGGAGCATTGGCAGAAGCTCCAATGTTGCTTGCAGTTGTGAAATTAATGGTTTTGGTTTTCAGCTTTGTTACTAAAGCTGTGAAAGCCACTGGGACCAGCCACCCCCAAGCCAGAAGCTTTTTTTCTGGTTGTGTCTGCACAAGCAGAGCAAGCTGGTGAAGTGTTCCTGCTGTCATCTCCAAGGCTGGGGCTACTCTGAATCTATTTAGCAAAAAACCCCCAATATCTGGAGAGATTCTTGCCCTGGGACTCATCCTCTCTCCATTCTTATTGCTGGTGACAGCACACAGGATCAGTTGGAGAAATTTGGATCCATAATAGATTTTTCATCTTCCAGTAGGGGCTTTTTGATAGTGTATTTATGAATAATCTTCACAGTTAAAAATGAAAGCTGCCTTTAACAATAGCCCAAGGGAGGCACTGACCATTCACTTCTGTTAAAATTTAGCTATCTTTTAATAAATAATAAGGTGATACATCATGGAGCTAAGTAGTTAGGTACTTATTATTAAATTTTTTTAACAAAATTTATTGATACAACTCTTATACTATTACACTGTTTCCAGCTGGAGAAAGCTCCAGCTCTTTGCACCCTCTGTGCTCTGGTGCTGCTTTTCCCAGTGTTTGCAGCTAGAAGAGATGGGATCTTGATTAGCTCTGAATTTCCCTCTCCCATACCTGCACCTCTGCCACCACCGCTGGTTTTTTGCATCTCTTTGATAACTTGAGCTTCACAAGAATCTTTCAACTGTTTTTTCTTATCTATCTTACATTTAAAATCAAATTATCTTCCATCTGAGATGCTGTCTCACTTCCTCACATGCAGCTAAGCACTGGGACACACTTTTAAGTGCACTGTTTCCTTGAGGGCACCATCTTGAAGCCTTGCCTGTGTGTGCAGCCTGGAGATATGGGGTCAGAATTTCCACTGGCACAGGAGGTGTACTGGGAAAGCAAAAC
This sequence comes from Urocynchramus pylzowi, assembly GCA_013397555.1. Classification (NCBI taxonomy): domain Eukaryota; kingdom Metazoa; phylum Chordata; class Aves; order Passeriformes; family Fringillidae; genus Urocynchramus; species Urocynchramus pylzowi. The sequence goes on along the minus strand of VZRH01005667.1, from coordinate 651,458 downwards.
ATAATTTCATGATCTGGCATTTGGACATTGCAGAGATTTCCCTGACAACAGCCTTGGCATGCATTTTTGGAAACATACCAGGAAAAGCTTCAAAGACATGTCCAGTCTTTTGCTTGCTTTGCCCTGTCTGTTCAGGGCAAAAGAAAGAAGATGAAGTTTCAATAACCTGGAACAATTCTGGTATCCTGTGGCTCTGCCTTATCATTTCAGAACTTTGTACAGCCTTGGGTGATTTTATACCTTCTACCACTTCCTGGAAATCTTTCAAGAACATGTAGGGCTGGTTTGAATCAGCATGGAAAACACAGAAGCTTTTCTAGATTTTGCAACCAAATTTTTTGAGCCAAGAAAAAGAACCAAATAAAACCAAACAAAAGCAAACCAAAAATAACCCCCAAAAACATATGTAATGACTGTAGTACTCGTGTACCTTTTCCACATCTGAGGTAGAATGTCTCTAATAGCACATACCAAATTAGTAAGAGTCCTTTACAAGCTTTTTTTGCATTAATACCAAAGATATTGGATGGAAGGTGCTGAGTTCAATTTTATTTAGAATCTTAGGTCAATCTTTATTTTAACAGTATTTTCACTCATTATTCTACTGAGACACCATGATTCCAGAGAATTAACTGTGAAAGCAGATAGAAAAAAAGATGATAGTGTAGCCAGACAATTTAACTCTGTAATTCTGTGTACCTGCACACACTAGTGGTAATTTTAAAGTAAATGTCTGTATCTAAACTTACATGGAAGACAAGGTAAGCACTGGACATGAGTTCTGCATGTATGTTTTTCTGCAGCAGAGTATTTCATACTTGCTGTTCCAGGTGCTTGAAACCTGCTCCTGGACACAAGGCCAGGCACACCACTTACGTTAGGTAGATCAATTTTCTCCTTTTGTAGTGAGTAGTTCAGCCTTCCTCAGTCTCCCCAGTACTCTTGCCCCCATCATCACTGTGTCTAATCACAACTGTTGAGATGATTATCTGCATATGTCCCTGGTGGAAAGGCAGTGTTACTCTTCCCATTTCACAGAAGGGGAGAGCGATGCCACGCCAACTATGTGACTAATGCAAGGTCCCAAGGGAATTAGTTGACAGCAGTGTCTAGAGAAAACTGCAGGAAGCCTGAGCTTGGTAGTGCATGCTGCCTTACTGAGTGGCTGATTTTATAACAGGAATCCCACTCCCTGGGATCTCATCTGAGATTCGTCAGTTCGTTTTCCACTTGCAATCTGGTGATAAACACCAGCCTCTGCCAGCCTAGTGATTTAACATAAGTGCATCTCTGCAAAGTTACTGATTTGATTGACTGGAGATTGTCCACATCTGGGTAATTGTAGTTAGAGTCAACTTTTTTCCCCCAGTTTTCTTGATTTTTTATTGACATTTGAGATTTTTGGGCCATGGCCAAAGAATTCAGAATTCAGGTCTGTAGACAAGTTTCTGCAAAGTCTGAAGGTGGAGATGGTGTCTTGTAGTTCAGGGCTGTTTCATTGCAAATCACTTTGCTATGTAGTTAACCTCAACAGTGATTTTAGGCATATTGTACCTATCTTACAACTGTCCTGCTGGTAACATGCACAATTAATATGACACCTGGGAATGTAATACATGCTTCATGTCACTGAATTCAATTCATTTAGCCATTTTCTTCCCTGGATATATCTTGGATAAGGTCAGTGAATTTGCACTGAAATTTCATTTGTCTGTGCACATACTGCTGCATTATCACAAGATCCCAATTAACAATGTCAGACACATTTGTCTCCTTTTCTTCTAATAGGAGAAGAAAATGCACAATAAGCTGAACTTTCATAATGCTTTTCAGCATACAGGCCTTGGCACAACCTAGGGAATACCCTTCTATTGCTAAAAATAATAGCTATAAAGTCTTTGCCCAACTGTTAACTAAAATTTGTATAGCATGGTGGATAAATCATCTATTTAGTACGTCTGAAACATTATGTTCCAATCCTGTTAAAGTTGTAGTTATTCAATATTTCAATTAACTCTTCTGCTGATATGATTATATATAAATTAAATCTTGTTAATATTTCCAAAGCCATGATAGAGGAATATATTTGATCAGATATTTCTTTTCATGTGCATGAAAGGCCTGCTAGGGAAGAGAACTGCAGAACTGTAAAGAGATCTGCTATCTCTAAACAGAAATTACTTTAAGGAAAGGGTTGGCTGTGGGAGATGCTTAGAAGCATCTCACTCTGTTGTGTGATCTCACTTTTTTCCACTGTGCAAGCACTGTTGGGCCTCAGCAGAGGCAAAATTATAAGAAAAGACAGAATTGCAAAGAAGTGGTGATACAGCAAGTTGCACTTCTCCTTTTTAGCTAGTCCTGTAATGATGTTCCTGTGTAGGAAAAGGATTTCATAGGTGTTGGGAGCATTTTCCCTCACAGCTCCGTTTAAAACCTTAAATTTCAGTCCCTGGGATGCTTTCAGTAAATACAGGTTACTCGAAATCACCAGGCTTTCCAAGGTCTACATGAGGCAATTCCATTTTGGAGCAGAGCTGAATTCTGCCTCTGTTTCTGCTGGAGGACAGTCTTCCCTTGCAGCCCTTCTCCTGTGCTGTTAAGGGAGTTCCTGCATCTCTTTGAGAGTGAGTCAAGTGGGTCCCATTTCCATATTTTGGAAACAGACTTTCTGTAAAGCAGGGAATCAAGCTTTGTTTGCTGTGACCAATATAGGAAAGAGCTGTGGTGAATTCAGCCCTGCTTTCTCCATGTCTGTAAGCCTGTGCAGCCTTCTAGGACTGGGCAAGCTGATCTTAATTCTGCTTTGTTTCATTCAAGCATGCGAGCAGCTCACTTGTGTGTGTCTGGGCTCTCACTCTTTCCCTTTCCTTACTTTGCTTTCTGCCTGCGTGCAGTGACTTGAATCCACTCCACAAATCCTACATGGAAACACCAGCTCCCTTTTGACTTATTTTGTTTTCCTTGCTGTCTACCCCCTCGTGCCACGGCCCCTTTCAGCCGGTCGAGGGAAGTCGGGGAGCAGAGGAAGCTGCTGTAAAGGATGGGCTGGAGCCCCGAGGTGCGGGAGGTGGCCGTGCTGACAGATGGGAGGCACCCTGCTGGCACCAAGCACTCGTCCCTGCCTTGCCCGCCAGGGCAAGCGGTGGTGGAGAGCTGACATCTCCTGTGTTTGGGGTGGGCAAGGGGCAGGCAGTGGCCCCCGACCGGCACGGGCATTTGCTGCATGACCTGATGTTTGCTTTCAGGCATTTGGAAACAGACGTGCAGTTTGCAGGGCTGCTGCTGAGTGAAGAAAAACAGTGTGGCTTTTTAAATCAAATCCTATAAAAATCTGTCTTTTCTCTCTGGTTATCACAGCTCTCTCTCCTGCCTTGTGAAAATTCCCTTCCCCTCCTCTCTCCTTTCCCTTCTCTTTGCTCTCTCTTTATCTTCCTGATGCTCTTCCCCTTCTTTTTCCTCACTTCTCATTTATTTCCTCTTGATGAAGGAAGAGGAGGATTTCCCTTTTCAGAGATCAGGTCCCTTTGGCCCATCTATTCCCCACAGCAGTGCATGGTACAGCCCACCCTGTGGCTTTCAAAGGAGAATGTGTGCATATGCCCAATTGTAACAACACCACATGAGAACAGGAAGAGCAATTCTTTGCTTCCCTTTCCAGCCCCTGATGCCCTGAATTCCCTTTGACATCTGTCCAGCATAACTTTGTGTTGTTATTTTTCCTAAAATTAGACAGTTACAGTACCTGAGCTGCCACCTTCCTGTGGATATGGATCCCACAGGTTCTCCATCACAATGGGAGGGAGAGGTGTTTTGTTGTTGTTGTTGTTGTTTGGTTTGTTTTTTTTGTTTGTTTTTTTGTTTGTTTGGTGGTTTTTTTGTTGGTTTTTTTTTTCCCCAAATCAGCTGCTTCCTAATTTAATCACCTCTTGGTCCCCTCAGGCTTGATGACTGCACTTCTGTTGGTGGCCATAGCTTGCCCTATGCCTTGCATTTCTGTGGGTCAATATAGTTACAGCTTTTCAGAAGAGCTGCCTTTACAAAACTCTCACCTTCCTTGGGTTCTTTCCCTAGTCAGCACCATTCAATGCCATAGATGTCTGTCCCACCACAGGCCCTGAATTTGCTGTCTGTTTCTGTGAGTTCTGCCCCAAATTTCCAGTGTGATCTTTTCATGCCTTGTTTTCCTGTCTATAAAACAGGGAATTATCTTTTTTTTTTCTAATCTCCTGGCAGCTTTGCCAATCTACACCACTCTTGTTTCAGACAGTCTGTACCTGACCACATCTAGGGAAGTACAACAGGAAGCTCTTACTAGGAGCCTCTTGGGTACTAACAGATAAGGGGGGAAAAGAATTATATGTTTCCCATGCTTCAGGGCTAATAGAAGTTCCACCTTAAAGTTTTGTAGATAAAAAAAAGAAAATAAAAAAATCAACATCCAAGTTGATATCCAGGATGTGGATCATCTGAAGACACATTGTCTTTTTAAGTGGATTCCCTGCTTCAGTGCCAAAGAGCCACCTTCACTAAAGAGCATCGACCACCAGCCTGCTCATCTCTGAAGGTTCACTGAACCTGGCNACAGCATTGATTCCCTTTTTCCTCAAAATGTACAAAGTACAACCCCCCAAACACCTGTCATTGACTTTTTTTTTTTTTTTTTTTTTAATTAAGGAAAGAGAGCTCTTTATTAAACCATAATTTGCATTGACTAGTTGATAGCATTGTACCCATAATGGGTGGGTTGTTTGGGGATTTTTTTTAAACTTTCTCTTTCTGTGATTCCTGACAAACTGACAATTTGGATGATGTGAGCTTTAGAGAAAGATTTCTAACAGGGAGTGTCTTGCTAAGGCTATCCATTTTCAGGTGGTACTGTTTTGATTTATGCCAAATCAAGCATATGTGGATATGGCCCTGAGCTCTTGCTAAACCTGACCTATACCACTGAAATTGGATGCTTGGTGATAATGACTATTTTTAGGTGCTACATAGGTGAACCCAATAGTATAAACACAAGATAATTTTCAGAAACTTAATTCTCTGCTTTTACCCCCCACCCTTTATTGCTGAATTGTCCCTTTAATTTGTCCCCATCTTAGATCCTGAATTGTCCCTGGAAGAATGGGATGGTGCTCAGCACCACAGGCTCCAGCCCATCATATTTTAAAGCTGTGTTTTAAGTTCACCCTTGCTGCTTCCATCTCCCCCAGCCATTCTTCCTCTGAGCAAATTCATGCCGGAGGTGGAGTTGCAAAGTCCCACTCATGCAGTGGGATGCTGAGTACTGAATGGATGTGTGAGTGTGGGATCCTTCACCACGTGGCCCCAGCAACTGTCAGTCAAGCATTTAGGCTGAATCTACAAGATTAACCATTTAGTTGTTTAACAACAAGGAGTTCAGTTTCTGTGGGGCTCATTTAACTATTGTCTTGCATAAGAGCCAACACAGTTGGCTCATGCATGATGGATATGTTTCTCCTGCTCCAGGATCATGACCTCCATCTGGGTTACTGAGTCATATTTTGAGGTGACCGTGGCATTTTCTGGAAATTGAAATTCTTTCAGTACATAAAAATAAATGTTGCCCTTTCTTGGGCTGAGGGAAGCCTTCTGAATGTAAACAGCTTCAGCAGTTAATATTGCTGAATATATAGCACTGGGCAATGCATAGTTCATGAAAATTTCATTGAGAAGGTATGAATTTTTCTTTCTTCAATATGAAATTCATAACCGAAAAAAAAAAGGAGGCATTGTACCCAAGAGCCAAATTTAGCCTTCTATGGAACAATGAAAATAAATTAAGCTTTATAGCATTTTTATTCTGTTGTCTAAAATGAAGCAGAGTATTGAGGTGTGAAGTTATAGATGCAAACAAAAGTGAGTGTTAAAAATGGACAAACTTAGATCAGAGGACTGTGATAATGACCATGTCATGTATCCGGGGTAAGAATCTGGAATGGCATGCATAAGGGGAACCCTAGACTGAGAGATTATGGGATGCTGTAGGGTGGAGGGAAGTGTTGGAGGAGCTCTGTTGTATATTTAGGTCTTTTTTTAAAATCTGTAGATATTTTAAAGCACAGAAATTTCAGTGATAAATATTTTCTAACACTTACATGGGAACTGCCAAAAAAAAAGAACAAAAAATAAATTTTGCAGTTTTGAAACTCTGGAGAAAAGACAGTGATTTTTCCTACAATTGTTTAAACATGCAACAACAGACAATAACCATGCAGGTGTGATTGTATGTGGGAACAATGAATCTCAAAGATTGCCATTATCTCATTTTTACTACTTTGGATCAAAACTTTTGAAGATGGGCCATATGGGGAGGGTAATGGGGAGACCTGTGTGCTTGGGTCTTGGTTGTAAGGGAGAATTTATATTCTAAAATGCCTCGGGGATGGAATAAACCTTGTCCATAGTCCTTACTTGTTGGGCATGTGGGATATTTAATCAGGTCTAGAACAAGGTGGCAAGGACTGGTGAACCAGACTATCCTATTGGTTCTGTTAGCATCTGGAATCAGTTTTTCATTTTAAATACTGCAGCCTTTCATTTACAGGGAGTGTTGAGGTGGAAGAGAGAAGTTGCATGACTCAGGAAGTTATCTGAATTAAAAACAAGAGCAAAAATGAAAGCCAACTGCAGTCATTAAAAATGAATTTCCAGGAAGGCTGGGAAAGGGAGATTAAAAAATATTATGATTTCTGTCACGACCATGTTTAAGCTGGGCCATTAAAGATGCTATTGTCTGGCCCAGCTGTTTTAGAACAATTAACTGTTTGACAGCAGGCAGAAGGATAAGTTGGTACTGCCCCCTTTCTCCAAGACCATGTACAAAGGCACAGGCGTGTCTGCGTATGCCTCAGCACTCCCTCCCAACTCAGCCCACGTGAAAAAATCCAGACCCTCTTCATTGAGAGAATCAAAGGAGCCTGAAATATCCCCCCTGATGAAGCACATGCTGTAAGGAGCCTGGTGTGTTTGTCTTTTTTTTTTTTTTTCCTCCTCTGTGGGAGTTTTGTGCCACACAAGTCTGGCAAGATCAGAATGTGAGTTTGCCACGTGGCTGTATGTGTTTTAACACCTACCTCCGCAACCACGCAGCAGCTTCTTGGAATTCCTCCTGCTCTGCTCTTTCTCTGTGTGAATTAGGCTGGTGTTCTCAGCTGAGGAAATCCAAGGGAACATTCTCCTGGATATAAGAAAAAGTAACTCATTTTGGGATTTTTTTTTTTTCTGTCTGTCCCCAATGCTATTTCTTGTCATGCTCCATATATATAATTTTAGTCGTTACCTGTCCAGCTTCTGTTCCCAAGGATGGTCATGAGGCTTCCTAGAAACAAGACGTAGTTGCAGACATTTTAAAATATAATTCAGTTTTGCATAGAGTCTAAGTAGGCAGAGCCCTTGGGACTGGTTGCTTGGACCTTACTCCAGGAAAAGTCACTTTGCAGATCCAGAAGATAAAGTTTTGGGGCTTTTCCTTCCCCATTCACTTCCAGACCAATAGTGTATCTTGGGGTCTGGAAGCCAAGCCTCCTTCTTTGTAAATCACGTACACATAAGGGAAGACACAGCAAAATGGTCATAGTTGGATAAACAGTGCATCTTCTAGCTCTGCTAAAATGTAGTGAGTGGTGATGATAATCTGCTGAGTAGACAGGATGGATGCAGAGAAGAACAAACTCTGAGAGAAGATATTCTACAGCTTTTACACTTTTCAGAGAAGACTTTTGTGGCTGAACTCTATGTAATTTCAGTCAACAGCTGGAGAATAACCGTAATCTATTTCTTAAGGTAAACAAGAAGTTCATGCTATGGTTTTTGTTTTCTACCCAAGATTACTTCAATAACAGGCCTGGGCCTGCAAGTGTTCAATCTCGTGTATTGTGTGCTGATTTCAGAGTCCAGGCTCATTCTGGGAGGAAACACTGCAATTTTCCCTCAAGGTTTTCTCTTTGCTATCCTCATTCTGGTCTGTCAGACAGATGATCTCTTTTCTCTCCCAAACTGTGTTTGTTAGGAGAGGAACCTGCCCACTCCCAATTTTCCTCCACTCCCTTTTCCTAGCAAAGCCCCCCAGGTAAAACAGGGCTGCACAGGTGTTTGTCTTTTTTTTTTTTTTTCTTCTATGCTCTTCTTGCCCTTCTATGCTCTTGGGCAGGGTTTACATTATATCTGCTTAATCTCCTCATTGGCAGTGGATTATTTCTGAGTGGTTTTGATGTGCATAATGTACATGATGGTTTCAGAATCTTCCATGGTCCTAAGTCTGTTATGAATAATAAAGCTGCATTTCAGTGTGGGGCTTGCCAGGGGGTCAGTAGCCATGCTGGCTGTTTGGTCACTGGTACCACTGTTTTATGCTGTGGTTGCCTGGCAGCTAGGAGGGGAATTTCTCCTTTGACAAAGCTTGTGCCACTGTCACTTGTGTTAAATCAATCTCCCTGCTAACAGCTGACAGTATGGAGCCCCTGACACATGGCTCTGCTCCTAATTCCACTGACTAGAAAGCAGTAGTGATGCACAGTAGCCAGCCAACTCATTACTGACTGTAACCATTGCAGCAGATGATTGTTGTTCCTTCCCTTTCACTTTGGATTTCTCTACTGCTGTTTGCTGTCCCCTTTCCTATCCACTCAGATGACCTGACTGCAACAAAATCCCATCCTGTTAATGTCTAATGAGCAGTTATAATGGCTATGGAGATGCAGCAGCACATCCAGGCTAGACATTGACAGGCAGTAAATAAATATCATGCTTTGTGCCTCTGTCAGAGTGCTCCTTGTGCTGTAGTCTTTGCTCTGCTTTCTATAGCTGCTGGCAAGTGTATCATGTTAGTCCTGTCTCTTGGCTCATGCACAGGAGGGAGGAGAGGGACACCTTGGCTGCACAATGGTAAAGCATGGAACTTGCAATCCCTTTGTTTCATGGGGAACTGGAGTGTGATGTGTCCTTGCCATGTGTGTAGGGTGGGGTTTTCTGCACGTGGAACTTGTTTAAGCGTCTCTTTCTTCTTGCCTTTGAGAGGTTTCCACTTGGCCATCTCCTGGAGATCATTTGAAAATGTGCTCTCCTGTCCAGTGTGTAGAACCCGGTAGAAATTCCACCTCTTCTCACCCAGCATCACTGAACAGCATTGGTGCAGGAACATGGTGTTAGAAATCCGCATTGCAAAACATGAAATACGTTCAAGACCAGGGAGACGTTTGTAACTTTTCCCGTTCTTTAAAAGCATCTCTCCATTAGGATAAAGTTTCTTCCTTTCAGCAGCTCTCACCTTTGCTGGGGTTTTATAAGCAAGGGATGTGGACATTGCAGGGAGGTTTTTTGAGATAAGAGCACAAAATCTACTGCAGATGATTGATAATGAAGGGCTGCTTCAGAGATGCAACATCAGCTAAGAGCAGAGGAGCATGATTTTCTCCCACAGGCAAATTTGGGAAGTTGCCATATGCCCCTGTTACTGCACATTCCCAGCAGAGTGCTGCCTCAATTGGGAAGCCTCAGTCAAACCTCAGGGCACTCGGCCCTGAGATTTGCAGGCAGTCCTTTTACATCCTCCCGGCTACCTGCTGTGTCTGATAAAAGCCTCTGCAAAGTTAAAAAGTGGTATTGGGATGAGATTGCTCATTTTTGTAATGGAGATGGATGAGTTTTCAAATATGCATGTTTACTCCTTGCCCTGCCTATGAGCATCTGTGGGCACAGCTCTTCATCCACCTGCACAAACATTTATGGTGCGTGGCCTCCTCTGACCTGTGCAGAGGCATGCTTCGTTTCCTTTTCTCTCAGCTGTTCAGGGAAACACCTCCCTTCTAGCCAGGACACATCACTCAAGCAGCTGGAACACCTGCCAGGTCTGTAGCACCCTCGTCTGGTCCAAGTGGCAATCTCCATTAATGTCCATTCCTCCATGCAATGGACAACTTTGTGGGGATACAGCTGCCCAAAACGGTTGGACTCCATCTTGAAGGTGCTTTCCCACCTTAATGATTCCTTGAAAAGCAGCCCAGTCCCAGCCCTGACTGTCAGATCATAGCTGTGAACCTGAAGCAGCACTTCCACTTGCCTGGGACATGGATCATCCCAGCTCCAAGCCTGCAGTTAGAACCACCTGGGTCTCTGCACATCTCGGTGTTCAGAGGTTCTTTGGATCCACTGATGTTCTGGTGTAAAAAGGCCATGACTCAAAGCAAATGGGTTTCTGGGCATCCTCTCAAAGAAGTCACATAAAACAGGCTTGTCAAAATCTGCCAAAGCCAGATCCTTGCAGCTTGTGGGTCTTGGCAAAGATTTATGTGATCTGGCTTTGAAGGTGTAGAGCTGCTGAGTCGCCCAAACCCTCTGAATCCTTTTGTACATATGTAATTACCTAATATAGCTGTATGTATAGGAGATTCTCTGTGTTTTCATTCTCTCTCTTGCCTGGCAGCAGCTGTTTTTCCAAATGGTACCCTTCAATATTTCCCTCCCATTCCCTGCTTCATCTTTGACCCACTGCATCCCTTGCATTTTCAGATACCTTCCTGAGTAAACTTTGCAGCACCATCCCTTTCAGTGATTTGCACAGGAACAGCCTTGACCCTGTGTCTCAATTCACATGCCCAGACTTCCTTGCTGAGGGGCAACCCAAGCTTTCAGAAGGGAAAGGTTGTTCTGCTAATGCCCTGTCCTGTATGGATTCCCCAGGTTGTGCCTTGCTCTCTGCCACTTATGCACAGAACGGGAGGATGTACATCACTTGCAATATATATTTTGAGAGGCTTAAGTGTTTCAAGCTGCTTGTGACTCTGAAAACAGCTTTATTTAAATACTGCATGCAAGCTGGTGTTTCAAAATAAGAGAATAATTAAGATGAGGGTAAAGAAAGGGAGGGAGAATATCAAATATTCATGTACCTCAAAGAAAATACAATCATCTTAGGTGTCCTGTGGCTACAGAATATTCAGGGAGCAAAACGTGCCATGGCAGTTCAGTGAACTTTTCTGTGTGCAAATTCTTCTCTGAGTGCTTGGTCTGACAACTGTGATGGCATTTGGGAACAGGTAGGTGATTGCTGGGAAAAGTAGGGGAAAGGAGCAGGAAGGCAGAAAAATGTCATCAAGAGTGCTATTTTGCCTTCCTAAGCACAGTTTGGAGAGGGCTTGCACTCTTTGTGAATCATGCTTAGTTTTGGGGAGGGAAAAAGGGAGAAATTTTTAGGAGAAGATGAACCATTTTCAATTCTGATTTTGCAGTGAGTTTTGTTTTGGAAAATTTCTGTAATAAAAAAAAAAAAAAAGGAAATTTGTAAGGAAAAGGCTTTTTTTCTTTTTTCCATATAGGTCAAGTAAAATGTTTCAGCCAATCTGAAAAGAGTGTTTTCTAAAATAAAACAAACAAGCAAGCAAAAATTAAATGATAGGGCTTGAGTCTTCCTGTAAAGAAATATTTTCAGTTTATCATTTTGACCAGCGGACAGAAAAATTGTGCCTAGTGCTGAAGGAAAGGTGTGTCAGAGGCAGATGAGAAAGAAGAAAAATGTGGTTGAGATTGATGGAAAGGGTGAAACTGGTGCTATGCAGACACAGAGAGAAGGAGGGGGAGGCTCGTTGCCCTCGCAGAGCTGCTGGGGTGCTGAATGAGAGCTGTCCCTGCAGGGGAAAAGGGGCTGGTGAGCGCTGCCAGGACTGGGAATGCTGTGCAGGGAGGGGCTCGGCTCGCTGCTCCGCTTGGAATGGCCCTGCTCTGCTGTGCTCTCGGCAGCCAGCGGCATCGCTGAGGGCATCCGTGCCCGCCAGGGCTGGAGCAGGAGCTAGAGGAATAATTGGTTGGCTGCAGCCATTTCCATGCCCACTGATCTGTGGGGAGCGGAGCCATCCAAGAGGCACAGCCAGATGGTGAGCTCTAATGTGCCCATATTTATAGATGTCTTCATTAGGTGACATCCACATGAGAGTTGAACGATCTGTGCCTTTCGGGGCTTGTCTGGGATCAGCGTGGCATGATGATGGAGGTAGCTTTGAATTAAGGGAGTGAGGCACAGGTGTGGGGATGCAGCGCTGTGTACCATGCAATTTGAGGAGAGATGTAAGGTCAAAGCAGAAAAAACAGTAAGAAAAAGGGGAAAAGAACAAGGACGGGGTTGAGGTTAAATGAAACAAGCTGCAAATGTCTTCCTACGTCCAATACTACTTTTGGTCCATTTTGTGTCACCCTATCCTGTTTGCAGGTCTCCTGTGTTGTGTGAGCTCGTGCTGGACTCATGCTCACCATCCTGTCCTGCTCTTGCTGCCACTCCTTGGACTCAAAGCCTAGTGCTACCTATGGCCAGTTCTTAGCACGTCTCACTGCTAGCCCATGCATGAGCACACACATGTGTGCATGTGAAAGCCTTCATGTTGCTAACTCCAGGGTATCTGACTTATGTAGGGAACCTGGCTGATGGCAGCACTGTGGAGATATTCTGTTTAGGGGAGCAGAGATGAGAACAAGTGTCTTGTGCTTGGACTCCAGCCTTGCTCGTATTTCTACACCAACCGTGACTCCTCCTGCAGCTCCTTCCATGCTATTTCACTCACACTTGTGTGTCATATTCATTCTGCAAAATCCTCTAGTCCTGCTTCCTGGAAGAAGTGAAAGATGGCAATTTTAGCCTGCAAATTGTTGTTCTGATTATTGCCAAGACCATCTTTCTCTAGTGCAGTGTTTCCCTGGGGTTAAGTGCTGTCATTATTTTTGCAGGAGAAGTAAGGAAGCATTCTCTCCTTTTAGCAACAGTTTCTATGTCAGAGTCAGATACTTTTCCAACACAGGTGAATTTCCAGAACATTGTCATGTATGTTAGAGCAAAGCACATGGAGGCTTTTGAACCTCCTATTCTATAGATAGATGTTGTCTAAAAAAAGGGCACTTGTGTAGACAAAGAGTCTCCAAAGGGCTGTATGGGCTAACTCAAGTGAAGGGCGTGTTTCGGATAATAATGCTCAGGTAAAAAAAAAAAAAATAAAAAAACAACATAGTAGAGCACTTAAGGAATAGGTGGAAAGGCTGCTAGCCAGGATTTTAGAAGGCCTGGTCTGATAGTACTTTGGTAGTGCTGGGTAGATTAGATGGGCATTTCAGGAGCCAGCAAGCCCTGCAGGGTTCATCTGCTTCTGACAGTCTCAGTAAAGAATTGCCTTTCACCTGATTAGATCTCTTGGACCACTTTTCATTTCCAAAAGACATATTACATGCCTGTGGAGCTTTTTGCACTTATATTAAGTCTGGGTTTGTGTTAGCAGTCGTTGAAAGTTGTTTCTAAGAAAAGAACAGGTAGATCTATCACAGGGCAACTGCAGAGGCGGATTTTGGCTTGGATCATAAAATGACTTGGGTTGGAAGGAACCTTAAAGATCACCTCATCCCAACCCCTCTGCCATGGGCAGGGATGCCATCCCCACTAGATCAGTTTGCTCAGTGCCCCATCCACCCCTCGCTTTAAGTCAGTCTTGCCCTTACCTTGAGAGGGTGTGACAGCATGGTGTGCTTTCTGTGTGCCTGTGTATGCCTTGGGTGCCTGCCAAAATAGAAGTGTAGTGCAGTTCTGTGAGTGTGAATGTCTCATCTGGAAGGGAGGTGCACAATATTTTGTGCTGGAAATATCCAACAGGCTGCCATTAGTCCTGGTCTGCTGTGTGGCTGTACTGCAGTCCTGGGAGAGGTGCCTGAACAAGCTGGCTTGCAGCTGGTATGAGTAACTACCAGCTTTACTCAGACACTGTTGGTTGTGGTACTGAGAGGGTTCCTAACTTACATAGCTGAGTGGCCCTGGGGCTAATGCAAGTGAGAAGCCTGGACCAGTCTCAGAGTCATGGATGGAGGTCAGGGAAGGAGGATAAGAAAACTGTACAGTTCCCACTTGTGGGGGAAGGAACAGGGAATCTAATGCTGTTGATCTACTATTGCCAATTTAATTTTTTCTTAATAAAGAATCTTTTTATCTCTCCATAATCTCAGGGAAGCAGAGCCCTTCCCTGTCATCTCACTCCCTCTCCCACCTGCTGGCCAGGGCAGTCAAGAATTTTGCTGTCTTCCTCAGCCCCTCTGCAGAGATGAGATCCTAGAAGTACACCTAAAAATTCTGAGATTTCTCTGCCATTGAGCAAGCCCAGGAGTCCCTCTGGAGTAACCTGAAGCAAGTGCAAAGATGAAATTCTCCTTATATCGGGTTGTGGCTGAGCCAAGGTGCCAAGATGGATTTAAACATGTCAGCACTGATTTTTGCAAATGTTTAATAGTAATTGTGGGTCTGCTGCATGCTAAGATAATGCATTTCCAGGGAAGGCTGATAGAATGCATGGGCTCAAAAAGGCAGAGTTCTTCCCTCTCCAGCCTCCTGCAGGGTGTTACACATTGGTCAGAGAAGCATTGCAGTACTGTTTTCCCCTTATATTTGAAGCATCAGCACCGTCTGCTGCTGCAGACTAGAAATTGTAAAGCGGGACCAATCTCTGGTCACTCGTTAAGAGAAACCCATTGATTTAATTGTGCAATCTCATAAATGCCAATAGTTTCACTCTTCCAGGACCTGTAGATATGCTCAGTGTTAGGTGCTGCAGTCCTGCTAATGAAGTGGTATTAAACTTGTACCTGCGTGTAGGTGCATTGACCTAGATTTATCAAGCTGTTACACTTAATGCTTAAATTGCACTTGATTGGCCCAGTGGACTGATCTGGTCTGGCAAATACAATATTCTCTACAAGGCTCCTAAAAGGAATTCCCTAGCTGATCACACATTTCTTTGCACTATTATAGATCTTCCCCTATCCATTTCTTCTCACTCATTTCTACTTATTATCTAGGGAAGCTATCTGCAGCAGCTTGTTCACAGGAACATGTGAAATTACCTTGTTCCTCTCTGCTCCAAGTCTCTACAGTTAAAAGAACAAACAATTTTTTTTTCCCCTCTAGCTGGAAACATCTTTTTACATACAAAAGCATTCATTGTTTTTCTTTTCTTTTTTTTTTTTTTTCCTCCTATTTCTTTTGCCAGAGAGAGGAGCAGCTGGGACTCTTCTACTGATTCAGGTTCTCATTAGCAAATACCATTTTGTTGAAATCAAAACACTTTGCAGAAACTTACTGATTTCAGCAGACTTATGATCCTCTACCACACAAGGGCTGTCAGAAGCCAGCTCATGGGGTGAGCTGTTCAGAAGTACATTTTTTGGATCACCATGGTCCCTGAAGATGCTGCTCCACCATAGTTTTAACTGATGTAAGCCAGAGCTACATCAGTTAAATGATGTATTTATTCCCAATTCCCATTCCTGCCTAGGAATGGATTGGAGAGGGGAGCAGATAAGCCTGTCTGTCTAGAGTTTGAACAAAGGCAATGATGCAGCAATGGGAAGCCTATAGTGGAACTGCAGCCCAAAGAGGCCTTGCTGTGTGTTCATGTTCCACATCCTTCTTTTGTGGTAATAAATTCCTCACATTCCTCAGTAGGCAATTTCTGCAAAATTTCCTGAAGTAGATGTTCCCACAAACCAGAAATCCTCTGTTTTGGTTAAGACCCTGCTCGTGTTTGGTTTTTTTTTTTTTTTTTTTTTTTTTTTTTTTTTTTTTTTTTTGTCTCTAAAGCATTTAATAGTTGTGTGCTCTTGAGGGCAAACTCTTAAGTGACAAACCCTGCTTCAGTGTTAGTGTGACCATGGATACCATCTAGCATCTGATTTATTCTCAAGTCCCTCACAATCCTGGGTTAACATTTACAAATCCTTTACACAGATGTGAGATTTTGCTAATGGAGCTCAAGAATGTTATGTTATCCCTAAGGACACGGCACTGACAGGATTTGCTCTCGTACAAAAATAACCTGCGCAATGATGCATTCCCCCTCACCACTTTGGGGACAGGAGTCATGCACAAATCTCAGTAGTAAAAGAATTTGTCTCCAGCACCTGAGCTAAGGCAACAGCAGGGGAAACAGGCTACTCTCTGCCATGTAGACTGGACAAAAAAATAGAGAGTTATTTTGTATTTAGCCAGCCTCCAAAATGTGGAAAGCTGAGTGCTGTGTAAAAATCTGATCTATACTCTGTCTCAGTCAGATAAACATACCTCGTGGTGTTTCCTGTATGTACCCAGGAAAGACTTTCAGACATAATGGGAGTTTTGTGCTCTAGTTGGGACAAATTTTCAGCATCCCAACCCCTCTCCTGTGGCAAAGGTCCATCTGGCTCAGTTAATATGACTTAGATAATTGTGATTTTCCTCCCCAGGCTAGTTTACTGACCTCATGGGACTTCTGAAGGAGTAGAGCTCTGGCTGGGAACTGCCTTTGTACTTCAGATCCATATCTGAAATTCAAGTTCAGGGCCCATACCCATGGGTCAGGTAGAGCTGGCCCATCTCCTACAATCTGCTATCACACAGGGCTTTTGGTATATGGCAAGTGGTGAGAGCTTGGGGCTTGCAGACCTTCCCCTTGACTGGTCACATCAGATTTTAAAGGAAAAACTCCACAGCTGAAAGGGGACAGAAACCTCCTATATTCCAGTAGCAATACTCTGCAATTCCCTGTTTTTTCTGTTTTCTTCTTATCAGCTATAGGCAGGATATATGCTGGCTCTCTTACATGCAGAGACACTCAGATATTTTTCAAACCAGCTGAATGTGACTGAGAAAAAAAAAAAATTATTCTAAAATCTATGAGATTTTGTTTTAAAACAAGGGGAGAGGCAGAAAGTGGAGGAAGGGAGAATCAAATATTTATGTATTTCAAAAGAAAAGCAATATAATTTCAGTGACTCTGTTGCTAAATGACTGTTCATCCCCCATACTGACTGACAGATAAAACAGGTTTATGTCATTCTGAAGTGGCTCCTCATCCGTGTAACATCTCCCTTGCAGTCAGGGCTCTGTCAGCTCCCTTCAGAGGCCTCTGTGGGGAAGGAGTGAGGAAGATTACAGGGACGCAAAAATATCAGCCATTAGTTCAATTGTTTCCTTTGCTTGTTCTCCTGGTTTTGCTGATGGTATTTGTTATATATTCTACTGCTGGAAAGGCTATGAATGAGTTCTGTTAGCTCAGTTCAAATAAACCCAAATTCTGGTTGCTTTCAAAAAGGGAGATGGTAGGGAGCCTTAGAAAGGTGGGAACATGGGGTTCATAATGTAAACATTAGTTTGTGATAGTCCTTTTCAAGTTGTCTGCTGCCCTGTAATCCTGGAAGTGCTCTCAGCAGTCGGTGCAAGGTAGCAGCCCCATGGGGACTCTGGCCAATGTGTTTGGGTCTGCATCCTGATCATAGTGCTGTGCTCAAGGGAGACAGGGGTGTGGGAAAAAAGGGGATCTTCTCCATGGGGTATCGCCTGCAAGAGCTCTCTATCAGTCTGGGGAGCTGGGAGAAACATTTGCTATTACTGCCTGCTCATTTTCTGCATAAGCTGTCAGCTGAGGGGGTGCATTGTTTTAAGGGTAATACACTTAAGGCTTTCCACAGAGGTGTACTGGCCCCTCTGCCTACAGAAATGGATTGTCTTGGAGAGACCCCAGCAGTGGCTGGGCATGTGCAGAGCTGGGAGTGTCAAAAAAAAAAAAAAAAAAAGGAAGAGAAT
>VZRH01005667.1:596351-622866 GCA_013397555.1 Urocynchramus pylzowi | reverse complement strand
TTTAGGGAAAAAAAAAAAAAAAAGGCACATTCTAGACCCCCAAAGCAGATTTAAAAGAAAAATCAGCAGTTCCTAAACCAAGCACAGAGAAGAGTGCTGAAAATGCCTGCCTCCCAGGAGCCAGTGCCAAAAGGAGGGTAGATGCTGATGGTGCCTTCACCAGGGAGGCAGCCTGGGCTGGGAAAGGAGCCTTTCCTGGATTAACCAGGTGGCTGAATCACTCACTGCAGCCCCAGATTTTGCAGATGCTGCACCAGAGTGGAGCATCTCACCACTTTGCATCAGTTTGCATCAGCTCACTGCCGGGGCTGAGTGCTGCAACATGTCAAGAGTCCCTGACTGTTGTGTGTGCAGGCTCCCTATACCCATTTTTTTCCCTGCTGCTATTTAGCTTTCCATCCTTTTCCTGTTTTGTTTATGTTCAGGCACACCTGTAGTTTCTATGTAAGCAGTAAGATAAGCTCTATTAGAGTTGCAAACACTGCAGGGAAATAATGGATTTCAAACCACAACAATTCCTTTTTCATTGCAGTAATAATAACAAAAATATCCAGGGAATTTTCTAACCCTGGTACATCTTTCCATTCTCTGCCTTGTCTTCTTCAACATGGAGTTGAAGTAACGATGTTAGTTAAAGATTTAAAGCCTGTGACATCCCTGGTTTTGCTTGGGGACTTCGCCCTTATTTCAGAAGACAGGGCTGCACAACAGCATTCTGTGCTTCCTGGCGTTGACAAAGCCATGCAGAGCTCTGGAATTTTTTTTTTGTTTGTTTCTCTTTGAAGCACCAGTCCAGTGGTACATGTATCTATCTAGTTTTAGATATTTCTTCTTTCTGTAGGACTACCTATTATTCTTAAATTTAAACAATGCAGGGAAAGGGTCTGAGGGAGTTGCCAGCTGCAGCAATTCAAAGCTGGAATGAGAAGGGGTCTGCTGCCATATTAGATGCATGCATTCATATTTGGGTGATTTAGTAATTAGCATAACTACTGTAAATATAACTGGATACTTGAAATAATGACTTTGCCAGTGTCCTCAATGTGCTCTGCTATCCACTGTTGTTCAGAGGGAGTAGCTTTGAAACTTCCTCTGCATCACCAGGTTGTCAAAATACAGTTTCCTTGTGAGTTTTGAACAATGTATAATTTCTTTTTCTGGTCCTTATTTATTTCTTTAGAAAGAAGAAAGAGTCTTCATCACTCATTCTTCTTTGTAATTTGATGCTGTTTGTTTATTGACTTATTTATAAAGCACCTCTGGCATGTGTGGCACTTTACAGGCAAATAATATTGACAGGTCCTCCTTTACTGCAGGCTGAGCACTCCGTTGTGCCTATTTCATACTGGCCTGCAGTGCTGCAGCACCATTATGTACTGACCTAGCTGGGACATTGCCTTAGGGAGCCACAAAGGGTTTGGGAACCTCTTAGTGCAGGTGTATGAGTGGCAGCGAAGAGGGAAGATTGATCTGTCTCTGCACCCTTTGGGGTCAGCACTGAAAGGAGCAGCGGAGACCTTCAGCTTCTCAGATTTAGGAATGCTTTGCTCAGCTCCACCATTTGAATGGCATTACTTTGAAGAGAAGCTGATGGTGTGGTTGTGGCCTCCAGTTCCTCTACCTGTGCTACTTTTGGAGAGCCTGGAAGCTGGTGGGGACACAGCTGAGAGCAGATCCCCACTGCATGCTTAACGTATCCAGTTTACCTGGCCCTCCTACCTGTTTGCTTGCCTTTCTCAGGGCAGTTACCTGGTGCTTAACCTCACTGTTGTTCTTGTTATCCATACCACTAAAAGTGAGCTCTCCTCAGGCCAAAGAAGTCGAATGTTAAGGTTTTGATGCCATGATGTTTCATTTTTGAAGAATGTCTTTAGTTTTCCATTGATAGCAGGCCAAGCCACCATCAGTGCATAACAGCATTCAGCAAAGGAGATGGAAATGAGAGCAAAAAAACCTGCTGCCTGAATGGGGTTGGGAGCCACTGACAATCTCCAGAGTGTAATGTCTTAGATCCACACCTCATCACTTCCCAAAAAAACAGAGAAAGGAAGAAAAGGGCTGCAGAGCCAAGAAAAGTCTTTACTAGCTTGTCTTTGCTTTCTTCCCTCCCTTTCCAATCTGCCTTCAATCTTTAATGGAGAAACTTACAGCTCCAGAACTAATACTTTCCCACATTGCATTAATCCTAATTGACTTGGATATAAGTTCTCTCTTCTACTATCTTCAGCCTGGCATTACCATTTGCCCCTTGGGAACCCACAGCCACCTCTGCTCACTGACTTTTGCTGGCAGCTTTTGCACAGGAGACACAGTTTGCCAGTGGGATGCATGGAGTGGAGCTGCAAGGACACAGCCAGTGACCTTGCTGGAGAGTTCAAGACACAAACAATAGAAAGTTGCTGTGTTGGAGTTTAGGTTAGATATGTACTCTCAGAGGTTCTGGGATTGCGAATTGGTTGGGTCAGCATCCCCCTCCATCTGGGAATTGCTGATGATCACAAGGCACTACTGGGTTTTCTGCAAGGATGGGTGTTAATCAGGGTTTAAAAGGGAGGGGGAATGAGCTTGGATGTTGAGACTGAACCAGCCAGAGCCACAGCACAAAACTGGCAAGAATTGTTGTGGCTGTTTTCCATCATGTCTTCATCGTGACTTAATCCAGGCTTCTTGCCTTCTTCCTGTCTGTCTACCTATTTTTCTTCAGTCAACTTCTGACTTCTTTCTAATTCCCACTATCCCACTTTTTGTCTATTTCTGTAGATGCCTGTACTCCATTCTTTTCCGTCTCCTTTACTATCATTAGTGTAGCTACTATTAAGAGCTACTAGCTCTTCTTTTTGCAAATGGGGAAACTGAGGCAAAAATCAATTGATTAAGAATCACCAGGGAAGCTGGGACTCATGAAACCCATGTCCTGAGCCCCATGCCTGGCAGCAAAACTGATCTGTGCTGTTTTTCCACATCATTCCAGTGGTTAATCTCTGCAAGACAGTGGTTTTACCTTTGTTACTTCTCCATTCCATACAGTCTTTAGAAGTCACAATGGTACCTGACACACACATACCAGGTCCTGTGAGGAGCAAGGAGAGCTTGCGTGGAGAGAACAGGAAATTAGGTGAAAGGAGATGGATACATGGAAAGTATCACAACAACAGTGTAATGAAATAGAAAAAGCAGTGTGGGTGGCAGGCGGGAGGAGGTGTGGGGTGGGAACAGGGCTGCCCAGCCTAGGGCAGCTCACAGGGGGGAAAGGGCACTGCAGTCACGTACTTTGGCGGCATTTCTGCAGCAAGGGGGAGTATGTGGTGTGTCTCTGTGTGTGTGTTGAGGAGTGTTGTAACTGCAGGGGGATTATGTGCAGCCTGAATGTCTTCAGAAGCCGGTGCCTGTGTGCTCTTTTCTATATCTGCAGATCTTTTTTTTTTCTTTTTTTCTTTTTTTTTTTTTTTGCCACTGCGCTGGGATTTGATCAGACAGAGAACACAGGGGAGAAGAGGGGGATTACTGCAAGAGCTTTTCGTGCCTGTCTCTTCTTCCGCTCCAATTGTTTTTCATTCTCACTACCGTATCTTTCCTACCAGCAGCTCTCACTTCTTTCTTGTTTAGCAGCATCTTTCTTGGATCATCTTAGTTGAAGTACTTTTCTTTTTAGAGCACTGTTCTAAAAAAGGTATACCCTGGTGACAAATACCTGGTTTTTATTCCCTATTTCCCCGTGCCAAACCAGTATGCTGGTTGTTAGCTTTGCTCCATTGTGAACTCAGCTGGCAGGAACGGGCACTGTAGACATTTCTGGTCTTTCTCTATCCCACAGGCCACTGTGGTTATGGAAAGAAGACAGAGAGTGTTATTGTTTTTTGTACTAAGTGGATTAGCCTCTCAAGATTCTTGACTTTCTCCCTTCTAAATACCCCTCACAACATTTTTGTATGCCTGGCTTCTTTCCTGGGATTCCCCCACTGCATGCAGGAATGGCTGGTCTCAGCTGGAGGTCGACAGATGGGAGAGTGAAAATGTGATCAGCACAAGGACTGGGCTTCCAGATGAGTTCCAAGAATTTAATTTTTGTCACAAAAGACATCCATGCAGCTTAGATATGGGTTAACCACCCTTGTCTATTAAAAGTGGCTAGAGGCTTAATTTGTTTCATGCTCTTCATTGAGCAGTACTAATAGCAGTGTAATTTATGTAGGAGGAAGCAGATGATGTGTAAGTCAAAGGACCTTGCAAAGATCCTTAACGCATTTGATTTGTTTTCTAAGAGCTAAACTGCCATGGGAACTTTGAGGTTATCCCACTAATGTGGAAATGTCAAGTCTTAATCCTGTACTCTGATGCAAAGAATTGAGATGTGCCATAAGGAGCTATGAGCATTTTCTGATCAGGACCATGCAAACCCTGTGCTTCTTCTGCCCCTCTGCTTTCTCCTCCTCTACTGACTTCTGCTATTTGTCTGTTTTGTTATTTACACCCCAAAATCTGTCCTTCTGTTTTCAGGAATAGCATGAGAATTCATTGTTATCTGAAAATAGATAACAAATGGGGTTGTTTGTTGAGAAATTGTCCTGCCTTGGCGTGTTGTTGTTGTTGCTGTTTGGAATTTTTATCTGCTGAAGTCTGGATTACACTAGAGGAAACATCTTTGCCTGGAGGTCCCTCACAGTGCTTTGGAGAGGCCGTGGAGTGCAGCAGAGATGCTGTGGCTTGCAGACTGAGGCTGAGACCAAAAGAGCCCAAGGTTTCCCCTATTTGTAGGACAACACCAGAAGCTTGCTCGCTGATGAACTGACTTGAGAAAGCAGACAAATTACTGGCAGCAAGACCCTTTTATCAAGAGACTGTGTAACAGTGTTCACTCACAGAAGCCCTGTAGGGCAAAGTGCATTGCCCAGGATGAAACATCAGCAAAGGACCTTTGGGAATAGGGAGATGTGCTCTTATTCACCTTAACAAGCAACTCTCTCCTTCCAAACCTGGCTAGGAAAAAAAAAAAAAGTTTGTTACAAACACTTGCTTCCCCAGACTAGGGGCAGGCCCATCTTAATATTCTGTGTTTTAACTACTATACCACTTGGCAAAATAAATGAAGAAGGAAATCTGATAGTCCCTAAGTAATCATTAGCTGGTTGTCATATCCCTCTGAAGACTTTAAATGCTGTTTTCCGCTCTCCAGCTTCTCTATCATGCCAGCTCTGCAGTTTCTGAACTCTCTTATTGCTCCAGTAAATATTGATCACAGTGTTTGAAAGCCAAAGTTGCCTCATTACTATTTTGAACCTCAGAAAGCCAATCATGCCTGCCAGCTGCTGGGTAGTAGGGAAGATGGGAGAAGAGAAAAAAAACCCCTGCTGCTCTGCAGGCTCACATACACAAGTTTGCAAGGCGAAAAACTGATTTATTTATTTTTTACAGACAGTGTACAGTAGTGTAGGAGGATCAAGGGTAGAAGAATGGAGTTAGTACCTGTGTTGCCAAAAATCAACAGTGGGTATAAGTCTATGGGGATAAAGTCTGGAGAAACAGGCTGTTTGTCATTTAGAGACACTGGTTTAGCAGAGAAGGAAGGTAAAGCCCCCAAATGTCTTTGCTGTGACTGGAAAATGAAGGAAAGAGAGAAAAGGAGAAGGATGTGTCATGGGTGGTGAGTGTGGAGCCGTGGGTGCCTGTAGAGCTCAGCAGTCAAGCAGGACACACGGCCTGGGAAGACCAGCTTGGTGCTGCTGCCCCCAACATGGCTCAGGTCGTAGAGCTGAGTGCTCCCACTCTGGCCTGCTCCCAGCAGCCTGTTTTGGGAAGGCAGCCCTTGATGCTGTGGTGGCTACAGCTTGGATTGCTTCCTGTGGGGTCAGGCTGCATATCAGCATGAGAAATGTGGCTTTTGGGGCAGATTCAAAGGAACAGTGGGGCTGCCCCTCTGCTGATGGAGAGGCTCTGCCCAGGCAGATCTCCTGGCATACTGAGGAAGAGGGTATGAGGACCAGGACCAAATCCCAGGTAAATCTGTAAAAATGTTTCTGAAAGACTAATACTAAGGGACAGGGACCTAGTTGCTACTGTTCAATTTTCTGAGTGGATTCACAGTTTGAACTGCATCCATCTGGTTGGTGGGGAGTGTGGGATACACAGGGACATGCATGGCCCTGTTAAAAAACACTGAGCTTTTGGCACGTTGTTGTTACAAATGTATTACTAAAGGAATCATGTGCCTTTTTTTCCAGATAAATATAATACTCTCTTGTATGTAGCAGCCTTTCATATCAGAGGACCTAGATGCCCTTTATATTTAGATCACAAGTGAATGATTTGAGTGTCTGCAATGTTGTCCTGAGGGGACATTTATTCACATCACTAAACCATCACAGAACTAGGAACAATTAGGCATGACTGGTTGTCTTAATTGAGGAAAAGCTGAAGGGATTACAGTAACAGGTTGACAGAGCTCTGTGAGGTCCTTAGGACAAATAATGGGATAAAATTGAGGGGCAGGGGCAAAGCTGGTACGGAAGCTGCAAGATGTGTGGGGGCTGCAGGGTAAGAGCCAGTGACTAACCAGGGATTTGTAATATTGTGTGAAGAATTAGATCCTTTGGTGTGGTGTCAGAGAAATTGGAGGGTGCACTGGTTTGCCTGGAGCGGAAATGGACAAGGATCTCAACTGCTCTATGTTTAATTTTCATTTTCTACTATAAACCCAACTAAAATCTGAGAAAGAATCCCACTGCCATATAATGTATGAGTATGTATATTGTAATGAGCAAGTCTGAACCCTTCAATCTAAATTGAAAGCCCTGGCAATTAGCCAGCCTGCATGACAGCAGGCAAAGCCTCTCCTTGCCCTGGAACCTTTCTAAAGGAAACATCAAAGGTGTCCTTTGTCAGGAAGGTTGTGCCACTCCCTGCGTTACACGTTTTGCCATGACCCTCAGTTGCATGATCTTATGTTTTGCATGAAACAAGCACAAAACTGCCCAGCTCCTCTCTGGGTAATTTTGGCCTGAAATGGAAAAAGAGCAAATATGAGCCTTTCAGAGTAAAAGGCAAATGTAAACTGCCCGAAGATGTGGGTTTTGGCATAAATCTCTGCAGTCATGCCTTCTGACCTTGCTCCACAAACTGATTTAACTGAGCCTTGCCATGGCCAGTGATGTTGTTCCCACCTTCCCCAGGTGGAACCCTTATCAATTCCAGTTCTGCAGGTCCTTTGCCCCATTAAGGCCAAGGGCAACCCATGAATATTTTATCAGGAGCTGGGGTGTGCATGCCTAAGTGGAAATGCAATTAGGTGGGCAGTAGTGGGAGGTCTCGTTCTCTTAGTTACAAGAGCAAGTGTTTCCTAAATTCTTAAAAGTGAGTTCAGAGTGGTGGGGTAGCTAATGTTCAAGTGAGCTTTCCCTGTGCTATTCCTCAGAGGGAAAAGGCTTTGCTTTTCCAGCTGCCAGATTTTTAAGGATGATGGTGCAGGAGGTTAGGTTCAGTCCTGGCAGGTAAAGTGCATCCACTATGGATTTTCCCAGGTGTTGTTTTTTCAAGCTTGCTGCTTGCAGTTTTCCCCTCTGTCCTGAACTCCCATTAATTTCCCTGGGATGTGTTAGGTACCGAAGGCTGTTGACATTTCAGACTCATCTTCAGGAAATGTCTGCTGCAGTTTTGTGGTCAGGGCTCAGGTGTCTCACTGTGGCACTGCAGGGAAAAGGACAGGGCTGCTGCTGGCCACTTGACAATCTCAGCAGCATTCAAATAGGCGAATGCAATCTAGCACAGAGAAAATGCATAGGACTAGGCATGGGGCAAGGAGAAGGGTGGATTTGTGTGCCTCTGGGACTGGGAATGTCTGTCTGTGCATAGCTGTTGTAAGTGCCATGCAAGTGCTCTTGCCTGGATCTGTCTGGTGTTTTGCTTTGTTTTTCATGATTCTGGTACCCAAGTGCTTTGTGAAAAAAGCAGGTGTCAGGCATTTGCTGCATCATGAGGCTGCTCTTATTTGTGTGGGCACAGTGCTTCCCTTGGCCACAGGCATGCATTTGCACAGGGAAGAAAACAAACAGAAATGTGTCCTGGGCACACACATCATGCAGTAATTTGGTACTCATAAGCACTGGTCACATTCAGAGAGTAGGCGAGGAAGGGAGGAGAAATGATGGAGGTCAGCTTCCACCACCCATACCCACATTAAGAATCAGCTTCTTTTAAAACACTTGCTGCTAATGGGTCTGCTCTGTATCAGCAAAGGTGACAGAAACAGGGTCAGCATTAATATGTAAGTGACCTCCTGAATTAATGTTTACAGTAAGGAGCTGCAGGGGGGCTGATCTTTATTTCATTTGGAGAAAAGCTCAGAGAAGACAGGGAATGGCGACAGCCACAGCAAAGATGCTCATTAAATAGAAGGCTTTCTAAGGCACTGCTTTCGTTTTCAGCTTATTTGCAGGATAAGGATTAGTTTTAATTGTGAGGTTTTGTGGAATGGAAGTGCTTAATAGGCAGAAGGGGCTTTGTATGAGTGTGCATCTGGGACCGAGGGGGAAGGGCAGAACAGTGTGCAAGGAAAGAGGCTGCAGCACATGGAGAGTGATGGGGAGAGGTGGCAAGTGGGAGTGTGATGCTGGGCATGCATAGAAGGCAGGGTCCTGGATCAGTATAGGAGGCAGGGAGAGTAAATCAGTGAGTCTGAGGATTGCAGAGGGGTAACTGGGGACTGAGATTGGTATGTGGGGACCAGCAGAGGGATCGCAGCAAATGGACATGCTCTGTAAATTGAAGGGTATGAAATGTGGAAAATGTTTGATAGTATATTTTCTACAGGGAAGTGGGTAAAGCAGATAGAATATACTGTTAGCATTTCTCTTTTTTGGAAGATCCCCTTTTGAAGAAATTAGCAAACTTACAGATATTGAGTAGATTTGTCCCCCTCTTGCACATGTATGCATGCATGCTCATTTTGGGGGTGCTGCCATTCCCAGTTTTATCTGGGAGCAGTGAAGTTATAACTTGTCACACAGCACATCACTGGCTGAGTAGGAAAGGGGAGCCAGGTCTCCCAGCTTTTAATTCTCCCTGGTAGGTCTTGGGCAAAGCTACTTTCTAAGAGAACCTTATCACAGTCCTCCTCAGGAAGATTAGCCTCAGTATCCCTCATATCTAAATTATAACCTCTGTCTACCTTAATTCTTCTTTTCCCTGCTGCACTACCCCCTCACAGACAGCATCCTGGGAGGCGGGTCACAGCATCAGCAGTCACTGTCAGAATGAGGTGAGGGAGCCTGGGATTCTGCTGCCAGTCTGCCAGAGGAGGAAGTGAAATTCCCATGGCCAAGAACCTGAAATAGAAGCAGCCAAAGTAGGCCAGGAGACTGCACTGCCCAGTCCTTGCAGTCCTCTGCTCTGCACCTTTCCCACTACCTTTCACTCCTCTGCAAAAATGTAGCTTACAAAGCAGGGACAGCAGCAGCAGCAAGAAGAAATGCTTTGGCTTTCTGTCTGACTTTACTGCAAAATACCAGTGCATGCTGTACACACACAGTCAACACACACAGTAAGTTGTGTTCCCATCTGCTGCAAATGACTGGGAAAAAAAAGAAAATTACAGATGATCTGTACCTGTCTGCGTGTGTTTGAATTTGGTCTGAAGAGAGACAGCTGGAGAGAAGCGTGTCCTATGCAAAGCTGATACAGTTGCTTATCACTAAACTGCCTAACATTTTTCATTACCCAAAGTAATTTTACATTGCTTATCAGTTTGCCAAACTGCATCTGTTTGGTTTGAAGTAGTTTGTGCTGTGTATTAGCCAAGGGCTGAATATTTGTGAAAATTTCAGCTAAAAAGTCCAGAGATTAGGAAAACATATGTTGTCTTGCTCATTAAAAACAAAAAGTTCACGTTTCTGTTTTGAATGAAAATTCATTTATGTGGTTTGGAGGAGAGATTGGAATTTGGCAGGTAAAGTAACCTCAGTGTCAGGGATTTACCTTTTGCCACCTCAGTTCTTATCTACCTAGATGTGGCCAAATTGCAAGCTTCTGAAAAATCTCAGTGCCTACATACTCAGCAGAGACTTGTTAGAGTCTGGCCACTAAATCTTCCATCTGTGTCAGTCCTGCTCTATCCAGTTTCGCCAACTGCTGAATTATTTGTAATACTCATAACATTTGGTGTTTTACTCAACTTAATGGTTTCTGGAGAAAAGAGAATTTTTTGTTCCTTTTGAAAATAAAATAATTCTGTGGTCCTCAAAGCTGCACAGGCAAGCAGGGAAGTTCATTCTCTCAAAAAGCACATCTCATTCCCCACTCACCATTTACTTTTCATTTCATAACACCTCTTGCGTTTTTAAAGCTAAATGTGTGCTGTTGGTGGTGTTGATGGAGCATAAAGACACAGGCATGAGCTGACCTGTTAATTTAAGACTCAGAAGTTTTGAATAGAGCGTACTTATTTGCAATAGAAGGTGTTTTGAGTAATGTGTTCTTTACAGTTTGCTTCTATTTTAGTATTCATGCCTATATGGAGGGGCTGAAGTAAGGCTGGTCACTGGGCGGGGTGTGAAATTTTCTAGTCAGTGAGACGGACTCTGGAAAAGCCGTGTCATTTGCTTTGTGGTACGTAGACAGATTTTCAAATTGATGTATTAGAGTGTGTAAGATGTAACTTAAGATAGTTGTGAGTGGGAAGTAACCCAGATAAGTCTCTTGCCATCTTTTCAAGGGTCACAAATACTTAAAAAACTTTTAATTGCTTGTTTAACGAACAGAGAGGAAAGAAAGTGGGTTTTGAAAATCATGTCTCTAGGATGGCCTCCGTGAGGTCTAGCACAAGGTTGGAAACAGATGGTCAGACATCAGAAATGTAGAAATTTGTTAGACTGAATTTGGGGAGCTGGAGAGCAGGATGTGGCAGAGTTAGCTCATCGGTTTGTTAGCCAGACAGCACTGGGCCACAAAATCTTGCTGATTTCTGAGGAAATTTACTGGGCTATGAGAGGAGGGATGGGCAACTCTAGGCATACCTCTTACACTGAATTGGCATTGCCCTTCTTGTGCCTCATGTGATGCCTGTTATTACCCAAGACACACCATCCCTGCCTCTCACTCCTAGAGGCTGAGGGGGCAGTTTAAGGCAGCGCACTGCTTGCACAGCCAACAGCAAGGTTCACCTCTTCTGCACGTGGTTACACTGCCCTTTTGGTACTGGGGTTGATGTTTGACTTGGCAGATGTGGGCTTTATTTAAGGCTATACTTTATTTTTGGTTCAACCCAAATTTAGCTTCCTCTTGGGAACCTCTCCTAAAATAGTGAAGAATTTTCTGTGTTGCCTGTGCCATGGAGCCTGCAGTGATTTACATGCATTGAATTCGCTCTTTTAGAGAGGTTGCACAGATATGTGGGGGCTTCTCATGAAGAGCTGCTTCTGCAAACCTGCTTTAGGAAGAGTGTAGGTGAGCTGATCTGGCAGAAATAGTTGTTTACTACCTTGCTCATATAATTTTTGAGAAAGAAAAAAGACAGTTGCTTTTCTCCAGCTCAGCTTCAAAAAACATGACCTCATGAGTGAAACAGGGCAGTCCAACACTTGGAAACTTGTTTACATCATTAGCTTTCCTGTAGTTTTTTTCAGGGATGTTGGGTGAGTCACAGCTGTCAGAGGTCACCTCTAATCTTGGCTTCCATATCTCTATGCCTGTTTCTCCTCTCCCAAAGAATGAAAAGTACCTTGAGACTTCAAGGCATGTGTTACAAAGAAAGTCAGTTATGGTTATGAAATCGGACCTCTGTGCCCCTTTCATCTTTTGAAGGAGTTTGGGAGATACTGTGTGTGTTTGGGTTCCTACATGGGGTGGAAGTTAAGAGGGTGTAGCCCCACTGGGACTGGAGCTGCAGGCTTGGATGAGGGTGTCATTGGGTCTTTCTTAGCAGGGGGCAAGAGTGGGAAGTCAAACTCTAAATCTGGAAAATGACCCATTCTCCTGACATCAGTGCAGAAAACGCATTTAAAAATGTTACAAAATGTCTTTGTCCTCTGTGTGAGTATCCAGGGTCATCTTGGTCACTGTGTTTGTTGGCAGCTTTTAAAGGGATGATATCAAACATGGCTATTTTGGAGGGAGAGACAGTTTTACATTGGCTTGAAAAGCCAGTTCTGCTTGTTTGATTAAAAATTAAAACCCACTCTGATTTCTTGTAGGGGTCCAGTGTTTACCATTCATCATTCCAGAGGCATTTGAGACAGATCAGTTTTTAGGGAGGCTGGAGCCAATTTGGGCTTTAACTTAAAAATTGTGATGGTGGTTCATTCATTGCTGAAAACACATCTCCATAAAAGAGTTGTGATGTTCATGGCCCCAGGCTGGTATTCAAGCCAAGCCTGCTCTCATTGCCTCTTTGGGTAGCCTGTGGAGAAAGTCTGGTGCAGTCCTGTGCTGTTGTTTTCAGTGTAACGTTGCTAAATTAATCTGGTCTCACTGTGATTCAGAACCCTCTCTTGATGAGATGCTTGTTCTTAAATGAACAATTATGTGTGCAGACTCCTGTGTTGCTGGTTCAGCCACAACACCACTGAGACTGATACCTCAGTTGATTTCCATGAGACTCAAAGTGGTGGCTGTCATGGTTGAAAAAGCCTTCACATACCTTGGCCATAAGAAAGTGAATTCAGGTTCCTTTAAGAAATGGTGATGGATTGAGGTAAACCTTTTTTTTTAATTAGTACAAAATTTGACTACCCATCATCAAACCTATTTTTTTTTTCATTTTTTGTTCCCAACTATTAAGAAAACACAGTTAGTATTCAGTTATGCAATGATCACTAAGATTATGAAGAGCTGTTGGAGAGAAATGAGTTCTGAATACTTATGTTCCCTTGTTTAAGTTTGATAGCTAGGAGTTGGTAGGGAAGGGAATAGAAAAGCTTTGTTTTTCTTGTCAGCATATATCCTTTTTTAGCTCTGGGGAACCAGAAACAAAACAATGACTTCTTTTAGGGACTGTAGGATCTTAGAGAACCTTAGAAACCCCAGAAAAGTTGAACAATTTCCTCATTATTAGATTATAAACCCCACAGTTGTTATACCTGTGGCCTTCTCCTAAGAGTTTCATACAGGGAACTTCTCCAGTATCTGTCAGCTGAGTGTAGCATGCCTATAACAGAGTACATATGACTTTAAAAGCATAAAAAAAAAAAAAAAAAGCAGTCATAATACTCTATTCACTATTGTTTGTAATCCCTAGAAATCCTCCAAGCATCCTAGATAGTGCTTTTAACTCCCCCTGGGACAGACAGCCTTCCAACATTCTATTTCCCACAAGTAATAGAAATATGGCAGATCCATCTAGAACTCCTCATTTCAGGGAGTAGGGCAGCATGGTAACGAGGGAAAGGGGATGATGGTTTGTCTGTCATGGTTTTTTGAAAAGAGGGTGCATTTTGTTTCACGTATTTTCTCACTTTGGACTTGGGAGGCTACAAAAAGCCATGGTATGCAGGATGTGTGTGACTGAACTGGTTCCTGAGACGCAGCGGTTACAAATGATGGGATGGCTGTGAATAATCAAATTGTGGTAGATTCTGTTTACAGCTAAGGTGCTGCATCTCACTCAGACCTTCACTGCAAGGGAATAAAGTTATCTTCCCTAAGCTGCCTTTTGCAAACAAATCCGTGTTGTATGGTCATAGGCCTAAGAAAGTAAGCAGCACTGAGCCGAGGCTTCTCTTTTCAGAAACAGCAGATTAGGAGACAGCCTTTTGGTTCCTAAACATACTTATTTTCTGCACTGAAGAAAATACTTACCTTAGAAGATTTCTATACCTAACACTGATAGAGATTTTTACTTTAAAAATAGAAGTTTCAATAGCTTTTCAATGATATGTGCTCTTAGTGAGGTGTTGACAAAAACAATTTCCATTTTAAAATTAAGACTTCTGAAGATTTTGTGTGCCAAAGAAAATACATCTTGCCTTAATAAAAAAAAAAATAGATTGGTAGAAAAAGAAAAGATTTTTTGTTTATGATTGCTCCTTTATTTTTCTGTGCTCTGTATTTAATTCATTCAGATACTGCTGTTTAATAACTTTCAAATAAGAGAGATTAAAGTAATGCTTTATTGATGATTTCCTGACTAATTTCAGGAAAACTTTCTAAAAACTTCCTGATGCCTTTGAAACTGGTTTCATGATAGGAAGTATAGATTCCATTAGGGGTGAGTGATGTGTCATGGGATGCAAAGTATATATTTGATATAGTTTAAATTGCTACAAAATTCACTAAAAAAGAGAACAAGTTGTCTCTGTGCTGAGTGCCTTGAGCAGCAAGTTGCTGGCTGAGTGTGCTGGCCTGTTCTGCTATGGACGAGTTAGGTCAAGGTAATTAAAACCAGTGTTAAGACTGTAATTGAATTCTGTCCAGGAAAGTACCTCTTACTTTGGAGCTTTTGTCACTGCTGCAGTATTGAGATGCTGCTGTTACTTTTGTTTATCAGGAAGGATTTAAGGGATCAGTTGGTACAAGTCTTTGACTATTCCTCCAAATGCCAAAGCTTCCTATTGAGCAGGACAAAACAGTTCCTCTGACTTTACTGCAAATAAATGTGCTTAGGAGCCTGACATATAAGGGGCTAAGGCCAAGAGGCAAGTCCTGGTGGTATTTGAGTTTGTGGGATTTTTGCCAGTGGCTTTCTCAGGCCCTGTCCAGAGTTTAAGTAGCTTGATATTGTCTTGTACCAAGCCTAAGTCTTCCTTTCTTCAGCCTCTGTTGGGGCTGAGTCTAATTACACTGCAGGACTGGCCAACAAGGAGACATTGCACCAGTTGGGCAGCCATCCCTGCCTGACCCTCTCAATGGACTGCAGCTAAATTGAAGGCCTTTGGAGAAATCTGCTGGAGGCAGCAACAGCTGTAAATGGGGATGATTTTGAGTGGTGCCTTGCTGTTTAATGGGACTCCCTTTGCCTTGAGATGTACTGTTTGCCCCCGAGGCAAAGATACTCCCTCAGGGATTAAAACTAGACCCTTTCCCTTCCCTCAGAGATAGTTTTCTGCAAGGAAATGTAAACCTAATAGGACTTGTTTCCTTTGACCATCTGCAGAATGGCATTCCAGGTGGCAGTGAGAAGTTGTGCAGCAAGGGAGGGCAGTTGTCTGGTCACAGACAGCAAAATGCCTTCACAGAGGAAGGAAACAGAATAGAAAGAACAAGCCAGTCATTGAGAGAAGGAAGGCAAAAGCATTCATACAGTGCCAGGAAGTTTTTCACCAACATTACCAAAGGCTATAAATTCACAGGCAATTAAGACAGAGAGAAAAACAGAAGGTTCTTCTCTCTCCATTACGGCACATCCACTGCCTGATGCACTTTAATTGCCAGAGATTTAAAAAAGAGCTGTTCATGAACAAAGATCTGCTCATATCCTTTCTAGTAGGAGCAAATGTGATGGATGGGAGCAGCCAAGGGATCAGCTAAGATCTACCTCTCATCCTGCATTCACCTTCCTCAGCTGCTGGCCTCCGGCTTAATGTTCAGCATCAAAATCAGCTCGGTTAACTCAGTGCGGTGGCCACTCTTTCTGTTGCATTACAGGCACAGGCAAACAGAACAACAGTACCATGGCTCCACAGGGACCAAACTACACATGGATCATTTGTGCACATGAGTAGTTCTGCACTCATCCAGGCATTAAGGCCCCAGATAGTAAATGGAAGCCCCAGAAGGCTGCTGTATAGGCAGAAGTGTTTGTGAGTGCAGCTGAAAACATCTGTTCCAGTAAGAGTGCTCAGTCTGGTTTAAATTTTCTTACTGGAATGGCTGTTGCCTCCATTGTCCTGGCTGTGCACATCTTTTAGGATGTGCTGCTGCTCCAAAACCAGAGGGAACACTATAGACACACCTATTCCAAGTGGTGGGGGAGTTGTGCACAACTCCAACTCAACTCTTGCTTGTTATAGCCAAGTTTAACCAACATTGACTAAAATGAATAAACACAGCTCATCTTGAGTCTGTATTAGAGACAGGTAGGGTTTGCCCAGGGAAGGGACTGGTAATGGGTTTGAAGTTTTCAGTAATTTCTTAAGCATGATGACTGTAATTTGGGTTGGCAGCAGTGCCAATTCCAGAAGTAGTGACAATTGGCTAAATAATGCAGTGCAGGAATAGCTCAGGAAGATAAAGAGCTGCTTCCAAAATAGTAAATTAAGAAAAAACATATCTACCTCTGTTGAGATGCCAGATGAGCATTCTGAGGCAGTACAAAAGATGAAGACCTAACGATTAACTGGGAAACAGGACACCCAGGCACAAAGGAATGTGTGTGTCTGTCACTGCAAATCTGCGACCGGTCGATCTTGCAGTACGACACAAAATGAACGACGCCCACACTCTGAGATGTCCAAGGCAAAAAAGGCACATTATTTCTGAACCTTGATATTTATAGAATTCCAAAAGTGACCATGGATTGGAGGATGAAATTGCCACCTCTCCAACCACACTGGTCAAACCAACAGTCCATCAATTCTCTCCTCCTCGAGAAAGGAATGCAAAACAATCATTATTTACATGAAAAGTGCATGAGAAACTCCATTACAAAAATGTAAACATTAGAAGGCTTAGAAGAACTTTAGAAAAAGAGGGTGACAGTTCTACATATTACAAACCATACACTGTTGGTGCCTATCTAAAGAAATGAGGAGAGGTGTCCAAGGCAAGAGGCACTGGCACC
This sequence comes from Urocynchramus pylzowi, assembly GCA_013397555.1. Classification (NCBI taxonomy): domain Eukaryota; kingdom Metazoa; phylum Chordata; class Aves; order Passeriformes; family Fringillidae; genus Urocynchramus; species Urocynchramus pylzowi. Next base: position 606,164 of record VZRH01005667.1, on the reverse strand, counting down.
AATAGGCATGGAGGGACTTCCCTGAGAGAAGACAGTGAGTTGCCTTTGACTCTTAAGAAAAGGCCTAGGTCTGCAAAATCACCCCTGGAATGGAGAAAGTGATCACAGAGCAGTAGTTACCTGCTGCTTACAGGGGGAGAGCAGGTCATCAAAGGGTATTTTCAGGTAGTAGGTTTAAAATAAGGAGATATGCAATGTGTAGTTATTGCAGGGAATTTACTGCCACAGAAAGGTGAGGTGATTAGAAATAAAACTACTTTCAGCAAGTAATTTGACTGACTCACAGAAGGACAAACCCTGAGGCTGTACACAGAAGGATGCAGGTGCAGTGCCTGCCAGAGGAGCTCCCAGAGCCACAAATTACTGCGGGCTGGGAGAGCAGGTTGGGCAAAGACCCTGGGGTACAGGCTTCTTACTCTTTCCTCCGTGTCATCCATGGCATCCTGGAGGCAGGATGCCAAAACAGATGGCTCCTGAATCAATACAGACATTCTTAAGGCCAGCTAGAAAATGCAGGTAATATGTAAAGTTTCAGACATGACCTGGGTGCATTCCACACAGCCTGACATTTGTTTTGAAGTGACAGAAGTCTGGAAAAAAATGCTTGTGTTTAAACACGATTTCAAATTTAAAGGTGTATATGGGACAACCTAAGATAATTACAGTCCTGTCATTTTGGTGCTGTTTTGAGGTGAAATAATAGAAAAACTGATATGGGATTAGATTAATAAAAAATTAAAGAGGGGAAATATAATTAATGCCAATCAAAATGGATTTATGGGAAATAAATCCTGTCAAACAAATCTGATATCTTTTTGATGAGATTATAAAATTTGTTGCTAAAGCTAGTAGTGCAGATGTGGTTAGACTTTTGAAAGCATTTGTTGTTATACCTCATAGGATCTTGATCAAGAGTAATATAAAATAAGTCTCTGCGTATTAGATTAAGAACTGGTTAAATGGCACTCTGAAAATATGGACACAAACAGGGAATTATCACCACAAGCATGTAATATTGGAATGCTGTGCACACTGCTTCTCACTCCTTGCCATATTTATTATTTTTATCAATACTGAGGAATAAGATGTAAAACCACCTGAAGGAAAATTTATTGGTGACACAAATGATAAAATTCCGCAGACAAACCATGAAAAAGGACAAGGTCACAGATGCAAGACAATTGCAGATTCCTTGTTAAACTTGGCTTAGAAAAGCTGTGTGTGGTCAATTATGAAGCACTGTATAAAGGCATGCCAAAAGATATTAGTAGTTCTTAACCTAAAGGATCATTTTCTGAGAAACAGCAACTTTGAAAAAAGTATGCTAGTAGTTAGCTGAAAGTAAATCCTTGTTCAAAATTATGCTGGAAGACAGCATTTGGAGGCTTTAAAGAGTTAACTGAGGTTTCTCAGGTGTGACATAGGAACTAATATTTTATGTCTGAACTTGGGAGGTGCTCAGCTCCTGTTACTGGTGTCCCCAGTTAAAGAACATTACTGCTAAACTGAAGGGTCTCAGAAACCAGGCATGCAAGTGATGGGAATGCGAGGGGCCATGCTCCACAGGCTGAGGTTCCTGGAGAAGAGCCTCTTTAGTTTATCAGTGGGAAGCCTGAGGAGCTGCAGTTTGTAAATACCTACTTAGAGAACCAAACTTTAATAAGAGGGCACTTCAAGCTAGCAAACAACATATAAAAAGACCTAGTGGCTGGAACCTGAAGCCAGGCAATTTCACACTAGAAATGAGGCACAAGTTTTTTCAACAGTGAAAGTAATTAAACATTGGAACAATTTACCATGGGAATGTGGTGGATTCCCTATCACTGGCAATTTTACAATCAATACTAGCTGTTTCTTCAGAACATATGTTCTATCCAAGCATGAATTAATTTAGGGTAGTCCTATAAACTGTGTTATTGAAGAGGTTGGCAAAAAGTTCACTTTTCCTTCTGGCATTATAATCTCTATTTTCCCAACTGTTAAGTAGTGGCTTACTCCCCCTCCCTCCACCTTTTTTTTTTTTTTTTTTCTTTTAGATCTTTTAACTTTTTTATATAAATGACCAAAAGTATTTCTCATCCTGCTTCTGTTTTAAACTGAAAAATAGGATTTATTTTCCCCTTGGAAAATGTTACATTTTCCATCTCCAAGTTTTGAATATGAGCTCATTCTCATTGATCTTGGGTTTGGCCACAGTTTACTGTGTATTCTCACATCACAGTGATAACTGCAGTTCTCCAAATGGGATCTGTGTAGCTGCAATGGTCCTCCTGAATTGAACAATCCAGGGAAGGTTGGCATGCCCTGCAGCCAGCTGGCACAGCACCACTTACTTCCACAGGGGTAAATTCTCTTACCATTCAAAGCAGTGAGGCCACATTTGAGCAGCCTGTGGGGGAGAGAAACTTTAAAAATTTCATCTTTCAGCTAGCTTTGAAATGAAAATTATTAATTTGCAGAACTTCCCTTAAAGAAGGTGGCTTTTTTTGGAGGGAGTGGGGAATGTACTAGATCTCATACCCATGCTTTTAAGTGTGTCTCTGACATCTCAAAACAAGTTTGTTCTACATACCTAAAATCAAGATTGGAGTTCAGCTTCAGAGTGTAAACCACTGAATGCAGATATCTATGTGTTATCCAAGTATCTGTGCTCTCATAACCTACTTTTCTGCCTGTGTGTTCAGTTGAGTCAGCTGCCAAGATAGATTAGACATCTGCATTTGGTTGGCAAAATTGCTCTCCAGACTGCTGAATCAGGGCAGTGATTCAGTTGCCTAAATGTAGGTTTTTGGAGCCATTTTAGTTGCCTCCAGTTGTGAAGATCTTCACAGATGACATGGATAGCAAGGTCACAGGATTTTTTCAGTATCTGTCCTCCTCTCTCTTCAGGTGATTCCCTCCTCTTATTAAGTGTAAAAAGAAATGTGAAACCATCTTCCACAAAGTTTAATTAACTGTGGTACTTTTAGCTCTTTCTGCTCTCTCTCATCTGCCCTGACAGAACATGAGGCACATCTTGGTGAAATGGGAAAAGTTGCTTACTTATGCTACTGTCTTTTATTATCAGTGCTTTGTGCTTAGGGACAATCACAAAAATATTCTGAGCTACTGCTAAGCTCACAACACCACTGCTAAGCTCAGAATCTGGAGGAAGAAAACACCTGTGTGCTGGTCCAGGTCTCTCCTGGGGTTGATGATAACTTCCCTGAAGAAGGACCCCCAGAGAGGATAAACCCCAAAGTTGCATATTTGAATGAGAACAGTCATAAAGAAAATTACAGCCTGAATTTCTTGCTCTTGAATATGAAGTCACCCATCAACAAATCTAAGACATTAATTTCTTCATACCCATTGTTCCTACACCATTGTAGCAAGACCTTCAAGTACCATAGACAGTTTTCAAGGATATCTTAGTTTAAGGAAATATCTCGTTTCTAAGGAAGGCAACCAGCCCTAGCAGGAATTCTGAACTTGAGAAAGGACAGATGCCAGCACTTTTGTACCTACATATATAATAACCACTAAATGTGCTCTGGCCTGTACCCTGGTACTGGGGCCAACTCTGATGGAATAGCCCATGCTGAGTCTGTTAAAATCTCTTACTCTCCCAAGCAGATTGACTGTGTCTGATTTGTCTGTTAAGAATGGGTCTGTTGGGAGTCCTAACCCATGGATGTAACAGGGAACTGTTTGGCATAGTGTTGGTTGACACAGGCCAAAACTGTGTCAGGATCCCCTCCAGCAGTTCAGCAGTGCTGGTGGCTCCAGCACTGGGGAATGTTTCCAGGTGCTGTTTAATTTCCTAGCAGGGCCAGCTCAGAGCTTTGTTATTGCTGTTGATCTTGCATGAAAAGGGTATCTCAGTGATGAGCAGCAGCATAAAATGAATAGATAGGAAGGTATAGAAATAGGTCATGTTTTCATATGGATTCAATTTCGGGTCCTCTGGCGCTGTGTGGTGGTGCTTGTATTCTCTCGGTTGGTTGAACTGGCATCAGGACTGACTGCTGTTTTCTGTAGATCTATTGGCAAGGGAGATCAGGCCAGTTCTGTTCAGCAGCTGTTGTTGCTGAAGCTCATTGCATGTCTGCCATTTGTTTGCAAAACTTGAGATGAGGGGGTTTCCACGTTGGAGTTGTATTGTAAGTAGTCCATTCAGCTGTCAAAGTTGGGCCCTAGCCTTTGCTTTCCTATAGTTGGCCAAGTAGGATTATGCTAGCAAGTATTTGGGAAGGATTTTCTTATTGCAGTGTTGTGTTTACCTAGTGGATTCTTTATGTCATGCTTTCATTTTTAGATTGAAGCTCAGTCATTCATTAATTATGAGGCCTCCCTATATATGATTTAAAGGATGTTCAATGTCTCTTCTCTGTAATAGAATTTTACTCTGGTTTGATGGTTTGGATTTATTTTTTCCAAGTTTGAGCATCAGTTTCTACAGAGTGAACAATCAAAACCATCCAATCATAATAGGAACATCAGCATGCAGTGGCAGCACCTTTTTCTCAGTTGATTTTTTTTGCAACTTGGGGTTTGAAGTGTCCAGGAAGTCCAGTAGGTCACAGGTGTTCCACTGACTCTACTGGAGTGTTTTACTCCCCGTGCTTGTTTGCATAGATCTTACTTTAAGCCTTCATGTTTGAATTGTTGTATGAATTTAATGAGAGACTCTGTTTTTCGATCTATTTAACTCTGTGTGCCAACCTGAGTCAAAAGCCTTTACTTAAGCCTATGCCTCAGAAAAATACCTTTGCAGCTTTTGTCTGATACAGGCTTGTTAATGAGCATCTGCACGGTAATGTGGTTAGCGCTTAGTTTCCTAGGGAAGAATCCCATTTGAATTCTCTGGATTATGTTATTGTTGGCTAGGTACGGTAATGCGTCTTTCTTGAGGATGCTGCTGACTAGATGGCTTATAAAACACCTCTGTGGCACACAGGGCTAAGTGCATTTTGGCTTGTGTGCATTTGGGGCAGTTAGTTCATCTGATGTGTGCGCTCCTGAAGGCAGCTGGGTGGTCACCGTGCTGTGCTCTCTGTGTTTATCTTAGAGGAGGCTTCAGATAAACACGTGAGAAAGGGAAGACTGCATGATATGGAAAGCCAGAAGGGCTGAGGTGAGCCAGAGCCACAGCAAGCTCACAAATAAGGGGAGTGATGTATTTAAACATTTAGCCACAGTTACAGGGAGGAAATCGCAGACAGGCTAGAGCGGAACGTTTGTTAATTGCTGATTTTCTGGGCATTCTAGCATACAGGCACCCGCTCCTGTCTTGTTACTTGTTGAAAAGGGGTTGAAAAGGAAAAGCCATTTATTTTTCTGTGTGTGTTTTTAATTGTCCCTCCTGAGACAGGCTTTTGCATGATAGTGTGTTCAATCTGTCGCTTGCAGTTTGTTTTCTGACAGCTGAGGCTCTTATCAGAGTGCACCACCTACCAAAGGGTGTTAGGTGAGGGGACCAACACTGCCCACCACAGGGTGATCTTGGGCTTTGTCACACAAGCTCAGGTCCCCTGCAAAGTTACTGTTAGTCTCTGAGGCTGGAGGAAGAGACTGGTGTCATTTTTGAAGTGTGACTCCCATCCTGGTGGGTTTCCATGGTTTTATGTCCTGTCTCTCCCACAGACCAGCTCATGGCTGTTCTGGGGTTTTCCTTGCAAAGGTCACACTGGTCAAAAATACTGTTTTGACAGTCTAGGAGATGACATTCTCACTTCTCTTGTGGAGAAGAAAAATAATAAGGCCTGTTGTACCAATCTATTGCTGTTGACCTATCTCCACTTGGTGATGGAGGACAGCTAGGTCTCCACTGTCCATTTAGTTTTTAGGCTCTCCTGACAGTCATGCTCTCATTTTTGAACTTCCTGCCAGTGTAGTTACCTCTGTGACCATGGACCACAGAGTGCTGAGACAAACGTGACCTCCTGAGAAGCTTTGGGATTACTTGTACTGATGTTTCTTGCAGTGATGGCTGCAATGCAGAGATACCCAGCCTCTGTTAAAATGGCCTTTTTGCATGTGGGTGGCTGCAGCAGCAGGAATGCACTGGCAATTCCATTGTGCTTTGCAGGCCTTGCTGAGCTCTGTGTTGGGGTTAGACTTCCCTTAGACCAAAACATGTGGATTCAGGGCAAGGTTGGACCTGCCAGCAGTGCCCCGCTCTGGGTGTGTGGCAGCTGGCCATGTGTGTTGCTGTGCTCAAAGCAGAGCTTGGGGAAGCAGCAGAGGAGGTTGGCAGCTGTTTTCATTTGCCATCCCTGCAATGTCATGCACAGGCTTGAGCCACTTAGAGCAGGAGCTGGGAGCATGAGAAAGAGAAGGATAGATGCAACTTCCTCACTCCCACAGGAGGAGAAGCAAGGGCTGGATGTCAGATGCCTCTAAAGACCTCCAGCTGTGTGGTGTATTTTCTGGAGAGCCTAGAAAGGGCTATATAATTCCTTAGTCCTTGGGAGGGAGCTTGGCCAAAGAGATCAAAAAAGTTTAACAACTCAAACTAAGCATAGTAATAAACAGGAAAGGTGGGGTCTCACCATCTTGGGGTTCAGTGTAGGATTTCTGGGGAAAAGGAAGCTGAAAACAATTTTCCAGCTTATCATAACTGCACATACTCACTGTTTTCTGTGCTGTGTTCTTCTTTTTTCCACTTTTCTCCTCTCCCTGTGTGTATCTCCAGTCCACTTTTCCATAAGGTCTTTGCATTCCACTTCCTTGAGGCAAAATGGTTGTGGTTATGCTGTCCCTCTTCCCGACGTGAAGCTGTCATGTCTCCAAATAACTTTAGGACAATGATTTGGAGATCACACTGCTAAGGTGTGACTCCCCCGTTCTGCTGGATGCTCAGACAAAGCAGTGCAGTGGCACCTTGAGGAGGAGCCTGCTTTGATGGAGCAGATTATACACATGTTGCTGTGAGACAGATTCTTTGAAGTAGTCTTGTCAGTAATTGCCACAACAGGAGGGAATGTCTGAACTACATTTATAGGCCTGTTTTCAGGAGTTTGTCAAAACAGAGTTTTATCAGACTTGGAAGTGTTGAGACTTAAAACTTTATTTTTTTTTTTCCTCCCCGAAAAGCAGATGGAAAAAAAGATGAAATCCCTATATTTTTTTATGAGAGAAATATTTAGGCATATGGGAAGGTTTTCTTTTGACATCATAGAGATGTTTCATTTCTGAGATTCTGAAACACTGCATTTCTTTATCATCTCAACTTCTAAATGACTCAAAATATTTCAGCTTTTAAAATGGAACACAAACTGGTGTATATTCTTACCTGCCTAAAATTAAACATCTAAGTGACTCTTGGTAAAAGTGACCATGAAAATTATTCTAATATTTTGCAAATTATTTTTACAGTTACATGACAATGATTTTTTTGTTTGTCTTGTTTTGTTTGTTGGGTTTTTTTAAACAAAAACAATTATTTGTGGAACTTTTGACAATATAGTCCACAATGTGTTTGGAATGGAAAAAGTTAATAAAAAAATATTTAATCTGAAAGGCATTCACCCCTTCCAAAAGTTCTCTCCTGCCAGAATGTTGAGAATATCAAACATTATGGTCTTTGGAAATAGAATAGGGAATTGGCTGGGCGGTATTTGTCATGAATTTCAAACAGTTAGCATTTAGACTAAAAAAACAAAGTACTAGGAAGATGGCAGAGAAGCACATTTTACAATGTGATGTCAGGAAGAGAAGGTAGCCCTGATTTTGCCTTTATCTCATTTTTCCTCCTGGAAAACCCACATATACACACATTTTCTCTCTTGGTCTCATTTGAAGATTTTGGGGACATTGAGATTTATTGCCTGTACTCCCCTTAACTAATTTGCACACTGCAAGCATATCATAGCACTCCAGAAGCAGTTCAGTGCACAGGCAATAAGAATATTACTTATCTAACCAATTGCAATTAAGCAGTACCGTTTGAATTTGGAATGTGGAGTGTGTGTTGAAGCCATTTGTGAAAGAAAGTGCAAACAATTTAACAAACATAATTGGGAAACATAAATAAACAAAACCAAATTCAAAGCAATGGCCCTCTGGTCATGGAAAGAAGCTGAATTTGTTGGCTGTCTTATCTGGCATGAGTTAGTTGCTCAGCTGTACATACAGACATTGTCCACCAGGATTTGAAATGGGAGCCAAGAACTCATTGCTAGGCCTTCAGCTGGTAATGGCCTTCCATCATTAAAGATTTCCCTAATGGAAATTGCTAACATTTAGAGAGCTTTTATGGAATCTTGCTTAGTATTTAATAGAGAATTCGAGCCATCCTAGGAGAATCTCTTCCTTTTCCAGTCCTGTATTTTTAGAAAGCCATTGTGTGGATAGCCTATTAAATTTTTGTGCAGCCCTGTTGAGGTTTTCTCCATTGTAGTATAAAGGGTTTTCCTGAAAGAGCTAGGTTGTAACCTGTCTTCTGAGACAGAGTCATCTTCTTCCCTTAAGCCAGACGAGTCATTTTGTGTTCCTGATAGGTCAGATTCAAAGCTGCTGCTGGTCATCAAAGCTCCTGTGATCTCCAAGAGGCATCAGTGAGGCTATGCCAGTTTATAGGGGTAATGAATCCACCCCAGAGAGTTTGTTCCTGTGCTCTTTCTCCCATGCCATCCACCAGAATGGAAGCTAATTCCTCTTTACCAATCTCTGCATGGAAACAGATAAATGCAAATAGTGATAATGGGAACATGGAAACAGATAAATGCAAATATTAATAATGATAATTTCTACTCTTGTCAACCATAAACATTATAGCTGTCCTGCATTTTGCAGAACGAACCTCCAGTACTGGAAAAGGAGAATTCTGGTTTTCTGCAAAATGCTTGGCAGAATGTGGCCAAAGAGAGGAGCCAGTATGTCAGGAAAGTAAGAGAAGTAGCAGTCAGGCAACATGCTGCAGTTAGGGATTTCTGGATGCTTGCACAGGCCTGTTGGTGGTATATATTACTGCCTTTCAAAACATCCAGTAGTTAATTAAAGCTAAATGCAGACCACCATCTCTACTTTCTTGCCTTTCTTGCTGTTTTTCCTTCCTCCTTTTTTTTTTTTTTTCCTGAACTTAAAGACTTGGTTTGCTGCACTGACTAGAAGAAGCGATTTGAAATGACTGCATGTGTTCTTAGCTAGATGCACATCTGTCCAGGGCACATGAAGTAGGAGCAGCAAGAAAGAGGTCTCAACTTATTTAGGTTCTTGTAACCCACCCTTGTATGGCATTCACTGCTACTCAAAGAACTGAATCCAAGGAAATGGATGGACTGCACTTGAGTAGCAACTGGAAACAAACCACAGCTGTCTTTGTAACGAGCAACTCCTCATGTTGATTCCACCCAAGAATAAGCTGGGCTCAGCACTTTAGGAAGCATCTTGTGGGGTATCTGGGATGCTCTGGGGCAGGAAGTACCTGACAAGGCATTGGGCACAAACTGTCTGAGAGCTTGTTCCAGGGTGATGGACCTGAGAACAAGGAGCAGGCTTGGCCACCAAGGGACAACAATGCAAAGAACAAGAGAGAAGCAGGAGTGATATGTAAAACACATGTCTGGCTTTTAAGAAAACCTGGCTGTGGTGTTCTTTTTTTCCACTGAGCTGAGCTCTGTGACCCAGCATGCCTGTCCCAGCAGCTAATGTATGGCACCTGGGAATTGCTTGCATCAGTCAAGTATTGAATATTTTAGACTCTTGATTATTGGAGGAACAAGGTTTTCCTCAAGATTTTCAACTATAATAAAATGTCCTCCTGATGTACTGGGAACCAGGAGCACCATTTAGAATCAGGGGAGGACCCAACTCATTCCTGAGCTGTGT
>VZRH01005667.1:583835-596069 GCA_013397555.1 Urocynchramus pylzowi | reverse complement strand
TTTTTTTTTTTTTTTTTTTTTTTTTTTTTCCGGGGGGAAAAATTATATAGAATTATGTCACATCAAGAAAAACACAATGATTAAAATAACTTGCTATGAATATTCATTCTCAGCTTGGCAGATGGATGAAGTGGGCTGAGCATTTGCAGAATATTGCTAACTGAGCTCTCTTCCAGAGAATAACATTTCAAAAGAATTTCCGATGAGGTCTGTTGGCCAAAACTAGAAAGGATTTTTCTCTTCCTTTTTTCTTTCTTTGGCATTCTGAGCTTCCACCTTCCTGCCGAAATGAATTTCTTTCTAATCACAGTTTTGGATACTTCTGAAGCCTCACACTGAGGCCTTCCAGATGGGTTCATTGCAGTGGGAAGAGAAATACTCATTATCGTTATTATTATGATTACTATTATAATTCTTAACTCTTACTTTACATTGTCATGATTGTCCTGAACAATCCCAAATTGTTTTACAAACAATTTTCAATTCCTTCGATCACTAAAACACAGTAACATCTGAAAAAGCAGCCTGCATTTGTTGAGTTTTTTTGTGCTAAAGAAGCAGGGAGGGTGGAGAGGGGAGTGATGCATCGTTAAAAAACATTTTAAAGTTTAAGAGATGCGTTACTAGGAAGAGGGAAATGACCCAAACTGGACTTCAGCTGTATTTTTACCCAAGGAGTTGTGAAAGATTTCATGGATGCAGGAATAGGCAGTGGGAAGCAGAGCTGTGCCTCCCGTGAATGTCACAGTGCCCCCTAGTAGCAGCTTTGATTATTGATCAGAACTGACTTAAAAGGAGCACGGCTTCTTTTCAATACACCAATACTGTTTTCAGTTCCGTCTCTACAGACCAGGTTAAAAAGTTATGAATATCTTTTCCAAGAAGAACGTTGAATGAAATGGCTGTTGTGATAATTTATTTTCTTTTGATGGTGGTTTAAAACCAGAAGAGGAAAAAAAAAAAAAGGCTTTTTCAAAACTACAAACAATATTTTGGGTTTGTTCATTTTTCTTAAAAAGCAGAAGCTATCCCACTTTTTCCACATCACTTGGAGATGTGCAGCCTCAGAAGGCTGGAGACTGACCCAGCCCATAGCTGCATCACTCCAGTCAGGTACCTTATGAAAGGAGTGGGGCAGAAAGATGCATAATTTGCTGTGACAGATATAGCTAGTCCATGTCTTGCTTGCAAGCTACTGGAATCCCCACCAGGTGATTTTCCTGGCATGTGATGCCTGCTTTGAGGTCGTGCAAGCACGTCATGGTATAGCTAATGTTCCAGCTTGCATTCCGCTCGGTGCTTTCCTGGGATTTTTTTTTTTTTTTTTTTTTTTTTTTTTATTTTTTTTTTTTTTTTTTNTTTTTTTTTTTTTTTTGATGTGGATGCTGTAATATGCAATACTTCTGAGTGGAGTAGGCCAGCAGCTCCCGAGGGAAGGACAGGATTCAGGTGTCACAGTGTGGTGCTATTTCACCCAGCTGTATGAGATTGCAGGAGGACTTTCCTAAGTTTGCTTTCCAGAGCTGTCACTATGAGTAGGTGGCAGGTGTGAGAAAAACATTGAGGCATGTTCTGCTTTGGATAGACAGGAGATTTAGTGAAAACATGACCATCCAGGAAAAGGGCAGAGTAATACACACAAATAAGGGAACAGCAATGCAGCAAGCAGGACTCTGCTGCAGAGTGATTTGTTACCATCCCAGCAATAGCTCTTGTTTCAACTGAGCATGATCTCTCCTGAGAAGAGGAGGAATCTAATCACGATGATTGATAATACCTTCAGAGGTTCCCCAGTAGGTATCAGACTTACAGAGCAGAAAACCACTCTCTTCTGGGAGCATGGACAGAAGCAAAATGCCTACCACACTGGTCGGAGGGTCTCACCTCACTTCAGGTTCAGCCTCTGGACCACGATGTTTCCTTGCTTTGGAGAGCAGAAACTATTGTTTGAGGGCCATCCAAAGAAGGCCTCTGGCAGGTTGATGTGTGGAAGCCAGTGCTCTGGCTCTGTTTAATAAACTCAGTACCTCTTGTACACCTCCCTGGCAAATGGATAGTGACACATAGTGGCCACGTTTGCCAGCAGTGTTGCCTGAGGCTTTAATTGCTTTGCACATAAAGTTATTTATCTCTACATCAAGAGGGTTGAGACCACATTTAGGGAGTAATTACAAAGCTGCCAGAGGGACTGGTGTTTGCCATGCCAGCCAGGCTGTGATTTATCGGTTCTGCTTGTATTTAGAAAGTGAGCTTTCTTCTCACCTCTTCCCTTGATTCAGTGCATCGTGGCTAAAGGCATCTGTATCCCCCAATTCCCTCTGATACTATCTGTGTGGAATATGTTGGGCAGCTGCAAAGAATCAAATACTGTGAGTTTAGTTCTGAACATTGCTCTTGCTGCTTCAATCCTGAGGGTTTGGATTTTTTTTTTTTCTTTTATTATTCCTGTCTCTTTTATTTCTTATTTTATAAAGAAAATGTTATTAGGATTCTCAGTGAGATTTCATGATGATATTTGGGAGTAAATAGCAACAAATTCTTACCTTCTTATGAAGGTTTTGAAATGGCTCTGCCTTATCTATGGAATCCATAGGAGTTTTTTGTGTTGTTTCTTCATGAAATAGAAGGAAATGCGGTGTGTTTAGCCTGAAGACTTACCTATCATGGTCTGCTGTCCCAGACCTGGATTCCCTAAATCCACATCCAAATGCCCTTCAGTCTTGGCCTCCATTTAATCTAGTATTTCATCTCTCTATTTTTTTTTTTTTTTTAATTCATAATGGTAGCTTTCAAATCTCTCTCTGCATAATCTGAATCTTGGTGACATCATAGGTGCTTTGATTACTGGACCTAAATATGTCCTTTGCTAACCCAATGTATTTTTAGAGGCTCTAGCATATTCATTTCAGTGGAATGGAAACCTTGCCCCAGCAGAAGCATGATATAAATAATAGATCATTTCTTCAGTCTCTCCATTTAAATGTACTATTCTGTTTTAAGGGTTTCCTTACTTCATTTCCTAGATTCATGTTTATCTTTATTATTTCGCAGTGCCTTTCTGATTCTTGGGTGGATGATTTTTTTTCCTGTTGCCCTTAGGATAGGGATTTAATCCTTACCATTTTCAATGTTACTTCTTTTCCCAGACAACTTCCTCAGTATTTTTACAAATCCCTTTAAAAAAAAATTTAGTATCTCGTATGTGTTGCTTGGGGTTTTTAATTATTTTATTTTGGTGTGTGCATGTAATCCCTGAAGGACACTGAGCCTGTTTGTGGTCACTGTTTTTCAGTGCATCAACAACGGTTGCTTTGCAAACAGACTTTTGTCTTTCATGTCAAATTGCACTGCAAATAGTCTCCTGTCTCTGTGAGCTCTGGAGTCAGCTGTTCTAAGTGATAATTTATTTAAGACATCAAGAAATTATTTTTCTAAACTGTCACCCAACATGACACCTGACTCATTTCTGTAAGCAGATAACCAAAGTCATCCACTTTTTTCTGCTTTATTAGACTGATTACTGCTTTGATGTTCATCAAGTTTATGCATTTTGTATTTTTTTGTTCTCTTGATCAAGAGGATGATAATGTAACCTTGCTAGTATAAAGAATGTTTTTATATTAGGGCTTTTGGGCTTATGTATTGGAGCTCTCATATGAATGTCTTAAAACGCTCCCTCTCTGGATTCTGTGAGCACACTCGCCTCTAAAGCCTCCTATGCTTCATGCACAGTTTGAAACCAAAGAACATGCTCTCTCATTGATCTTCATAATTTCATTAGTCTTTATTATGGCAAGGTTTTCTTCCATTATCCAGTGTACTTGTTTACTCATGATTGCTCAGAAGCCTATGCAATGATGTGTATACACATGATGATTTTTAGTCTTGGCCCAGAGCCTAATTTTATTGAAATTCTGTGTCAGAAGCCCTGTTATATTTCAGAATTTATTTCTGCATTTTGATGTGTCTTAGCTTTACTCTAGCTGAATTTTCTGTCCTATCCTCTGCTCCCAGATAACAGTTATCTCTCTATTGCTGACATCCCTAGCAGATGTCTTTGTCTGACTTGAGCACTCCTCAGCACCTGCCAGCTTTCCTTAGCTCTGAATTTAAGAAAATCTCCTCCAAACTTTATTACTTCAGTAGCACAGTCAGGGTCTGCTATAGTTAAGATGGAACCCATCCTGAGCCCATCCTCTGTGCACACACAGAGTGTAATCCCTGCATTCCCATTAATGTTTATACCCTTCCTCTCTATTTGAATTTTTCCTCTCTACAGATTCCCTATAATTCCAACTATGCAAGCAAATATGATGCCTGTGAAATATTTCCAAGAAACATGTTGTAGAGAACTAAGTGCATAATCAGTATAATTTTTTAGGGTCTCTCTTATGTGACCAGCTATTCTCTGTTACAAGGGTTTGTTGTGATCAAGAACCTTTCATCTGTTATTGATCTATGTGCTTGCAGAGCACTCCTGCTCCTTCTAAGCAAGGCCCTTGTAGGTTCCTTTAGTCATCAGCTGGAGCTGATTCAGATTCTTCTGGCACTGTAGCCTCTCTGCATCTTTCAGCTGGAAAATTCCTGGAGTAACATTCCTTTTCAAATAGAAGAAGATTCTGTGACTAAAAGCACCACTTTAACAGATTTTTGCTGCATTTTAGCCTGATGCAGTGCTGCTCTGAGTCCAGATTTTCTCCAGGGGTGGGAGTCAGCTCTTTGTTCTCTCATCCATAGCTTCTCCCTGTTGTGTCCCTTTGCTTTTGAAGGCTGTGAGGTACTGAAAGTCATGGAGGTAGTCAGAAATTTAGATATCACTTTAAGAAACTGGCCATCTAACTTGTTCCTTTTCCTGTGGCTTTTGTGGGCTTTTTTGTTGTTGTTTGTTTGTTTGTTTGTTTGTTTTCTATGGATGGGGTTTAGGTGTGTCTACCTACAATTATGGGAAATTAGTAAGCACATGCTAGTTTGTTTGTTTTCCCTTCTCAGACCACTGTATTATCTCTGCAGTTTCTCACTCTTTTCCCTCCCCACTCCAGCTTTTTCCTACCCTTTCTTACACAGGCTTTCACCAAGCTACTGCCAGCTTGATTGAGGAACTCAATTGTGTACTGCACCCCATGCAAGTATTATAAAAAAAAAAAAAATTTCATTTTCAGTAGGTGTCAGATGAAACCATTATCTCAGGTTTTGTGCTCTTAATGTAGAAGGCAGTCCCATCTCTAGGGATTTTCTGCCTGTACAGGTCCATAGCTTAGTGTGCTGCCCCAGCTGCAGGCCATGCTGCTTTGTTGCTGCTCTACCTTTAAATGAGGAGCTGAAGGGATTTTTGTGTATGTCTTTTTTACTTTATTTAATTTATAGAAGCTTTATTTTAGGGGGAGCAGTAGAGCACCCTGTTCAATTCTACCTTTAAATCCTCCTTGGCCCAAGATGTTTTTTACTCTTTCTGTGGTGGTTCTCAGCTGGAAATTTCCTGTGATGTACTATGGTCCTTTCCACATACAGTAGCTGCAGGAACCAAAAAGGATTGCTGCATCAGGATGGGAAAGCCTGGGGGAAACAGATATGATGGATGGGTTGGTGGATAGGCATGGTACATTCAGTTAAAATTGACCACAAATGTGTCAAGGTCGGAAGAGCTGCTCTGCTGAAAAATGAAAAGTTATATCTATGCTATTTTTTTGAAAGTGCTGTAGTTATTAAGGTGATGACTCTAAATGAAGCCTGATCTGCAATTCTTGGTACTTCTGAAAATTAAAAAAAAAAAAAAAAAAAGGAGCAAGCAGTGAATAAAATGAGGAACATGAACCAAAATACAAGAGAAAAACACATCTGTGTTGGAGGTGCTGAAAATAGGGGGTTTAACACTAAATCACTTCCATTCCCTCATTTTTCTCTGCATTTGTCAGGCATTGAGAGTATAACATTTGCTAGTGTAGCCTTAGGCAAGCCTGGCACTGGTGAACTCGATGCTAATACCAAACACTACTCTTTAATCCAGTGTATGGGAAAACTCAGCAGTGTTGAGCATTATCCCCCTTTTTCTGGGCACTCTTTGTCATGGGTAGGATGGGAAAGGCCAGTTCCTCCAGCCATTAGAGAATGGTCTGTATTCTCCACTCTGCCACTGACAACCTGAAAGTGGCTTTGGAAATTACACAGCCTCCCTATGGATTTCTGTTTTCTCTGCATAAGGAAGCAGTTGTTCTCACAAGCTTTTGACTCTGTTTTGGAAATTTTTTGAAAGAAAAGGGTTTGAAAACAAGGTATTTTGAAATGCAAAGCACTGCTTTTACTATCAGCTTAAAACTGGACCTCTCACTTCACATAGGCACATTAATCTAATTTTTCTCTGATTTTGGCCTGTTGACTTGTTATGCCCTTTCTCTTTTGGCTCCTACAGCTTTATCTGACCATGAGATCTATTATTCAAATGCCCTCACACTCCTCTTATTGCTAATTATATATTAAAGAAGTTCTGACTTCATTTTTGCTCACTACCGAATCTTAGTCCAGCTGTGACACTGACAGGGCTGCTGGAGCTTGGTGAGAACTTGTGCAAATGGCACTTCTCTTTTCAGACTGTCAGTCTTAATGGAATATATGATGAGCCAGTAATAACCCCAGCACTCCTTGAGTGCAAAGTTGGGAGAGAGCAAGGAGTCCTGTACCAGCTTCTCATTAGTAATATATGTTTGCAAAAAGTACAATCTTTCAACAGAATGTTTTTCTGTGAATGGTAACACTTTCCATGGGATTGGTCCAGGTTAGTCCTGCCAGGTGAGTTGTATGAAAGCTCCCTGCTGCCTAGTCTGTGCAGGTTTCATAGGCATCACAGAGGAAATGGTTTATAGGGATCCCAAAAACTCATCTACTTCATCCTCTGCCTCAATGTGCAGAAGTGTTTGGAGTGTTCTGCTGCCCAAATGTTCGTATTATAGGATGTGTCTGTAGATGGCTACAGATTGAAATGAGCAGGATGATTTTGGTTGAAGTATACACTACTTTTTTGTGAATTCACAGATTCTTAGGTCACAAGTCCAGAAAAGACTGTTGTACCTTTCAGACTCACCACCAAGAGTTTCAGAGACCAGAGAATTTTACTGTGTCTGATCCCAGTGCTTTGGCTTAGATTTGTAGCTATGTATAGGGGCATTTTGTAAGTTATTGTGGAGATTCAGCATGGGGCTCACTGGGGCTTTCCTGGTCATATTTGCTCTTTCAGTGTGAAGGATCATGCAATTTATTCTCTGCCAAAGTGTGGAATTAAGAACCCAGTTTTGGCCACCATTTTATACAATCTTGACTGCTTATTGATTTTGTTTCTGATGAACATCACCAGCTGCTACAATACTGTAGTGATGGATGTGATCTAAGGATGTAAAGACAAGTAAAAAATGTGTCTTTTAAACATACAAATTACTTAATCCAGTGACATACTGTACCACAGGTAGGTCTTTGGTCTGTCACCTGCATTTGGAAAATCTGCCCTAATGCAAATTACACTGTGTCTTGCATGTCAGGGAATCAGGACACCACAGGCAAGTGTCTGTGATACCACAGAATGCCAGAGGCTATAGCAAATTCTGTTGCTTTCTAAGGTATAACTAAGTTATATCTTTCTTTCTCTAAGCTTTATTTCCTTTCCCAGTTGGCCTGGCACAGCCTGTGCAATGGCCAGAAGAGCCTATAATAACTAGTCTGCTGAGGCAGTTATATTGTGCATGCTAGAACTTTAGCCAGTCTCAATAAATTGAGATGAATTCTGAATTTAGAGTTCAATTTTCACCCAATGAAGAAGAATTTATTTTTTTATTTAAACTCTCACTATTTCCTCTGATTTATTTACTTTTCCTTTTTTATTGTGTTAGACTAATATGTCGATAATAATTCACACACATCTGATGGAGAGCAATAGATTAAATGAAATATTAGCATGACATTAAAAAAAATTTAAAAAATGGATCTAAACAAAATGTTCTGAGATTAACACAATGAAACTCTTGAATGTTTAGCCATCAAACCTTTCATTGAAGTTGACAATTTCCACAGAGAGATCGGATTTTGATAAAAAATTAAATCAAAACTGTTGTGGCAGGTCTTTTTTCCTTTCTCTCCAACAGTTTAGATGATTGATCTGCTAAATTTCATCATGACCTCTATCGATAAGGAGGGTCAGCTCACTGACCTGAAAGCTGGCGTCCTTTTCAGGCATACAAAGAGCCAGGGTCTCTTAATCTCTTAACACAACTTCTGATGCTGACTGCCTTGCTCACATTGTGCACATTTTCTACTCAGGCCTTTCTGGCTCTAGAGGAGGAATAGTCTTTATGAATTTTTGCCTTCACAACAAAAGGTAGTGAATATCTATTTGCTTACATATGCCTTGTGTGTAAAGGAATCTATTGCTGATGTATTCATATATAAATAGCAGGCCTCAAAACAAGCTGCTCTCTTTCTTCTCTCAAAGGTTGTGTCAGGGCAGTGTTTGTGGAGGAGGTCCTCAAGGAGCAGGCAAGCAGGTGTGTGATGTTTTAGCAGGATACTGTTTGTGACTGCTCTTCTCATTTGATAAATATTAAATCAAAGACTAGAGGGGCTGTTGGTGGTTCTGTGTCACCAGTGGTGTGAATAGATATAAAATGGATGGAAAATTCACATGAGGTTGCTGTGGTGCTGGAAGGAAAATGCTCAACATGAACATCTGAAAATTTTCTCTTCTCTGCCTGCTTGCAACAGGAAAAAGTTGTATTTGTATATGGCGGTAGGTGGTAGGCCTTAAACTGAAGTAAAGGAATTGTGGGCTGTGTTACTTTGTATTTTCTTAGTCAGGTTTACTTACTATCATGGATTCAGTTTGCAACTCGACTATCTGGCTCAGATTCTAAGAAGTGTTACTGTCACACTTGGTATGTTCCTTGGTATGCCCTTGAATGGGATGGGCTTCAAGGAACTCCTTGCAGCTTTAGGGCACTCAGTAGACTCAAATCTCCTGTGTTACATGCAGATTTCTGCCTGAAATCTGCTGCACTGATTTTTCCAGATGGTTTATTTCTTTGTTGCTTTTTGTGTTCTCAACTTTCTCCTTGCCACTAAGAGTTCATCCATTTGAATGGGCAACTGGAAGAGCTAAAGTCTATCTAGTCATTCTTCCTACACCATCACTATTCTCATCCATATTATGACTGTATCAGTGATAATTTTCTTGTTTCCATTGATTTCAGTTCTACCTTAAGGATTTCCAGCGTGCCTGCTACAATAACATCTGAGTTCCTATGAATACCTTCTGAAGGCATTGTCTTTAAATTGTTCATACAAAGCTTGTTATACTACTTGGAGGTGTCAGCTTGAATGTCTAAGCCAAATGGAAATGTGGCCGTCTGCCTTTTCAGCTTCTCCATCTATATGAGCTGGTGTCTTCACCCCAGACCTAAGAGCATTTTGTTTTTGACAGAAATGTTTTCCCTGCAGCAAAATGCTTTGCAGCCTTTTGGGATGAAGTATTCTTATTATAATCATGCTAGTAAACAGACGTGATTTCATTTGTGTTCAGTACTTGTAAGGATGTTGCCCAGGAATACAAGGATCATATGGGTCTGAAAGCAAAGCAGTGGAAATGATGGTGGGGCCATACTCTTTCCTCTGATGCCAGTGTAAAACTCAGCTGCCTGTTGACTTCAAGTTTCCTTATGCTGAAATCATCCCACTCTCTCACATGAGGTTCAACTAGATTTATGCTGGTGAGAGCATATTTTGGCCCCTCAGATGAAACTCAAGACAATTACATCTCCATTAAGAAATTAATTCAGAATTAATGCAGTTATTGTGCAGCGATTAAATTCCAAACTGCTGTTAGAAAAACTAAATTATCGAGGTTTGCCATTTAAGCTGTAGCTTGTGGGGACGTAATGAACTGGCCTTTTATACTGAACGATAAACCTCATGTTCTTAATAATCATTTGGAATTGACTTCATGTAAATAACTAGTACAGCTGAAGCAATCATCTCCTAAGATGGTGCTGCTGTCTTGCCAGGATTTTTCTGGTCGCCGCATTCTCTTTCATTGCAGAGTTACTACAAAACCAACCTGCATGGTCTCCTAGCAGCTCAATTAATACCTTGCATAACTTCTAAAGACCTCTTTATAGTTATAACAGGTTGCTTATTGTAGGTTAAAAACATACCAATTGAAATTGAATGTTGCCATTATTATTGTTGATGGAGTTTTTCCAACTCTCTGAGGAGAGATGTATAAATTACATGCTGTTTAAGGCTCAATAAATATGCTTTAGCAGTAGAGCAGTTTGTATTTAATCTTCCATACGAGGGCTGGTCCAGTAATCCAGTGAGTGATAGGGCAAAGGTGTGTTCATGTGTGGAGCTCTGGGCATGCAATTTTAAAGGTGGCAAAGGGACTTAGGGCCACATGGCTTTTGGCCATCTTGTTCCCTTGGCTACTTTAGCCAATGGAGTAATCTCAGAAATAAAACCTGGCTTTCAGTGCATTTCACTCTGGCTGAATCTGATGTTGATTTATTTATTTTTCCAGGAAGTGTACTAATTTCTTAGTTCCCAAGCAATAGGGCACAGAGATAACATATTACTTGATTATTGGTGGAAAGGATGTAAAAGCATCTCCATTCCTGCCCCATGGCATTGTTTTTTACCTCCCTGCTTGGATTAGAGGGTTTAGGATCTGAATGTCAGACAGTAAAAGCAGTGGAATCAGCTATAAATTCAGATCTTTTTCAATTGCAAATCTTTAACCGAGGATTGTCAATATAAACTTCAAAATCTCTTCAGTGGTCTAATTTTTTTTTGGAAAATCTCAGCCTTGTGGCTTGTATTAAGCTGTTTGTAAGTGAACATGATGACTCACCTATGTGAGAAAGAAACTACCTTTAGTAGAATGTCCTGTGCCTTTCTCCAGCAGGTAGTAGCATCAGACATACTAGGAAAAACCAGCATCACCTCTTCCTAAGGTTTTTCATCTCCTCCTTTTGTATTTATTGACACCAGTACTGCCGGATGTGATCTATACTGACCTTAGGTGTTTTAGCAGAACAGGATTGCTCATTGATATTCTGTGTCCTCTTCTGTTCTTTGAGGCTGGTGTAGGTCCAAAGGGTTAAACATGAGGAACTAATCTCCCCTGCAAAAGTCTCTACAACCAGTGGTTTCTACTCAATCAAATTACTTGGGTGCTCAAGTGCTTTCTGGAGTTTCACAGGTGCAGCTGTCTGGGTACCTATTTGTCTATGGTGTGCATATAATTATTTCCTTTCCAGATCAACTAACTGCATTTCTAGCCTCTTCTCAATCATCTCCTGCTTCTCTCTTCTTTTATTGGGGTGAAAATTCCCTGAGATGCTGTTCAGCAAAAATTTACAGAACAAGAAACAAATTGTTTCTGGAGAGTGCTATTTACCTTTTTTATTTTCTGCTTTGTTAGCGACGCAGAGGTTTCATTAGCAGGGAACAAAATGAATTCCAGGGACAGCGAGTAATATGCACACAAATTATATGGAGGAAAAAAAAAAAAAAGAAAAAAATAGCAAACCAACAAAGCACTAACAACCTTCAAACATAAAAACAAGCAAACCCCCAGAAAGAATACAGCTGAAGCATCCACTAATAAGAAAGCAAATGGTGTTCTGGATTATAGTGCAAGATGAAATTACCCTGTTAAAGCCTTGGTAACCAGCAGTATTGTAGCCAAACCCACAGGGTCACTGAGCCTACCCCATGTTAAATTGTCAGAAATGTTGGGGGGAGCCCTAAACTCAGGGCTGGGGGTGCTGCGGGGCAGAAGAGCATGGTCCTGGCAGAGCTTGGTTGAGTGGAGATTCTAGGAAGAAAATACTAGGCAATGCTAACTTGTGATTCAGTAGCCTTACCAAAGCATTGGTAGGAATTTTTTGCAGCTACATCTACTCTACCTTTGTTACCCCACATTCCAAACCCAGTGTTCCCAGCTGTGGGGCAGGTGTTGACTTCCTGTGCCTGGTGGAGGGCATTAGAGCTGCAGTGCTTGCTGGGGAGGAGCCTATGAGTGTGTTACATGAAACACAGCACCTTGGGAACTGACTGGCTCCTTTTGTACACACAGCACAATACCCAGGAGTCTGTTGCTGGGGTAACCCCACCTCCCTGCAAGAGGTTCTACCAGAAAAGCTTTGAATCTGTACTTAGGGTAAAAAAAAAAAAAAAAAAAAAAAAAAAAATGAAGAC
>VZRH01005667.1:502170-583821 GCA_013397555.1 Urocynchramus pylzowi | reverse complement strand
AAAGGAAAAAAAAAAATCCACCTTCAGGCCTGAGGGAATGGAGCTTGCTGGAGCAGATAACTAGGATACTTTTATGAAATGGATCAAGCCCCCTCACCTCAGGGGAGAAAGTGTGGGGTGATGATAAGATTGTACCACGCAGACGACACTTGGTAATTAGCACTATCTCTAATGTAATCACTCACTAAGAGGTTTAGCTGGGATGAGACTTACCCAGGAGAGGCACTAGAGGAAAGGGGAAAAAAGGACAGGTGAGAAGAGCAAGCTGTAAGTAGTCTTTGCCCTTCTTTAATATCACCTATCTGTGGATCTCAAAGAGTCTACCCCACTTCTAATGACAAGGGTGTAGGAGCTGTGTGACATACATAGTATTAACCTCTTTTAGCATGGGCAGGAATCAGGAACAGTAGTGTTAATGACTATGGCTAGGCTGCCTGATTTGTAAGAAATTATGCTGGGAATAGAGCATGGGTGCTAAGAGCAAGCACTCTGCTCGGTGTTACTGAGATGTGCCCAAACCTGGGAGGTGTACAAATGAGGCAACCTGTGCTTATACTTCAGAACAAGTCTCACCTTAAGAAGCTGGTGTTTACCTAAAGCAGCTCATCAATCTCATTAGAAACAGGAAATAACATGCTAGCTAGTCTTTTCTCCAAGAGTGTCCCTCTTGCATGTGGCTGTTGAGAAATACTTGTGGTGCAGGCAGCTCTGGGTGCAGCTACAGTGGGCTCTGCAGGTTGAGCTCTGGGTGGCAGGAGCCAGAGACAGGAGGCTGTGGACTGCCAACCCTTTTCATAACAAAGGGCACAAAGGCTGGTGGACAGGCTGGGTATGGATGGGCACTGGGAGACACTGCAAAGGGCTGAAGACTCAGGAGGGAAGAGCAAGAGTTTTTTAAGCTAGGACTGTGGGGGAATAAAAGCCAAGGGGGTACTTTGTTGCTGGTTCCTCCTCAGAGGCACCAGCTTGGGCTGTTTCGGTGTTACTGCACCCTGAATAAATTGCTTTATGGAATGAGACATCTGAGACTCTGCTAAGGGAAACCTGGGGTCAAACTGCTGAGGAAATCTGGTCTGACTCTGTGACTGGGGTATGAAGAGAGTCAAACAGGCAAGTGTTGGTTCACTGGAGCCACGTGCTGCAAAGGGTCTTCGGTCCCAGCAGATAAAGTGCCTGGCCTTGGGAATGTGACTGCTAGAGAGTCTTGTGAACGGTCAGATTGGGAAGTTTCCTTAATATGGCCATATGCCAGTTAAACAGATTCAATGGAGCAGTTTAGTGATTTTCACATCAAGTGAACTGATTGTCTGCAAATAAACACCTCCTGTGAGATTCAACACTTCCATCACTCTGTGAGCTTTCTTGCATAGGTGCCACACGTAATGGCCGCTGCTTACACCCTGATGGATTTGGTCTCCAAACTTACAGACACTTCTTAAATCTGACTTTGTGAGAAAGAAAATGACACTGAATTGGAAGGAATTACGACTAGAATCTTCAGACTCTTTAGAGGTTTTTTCCTCATTTATGGATTTCATCTGATCCTACAAATTCCCAGTGGTGAGGTGGTGTTATTTTATTGTTCTAACTTTGTGTCGGAATCCAAGACATTCCTCTTCGTGCCCCAAACCCCCGACAGGGATCTGGGCGGCCCTGGCAGGAGGCCAAAACCACTTGGGGCTTTGATTTCAGCCCGTGGGACAAATTACCAAGCTTATATGAGGAATCACAAGTCACAAAAGTTTAGACAGCACAGTAGCAGTAGTTAGAGGGTGAAAGGAAAAAAATTGGGATTTGGTACAGGGGGGTCTAAAACCCTAAGATGGAGGGATTGGGGCGTGCCCTGTCCTTCTTCCTTCTTCTTCCGAAATCCATCTTTTAGGTGATGCTGGCATTTTTAGATTGGTTCAGAGTAGAAAGTCACTGTCTAACACAGGTGTTAGGGATTGGCACACAATTGTAAATATCTAATATGTAGTTCATAGTATAAAAGATAGCACCAGCCCCCTTGGGGGGCAGTGCACCTTGGACTGACCTGCTAGCCAGAGCTTGGTGGGTCAGACAGAAAATATTTTAGATAAGAGACAATAAACATCACTGAGAACACGAGCAGAAGACTCCTGACTCCTTCTTGAACAGCCGGGTTGGGAAAAGCGGCTTCCACCAATACCTGGGGTCATCTCAGAGAGCAGAGAAGACCCCGACAACTTTGAAACTAAAATCTGTTCTTCTACTTAGGGGGAGGCATTCATGCCACAGTCCTGACTCTTAACTGCTTTTAATATTCTTTCATTCAATATTTCTAGCAGTCTTTCTGTGCACAGAATTGGCTCTTGTATTTGCACTTGATTCCTGCAGGGGCGGTTGGAGTTGTTGGTTTCTCCTCTCCCTCTTTCTCTAGTCCAATTCCTTGAGGCATCACCTTCCTCTCCAGACAAATAAACGCCTTGGGGCAAGCAGACGTCACTGGTGTAGTCTCATTTGCATGGGGAGTTGTCAGGCCTGATCTGACCTGCCTTTCCATCAGGATTATAAAGGTGACGGATAGTCAATTTCAGGGATTCATGATCCATTTTAGCACAGCGCTTCACCTTGCAGCTAAGTAATACGGCTGTGATAAAATCAGCCATAATCACTGCATCTTACTCAGCACTGCTTTGGCTGTAAATATTGCCTTCATATATTAAAAGAAAGAAGGAAAAAAAACCTCAAATGGAAGGAGAGGGAAAAAGATCTAAAGAGAAAAGGTCTGTTGGCCATGACTGACCAGAGTGGTATTCCCTTATATAACATAGCCTTTCTGAAAGAGGGGAACAGGGCTTGCAGCTGGTGGGCTCCTTGCAGTTCTAAGGAGACAATGTAGGATGCACAAGCCTGAAGCATTCCCCATTACTCTGGGGGATCCACTAGCAATGCTGAGCATAGGGCACTGCTTCAGAAGTTAATGAACTTTGAGGATGCCTCCATCTTTTTTACAAGTGCTTGAACTTCTGAACTGTTATCAAAATAGTTTCCTTGCTTTCCTCTAAATTCAGTCTTTGATTTCCTTGTTTCTCTTTTGCAGAGGACTGAAATGGAAGCACTTTTAGCTTCTGGGGAAAAAAAAATGGTTTTCCACTCTTTGATTCATGTTTGCTCTTGGTGCAGCTGTTTGTTCATTGTTATCCCAGTGTAGTGGAGTGATCCTGGCTGAAAGCCAGGCAACCACCAAAGTCTCTCTCACTCCCCTCTGCATCTGGACAGGGGAGGGAAAATATAATGAAGGGGTCATGAGTTGAGATAAGGGTCAAGAGAGAGCACTCACCAAATACTACTACAAGCAAACCAGGTTCAACTGAGAGATACGAAGTGAATTTATTAATAACAAAATCAGAGCAGGATAATGAGAAGTGAAATAGAACCTTCAAAACACCTTCTGCCCACCCCTCCCACTCTCCCTGTTCTACCTCTTCCCCCAGTGGCACAAGGAGACAGGGAATGGGAGTTATGGTCAGTTCATCACTGTGGCTTCTCCTGCTGCTCAGGGAGAGGAGTCCTTCCCCTGCTGCACTGTGGGGTTCCTCCCGTGGAAGACAGTGCTCCATGAACTTCTCTGACGTGGCTCCATGTCCCACAGGCAACAGCACCCCTCAGCTGCTGCAATGTGGGTCACTCTTTCACAGGGTGCAGTCCCTCAAGGGCAGGCTGCTCCAGGATGGGCTTCTTTCTCCACTGGTACCCCATGGGCTCACAGCCTCCTCTCAAGCATACACCTGCTCCAGCATGGGCCTCCTCCATGAGCTGCACGTGGGTTTCTGCATCCTTCATGAGCTGCAGAGGCACAGCTGCCTCACCATGGTCTACACCATGGGCTGTGGAGCAATCTCAGCTCTGGCATCTAGAGCACCTCCTCCCCCTCTTTCTGCACTGACCTTGGTGTCTTCAGGGCTCTTCCTCTCATCTGTTCTCAGCCCGCTCTTCTCTGGCTGCAATTACCCTGTTTTTTTCTCTCATTCTTGAAGATGTCCTGGTCTTGTAGCAAAACACCATCATCATCAGAACATATGTGAAGTATTCCACAGACTCAGTAAGATTTCTGCCTAATCAGTTGAGGTTTCCTTCCCCTTAGTTTACTCTGGTAAGATCTGGTGTTGGAAGAAGCATGATGAAGCTGTAGCTTTGAGGGGTTTGTGCACATCTCTAATGGGAAACAGAAAAACAGGAGGACTTTGAGGAGCTGTCCCCAAAAGGAGGATTAATAGAGGCTCAGATGAAGGTATAATATGGTTACAGCACAGTGATTTGTGTGGAATAGAGGTGAATGATGATGATGTACTGTGGTTCCCTGTACAAATGAGGAGCACTTAGTGGGTAAAAGCAGAGCCTGTCCTTCTCTGGTTTTGTTATACCTTCTCCTATCTAACTGTATATTCTGCCATGTTCTGCTCTGCTTGTTTGGTTTTTTCTTCACCGTTAATTTTGTGATAGTCCTTGTTTTGCTCATTTTATGAAACAGAAAATGGGAGAAGGACAAGAAAAAGGGGAACATTGTCTTGACTTTAATCTGGAAAGGGCAAAGGTACAACATTTACAGACAAGTAAGTTTGAGTTTACATTAACTGAGGGAATAGTCTGTAGACTGAACTTTAGAGCTGCCTTTTTGGCAATCTCCTGACTAAGTGTGTTACACTGTGGTCTTTTAGATTTGCTCAGTTAGTCTCCTGCATGGAACTGCCTCTGTGCTGAACTTTGGTTGAACTTCATTGATCATCAGTGTTCATTCTATCTGGTCTGGAAATTTGAAGGGAGAGAACAGAAGAAGTCTAGCTTGAAGTAAGATTGTCTCAATAAGAATTTAATTTAGATATTGCACAGTTATACCGTGTTGGTCAAATCACAGGCCATTATGAGAAAGTAAAAAAATTCCTCAGGTTTCCTGTTCCACAACCTCTGGATAAACCCAAACTGCCCATTCAATAACTTTGTTTCTACTCTTCCTTGCTTCTGAGGGCAAAATAGGCCAGTATCTCTACTGATGATTCTGTGGGATGCCTGTGTCTGCTATGGAGTGTCTGTCGAGGTGATAAGCATAAAAGAGGTTTCATATGGTATCTCATGCTGTCTTACTGGGCTGGGTCCCTTGCCTTGCTCCTTCCACTTTGTGTTGTGAGGAAACCAGCTTCAGCAGCTGGCTGAGAAGTTGTCTTCCCTAGGGGATCCTTCAAGTAGAATTAAAACATCCACACAAACTTACTTCTACAGGAGTAGAAGATAGATCTTCTTAGATAGAAGAGGAGATAGAGGTCAATGTGGCAGGTCTGCCTTGTGGTCCTTGAAATCAGGCCTCCCTGCCTCACCATCCTCTGATTAGAAATCAAGGAAAATATGTGGAAACCTGAAGCCTTGAAGTGTGGTGGGATAATTCACACAGTGGGAAATGACAAGTGAAAGGAAACAAGTGCTTCAAGCCAGTGTTGCTGAGCAATCCTTGTTTATGTCAGGCTGGGTATTATGTTGGTAAAAGCATCAACTTCTTAGTGACATCTCTGATTTTTCATGAGCACTGGATGCTCTAAGTACACCCAACCCTACCCTCCTCCCCACATCAAATCATGCTCTTCACCAATTTTGGAGTTTAGTTAGGCAAGTGAAAGGAGTCTTGCTAAGCTTTTGTCCACATTGCTATAACAATTTCCACATATCTGAAAAAATCTTGGCTTCTGGTGTTAATACCGTCACTTGATGAAGACCAGCAGACGTGGATTGAACAGAGTAAGACACATTGCTGCAGTGATTGTACCAGAAGGAATTCCTTCAAATGAGAGATGAAGCAGGGTTTAGGGTCAATGTCTGGGAGCAGATTTCTACTATGACTATTTACTGTCTTTAAGAGGAATTCAATTCTCAAATCAATGGAGTCAAAATTCTGCCTACACTGCAATCACTTTTTGAAATTTAGAAAGCCTTCACAGTTTTAGAAGCAAAAATTTATTTTCTTCCTCTCTCATGATATTTACTTTTCTCCAGGAAAGACTGAATATAATTGAGTGGGCAAATTAAATGCATGTTTACAGATGCTGCAGGACTGCAATATTTGACTCTTATTTTCTGACGAACTTTAACTACCGTTTTCCTTTCCTGCTGGTTACAAATATCTTCATGCTAGTTAACCTGCTTTTTCTATCTATCTCTGGTTGTCTCTTCTATTTTCTAAATATCTCATCCCTATTCCCTGGAGAAAAGTTGAAAAAATGTACTGTGGGGTTAGTGAGACCATGCATATTGCAGCATCTTTTGGTAGAAACTGCTTCTAATGAGTGAAACACTTCCACTTCCCTGCCATCTGAAATCAGCATTTCTAGCTGAAGGGATGGATTCTAGCATAACTGGTTCTGTCTTGGGAAACACTGGGTATATATAATAGCTTCACATTCCTGTGCTGCCAGACTGGAAAAAAGACCCTGAGACCAGAGAATGTTGATTTCAGTGCAGGAGACAGTGCACCTCCATTGTTTTCACTGGGGTGGGGCCCAGTGTATAAAAGCCTTGATGAATATTGACAAAGTTCATTCTGTTATAAAAGAGGAGTAGTGATGACCCTGGAGGTTTAAAAGGAACAGCATATGTGTGATGGGGCAGTTGTTTGCTTTAGGATCTAAGTTTCATGGAAACTGTTCTCCAGTATTCCCTGCATGTTGTTAGTGCTGATGTACAGATTGAAGACAATGTTTCCACTTTGGGAAAAGCTGCACCTTAGAGGAGACGCTTAGAGGAAAGATACCATGTCAAACCTTTGAATCACTAGTGAACACAGTCTTTGGAAGCACCCTGTCCAGCCAGCAGAGCACTCAGCAAAGGAAATGTGCATCTGGGTTTTTACCTCAGGTTATTCCTGAAATGAACTGTCTTGTATCTGTTTCCATCTTCCTTGCGTTTTTAAAGTGGATTGTGTTACAAACTATTTGTGCTCAGATGGCTTCATTAAAGTAGCTGCTATAATTTGGTTCATTGAGTGTTATCTTTTGTGTCACCTTCTTTTAAGAGAGACTTCTCTTAGGGGTGTACTGAAAAGCAGCTTTGTTACTACACTGGCTCTGTTTTGCCTGGACCTCTTTTATCCTCCCTCTCCCCTTCTTTGATATCCAGATCAAACTTCTTCTAGGGAACTCCCTCCATCACAAGGATGTTTCTGTCTGTGTTCCTGCCCATTCATCATCTGACCTCCCCAGCAAGTGGGAATCAGCATGTTGTTGCTTTTAGTTTGGTAACACAATGCATTTATCATCCAGAGACCTTCTAGATCAAATGCACACCTGAGAAGGAAGTGCTGTCTTTGCAAGGGGCCAGGTACAGGGTCTTTTTTCTTTTTTTTTTTCCTTTTTTTCCCCTTTTTTTTCTTTCTTCTTTTTTTTCCCTTTTTTCCCTTTTGTTTTATTATTTTCCTTTTTTTTTTCCTTTTTTCTTTTTATTTCTTTTTTTTTCTTTTTTCTTTTTCTTAATTTCTTTTTTCATTTTTTTCTTCTTTTCTTAATTTTTTTTTTCTCTCTTTGATGTCCACTTGGTGCTTCATTCATGTTGAACAAATGATCTTCCTTCTTCTTCTGGTAAATTAATGCTACTGCTTTGGAGCATGTGTGGTGGGTCCCAGCAGCAGCAGTATGAGCTTTCTGAAAAAGCCTTGAGTCTTTTTGCAGGCTGATTCTTAGTCCTAGATCTGCTGTGTGCAGTGGGTTGGGAAAATGCACACAGAGTGTGTAATGCTGTACTGATCTCAGAAGACAAACATGGCATTGTTAATAGTTCTGCTATTATCAGAGAAATGTCTATGTAATAACCTTCAAAAGTCTGGTATTTTTTCTCTGCTGCTGGAGATTCAAATAATGATAGAAGAATAGTGATCCAGCTACTAACTCCCAAGGAGATGTAGTGGAGGTACTCTGTGCAGGTAGCAGACTTTGGCAAATGTGTTTTCCATCTTTTGCAAGTTTCCTTGTACATTGCCATGGAAGGTCTTTTTGTGTGTTCTGCTGTTGTGGTGGTGGTGGTGCCTGACCTTCCAGGACACCACTTCCAGTGATGCCAGAGACCTTTACAAGGCAGTACCTCTGAACTGGGTGGGCCTTGCCATTTCTTGCTTGTGCTACAAGTATGGCAACCTCTTTTACTATCTCTCATTTTTCTGCCTCTATTATGTGCTTAAAATGCAGTAACCTAGGGGAAACCACTGGCATGACATGGAAATCCTAAAGGAGCAAGTATTTTTTGCCTTCATTTCATAAAGCATATATGTGTGTATGTCTAGCCTCAAAAATTCAGGGGAAGAGTTTTGCTAGCAGTCTTAGCAAGCTCCTATAATAAAGCTTCTTGGGGGATTTTGTAGCCCTTTTCTATTATTAGGGAAGCTTAACAATGCAAAGCTCTGCAAATCACATCGAAAGGACACAGTCTGCAATTACAGATGCAGAAATGTACAGCAGAAGTGTGACTGCTGAAGTCTGAACATATAACTACAAAGATCTAAGCTGTACTGTTTTTTTCCAGAGATAATATTTAGCTGTCTTCCCACAAATATTCAATTTTCACTTGTATGAAAATAAAGCCACAGTCGAGGAGGGTTCTGTCACTGTGGGAGTGCAGTTAATCACCTGAGCAGCCACGGTGTGTGCAATCCAGTGGCTGTATCTCACAACATTGACCTAAGGCCAGAGGAAGATAAGCAATGAAATAGGAGCCCAAGGTAGGGATAGAAGTATATCATACAACTTTGTTAGATTTCCTGTACTGACTATGGCCAGAACACTCCTGTAAGTAAAAATTTCTGGCTGTTCTGTGAATGACATCACAGATTTGCAAGGCAGGATTTTCCTCATAAGTGCTAAATCTGGTGCTCCAATTTGGGTGTCTGACATGAAATATGACACCTGTTTAAATGGGTGTACTTTGGTTTTTCATCTAACACAGAAAAGATAAATGTGCTGGAGACAGTTACTGAGTTTGTAGTGTTTTGTTGTTTTAGTTACAGTCAGAACCAATACTTTCAGAATGTCAAATAGTACTTAACCCTGGGTTTTTTAGAGAGATTGATCATCTGAGCATCTATCATTCATACAGTCCACTCAATTGGAGGGGACAGGAAAGGGGTTTTGGATTTGAAGATTTTCTGCTTGTTTCCTGGAAAGCTGTTGAGTTGATGGCTTCCCATTCATCTCAGTTCCGTGTGTTTCAAAACAAAACTAGCTCAGTGTTCTCACAGATCCTCCTTCTCACTTTTTTTTAAAAGCAGATCTTCAGGTGATCTACAAAGTCAGAGTTACAACAACCTAATGCTATCTGTGGATGTGCCCCCAGGTTTTCTGGTATGCAGTAGTTTTCTGAATTTTCCATCAGAGGCTGTCTAGAGTAAAAAGAATATAAATTTAAAATGTTGAATAGAAGCAGGAAAAGAATCCCTTAGGGCTTACTTTATACAGGGAAATGAACTAGTAGAACTATAGTGGAATAATTATAATTATACCACTGTGGCCTAGCCATAAATGAGATAGAGTAATTGTATCAGAGGCATCTTACTTTTATTCTCAAATACAGTGCTCACATAGGGAGTTATTCTGCTAGTGCTACAGCAGATTATTATTGTTATTATTATTATTGTCATTATTGTTATTGTTGTTATTTATTAACCAACATTTAATTTAGCACTTTTGTTTCCCCCACGGATTTCAAAAGGCTTGAAAATTAAATCTGTACCATCATTCCTGTTTGAAGTACCACTGTTGTCCTTCAGGCCAGTTTATATGAACTCTTAAAAAAATCTTAACACTCTCTTTATTCATGATCATAAAAATGAAAAGAAAAAAATAGGCACATACCCAAGTATTTTTCCCCTGCAGATCACCTTAAATATATGTAACCAAGAGCCAAAAAGATAGGTTTTATACCTGGCTCTGCCACTGACTCTCTGCATGTGACCTTGGCCAAGTTATTTTACTTTTACAAATGAGAATAATAGTGCTGACCTTGCAGAGGTATTATGAGGCTTTATTTCTAAAGCTTGCAAAACCTTTTGAGATCTTAAAGTAGAAGGAGATATCAAAGTTCAAAGTACAACTAATATTAAACACATTTATCATATGGATTGGATACAAATGTTTCAGCCATCTGATCTCAGTCGTTTTCATTTTTAAACTTCAAAACCTAATTGAGATTTAGTTTCTGTAAGTTTCACTGATTGCTTCATTTCCAGTGTGTGGGTGATACTGTACATTCTCTTTTCCCTTCCCACAACCCTGCAGAGCACACCTGTGGCCAGCCTCTATCCATTGCTCTTGCCTCCTGGTCCTTCACCAATAAATGGAAGATGATGTGACAGGGCTGACAAGATCAAAGGTTGTTAGGTCACTGATCTCTGCACTGAAGATTTTAATCTGGCTCATCTTTTGAGCCCTCAATGGCCTAATTGTCGCTGGGACTCTTGAATCTTTGTGAGAGACAGAGTTGCAATCTTTACAGGGTAATGCTTATGATACCTTATTTGTTTAATTTCTGAACACCACGAAGGGATTCCATAATGGCACGTCATTGCCATCTGTGGTTTTTTCCTGCTCATTTCCATCTTTAATGTCTGCTGTGGCTGGAAGCCTTCCCTGTGCCTTCCAAAGCAAATACCACACAGTGAGCCTTTTTCCTTGCAGAACCTTCTGCTTCAAGTGTCAAGCATATCTTATATATCAGGAGATGCTGGGGGGAAAAGAAGTCTATATATCTTTTACTTGAGGCAATGTATTTACATGTTTCCTTAGCAAAGTAATATTTAAGTGAACAGCGCCTGGTAGCTCAGAAACACAGCCCCTCTGTATGGACCCCTTGGTGATTCCTACAAAACAAAACAAATTGTAACTCCCAATCATAAAATCCTAGTATGGCTTAGGTTGGAAGGGATCTTTAAAGGCATCTAGTCCAGCCCTGCAAAGAGCAGGGTCAGCTTCCCCTAGACCAGGTTGCTTGGAGGCCTGCCCACCCTGCCCCTGAGTGTTTCCGTGGATGGCAGCACTCTTTGTGCCCTCCAAATTGCCTCATGGAGACAATTTGCTCCCTTTGCTTACTTCAGGATAAAAGGTGCTTGTGGAGTTCTGTTTAAATGAAGCCTTCTTTGTGCTGATTTATCTTCCAGCCAAAGTCCAATACTGTTTTTTCCTGAACAAACAGACAATTATTAAAAGTTGAAAGTCTTAGGTCTTGGCTGCACTGTTTGCTCTGCTGCATCATGAAGACACTCACTTTATTTGAAAGATGAGGGAAAAGTAGGGAATGACTGTTGGTGTTATAGTGTTGAATAAGGTTTATAATAGCAGTGATCCTCCATGAAAACTGTTGTTATCATAGTTAATGTCTGCTTTGTCAGTGCTCTAACCTTCCTTGGCTTTGCCTCGGGCCATTAAATGACCAACCATTCGTTAAACACCTGGGAGCAACCTGTTTCAGGGGGAATATTATGGAGTTCCTTTCCTAAGTGAAGCACTTGAAATATCACCTATGTGTCACTTGCTACCTCTTACGCATGGGGTCCTGTCCCAGCTCTCACACAAATGAACTTGACCACAGAGAGTTCTCCATTCTCACGTGTGTCCCCTTTTGTGCTCTGGAGTCCACTGATTCATGTCTTCCCATGGTAAGCCTGAATCCAGGTCATGCAAATGGGATTCTAAGAGGAAGAGGGAAGATAGGGGTTAATGAGTTGATCTGATAAATTAGGAGAGTCATATGTCACAGTTGTGACATGAAATAATAAGACTTACGTAAGATGTTCCAGTATCAGAACAAGAACAGGAAGAGAGAACTTTATTTTTCTGACCTTAATATTTATAGAATTCCAAAAGTGACAGTTGATTGGAGAATGACGTTGTCACCTCTCCAACCACACTGGTTAAACTAACAGTCTATCAAAATTCTCCTCTTACACAGAAGAATGCAAAACAATCATTATTTACATGAAAATGCTTGAGAAACTCTATTACAAGAATGTAAACATCAGAAGGCTTAGAAAAACTCAAAGGAACAGGGCGACAGTCATGCACACAGGTGTTTTTCCCTCAGCTTTTCGTAGTTTCCACTTTTTCTGCCTTTCAGTTTCCTTTGTTATTTTTCCTAAAACAGTTGAGTTTTCACCCAACTTTCAGTGGAACAGTCACTCAGATGCACTCGAAAAGATCCGCAAAGAACTACTTTAGTATTGGCACTCCTCCTACTTTGACTTGCTCTTTTCCCCAGAGATTGACTCATTTCTAATATTTTTTTACCCTGTGGTGCTAACTTTCCTAGTTATCTTTTTTGACAACTGAACATAAGTCTTAGTCTTCTGCCTTTGAGCTTGACAGTTACTTTTACCACCTCTTCTATTGTCTTCCACTGTTCCTTTGCTTTTCTCAAGCGGCTGAAGTTAAGTCTGTCACTTTTCAAAGTGAATAAATGATCTCTAGGAGCGATCTAAATCCTTCTTCCCCACTGAGGAATTTGTGCTGTCATATAGCATTGGGAGTTGTAGCATCACCACAACACTCACACTCTCCATCCCATATTCCTTTAGGACTGGCACATCTGGACTGATTTTCTCCAGGTCAAGAATTCTACTACATACCAGAAGAGTTGTTCATACACTATGGGAAATGTGGATCTCTCCATGTGCCCCTTTACATCTTATTTTTGCTTGTATAATGTTATATAAAAAATATTTAACTTTATACTCTTTATCACAGTATATGGGGAGTGTAAATCTCTTGTATCAATCTCAGAGAGATTTACAGCTTTGTGTAAAAAATTCCTGTGTGATTTCTTCTGCTGATAACCCCTGCTTGCATTTCAGACTTTAAAAGTTTGCTAAGGCAGGGATCATGTCTTTCCAAGTGTCTGGAAAGCAGCAAGGACATAGCAGTACTTCTTTGTGCAAACAATAAAAAAAAAAAAAAAGAGAAAAATAAAAGTTCTGCCTTATCATTAGGGTTACAAAGGTTATAGTGGGAGCTCTCCCTGTTGAATATTGAAATCTGTTTGAAAATATAATGCTAGACAGCACACTATGGCAGGAGCAGCAAGAGGGCACACCAGAGTCCCTGGCACTCCTTTGCTCTAAAAGGAAATGCTACCTTCTGCTTCAGATATGTTGATGCAGGTGCTTTTTATACTTCCTTAGCAATTCAGAAATTAAAATGGAGAAAAAAGTTCTCCTTTAGCGCCAGCCACTCTTAATTGCACCTCTCTATCTCCGTATGGATTTTGTTCCTTTTTAAGGGCTCCCCCGCTTTCCTTGCCTTCTTTCTGGCATGGTAAAGTGCTCTCACGCGCTGCTTGGACACTCCCGAGTGCTGCTCGCCGCAGGTGTCAGTCTGACAGTTTATGAGAGCTCTTCATAATCCCGTAAAGAGAGAGGAGAGCACTTGGCAATGCACAGCCAGAGATGCTGCTTAGCTTCATGTGCTCTTCACATGCAAATGAGGGAGGCTGCTTTCACTACACAGGCCCTTCAAGGCACAGAGAAGTGCAAACATTTTCAGAGTCTGTATCTGGTAAGCAAACATCCTTAACTTTCCACAAGTGCATCTCCCTTGTCTTCCTATCAAATAAAAAAAAGCAAGGAAACTAAGTAACTAAATAAATAGTTATTAGGAATAGTTATGTTGACAAAACTAAATTAACTGAATAGCTAAATAACAAGATTTCCGTCTTCTGTGAGATCCCGACCACAGCAGGGAAGGTCTGGGAAAGGAGCACGTGCACGAGAAGTTCAGTTGCAAAGCTGGGCATCCAAGGATAAAGGATGCTCAGGGTATAATGAGCTTTGAAACCATGTGGTTTTAAAACACAGTAAGCCTAAGCCTTAGCCTTCTCTGATTCATAAGACATTAGGATGCACTGGTCCATGTTGTGTTTGCTTTTAAGAAATTGGAAAGTTTACTTCTTTTTTCTTTAAAAACACAGCCAGAGGGAAAAAAACCCAACACACAAAACAACAAAAAAAAAGCCACCCACAACAACAACAAAAAAATAAGCTTGGGGTGTGGTTCTCAGCTTTAGAAATCAGTGAGTTAGAAGTAGAAAATGCATTGCTTATTAGTAGACCTGGTATAATGACTGTCTTTAGGACACTTATTTATAGCACAAATAGCAAGGGGATAAAATATTCAATTTGCAATTCCTTCTTGCCTCTCTTCTACATTTAATTTACTTTTAATATAATTATTCATTACTTAATATAGCCAAACATTATTTGCCTAAATGTCTGTGGTATAAAATGTGTTTATCCAAAGCGAGGTCATAACACTCTGTTGTTTCTGACACATTAAACAGTACTCTGTTCTGCAGAACCTTTTACTAACATTCCTGATTGTGACCTCCCATTCCTGTCAGATAAATAAAGGAATGTGAGAGCATGTTTTTAGATGCTGCCCTGCCTTTCTCTCGATTTATAAAGCACTGCTGCTGGAATTTTGGGCAATGCAAAGAGCTGTTTGCTCACTAGGAATGCACATGGCATTCCCTCACCCAAACATGGAAGGTTCTTTCTCACAAGCAAGAAGAGACAGTGGGAGGGGGGGTTAAAAAGACAGGGGGCTCACTTTCTCCTCTTACTGATGTTAAGTGCAGGACACAAGCACATCCTTTTTGGAGCCTGTGGAGTTGGAGTGGTGTTTTAACAGCAAAGGATGGAATTCAGCCCCACAATGGGTTCAAGTTTTATAATGCTGAGATGTGTCCAGTTTTGGTAGCTAGATTTCTCTGGGTGATGCAAGTTCCCACAGTTCTTACCCCTAATTAGCATCATATAGAAACAAAGCCATTATAATTTGTACTTTTAAAATTTCCAAGTGGCATATTAGCAACTGATACCGCAGGTATGAGCCAACTTTCCCACAGTTTGTGCTAGGCAGGGCATTAGAAATTAAAATAGAAGCTGGGAAGCTAGATGGCTTTAGGGATTGGTAATTCGAGTATTACCAATAATACTTCTGTGTCACAGATGTGAATGCAGCCCAGGAAATGTTGTTAGCTGCTTCATTATGGTGTCTCAGGAGAATATGTAGGCTTTGCAACAGTTCCTTGTTCTTGAATCAAGGAATGTTGAAACAAACACAAATCCTTCCACTGATTTTATTGACTTTGTGGCTTTGGCTAACCTCATGGGCATCTGTGCAAACTGCTTATCCCCAAATTGTAAACTCTCTCTCAAGGAGAGTCCTGACAGAAGGGCCAAGCCTGAGGTCTAATCTCTGGCTTGGAGACAGGCCCTCTCTATCAACATTTGGATGTGTCTGTGAAATAAGGTATGGAAAGCAAGTGTTGTTTCCTGTCCTGTGGATTAATAGAGAATTTCCTGGGAGTGGTAATACAGCACATTAAAGCCAATAAAGACCCCAAATCAAAACCACCCACAAAAATACCCATTATAATAAATACCCATATAAGTAGTGCATATCTGAATTGACAATTAGGTTGTTGCACCAGCCTATGTGCAATGTGTAATGTTCCTGTGTGTCGTTCCTTCCCCTGCTGATTCTTAGCACCTTTTTATCCAAGGCTCTCAAAGTCACAGTAATGAATTAAGCTGCACAGTACCCCTGCTAGTTAGGTAAATGCCATTTCTATTTCCACAGATGGGGGGGAAATGAGGCACAAAGAGGTTAAGTGCTTCACCTAAGGTCATGCTCTAATGCATCATTGTCCTTTTTCTGCATGGTGAGGGCTCAGGTCTCCCTGCTGGAAAAACTGCTCAGAACTGGTTTCTGACTCTGATCATATCTGATTATTCCCATTCATACAGACAAAAAATGAGAACTGGAATTAATCTCTTGTCCTTCAGCTACCTAAAGCAGACTTCTTAATTTGAATTATAGGACATTTTATTAGCTATCTGTAGTAATGATAATTAATTAAAGACATATTAATACCTCTTTATGGGTCTGTCCAGTATGGAGAAAAATAATTGTTGTGTATTACATCTATGTAGCAAAGTACAGGTCAAAGCTGTCTTACAGCTGCTGGTTCTAAGACACAGAAAAGGCTTTATGGTGGCTAGAAGCTCCCTGCTGCCTGTCTTTGGATGTTTTAGAGAGATGAGCAGCATTCATGAACATAGCAGCACTCTGTTTCTGTATTGATTAAACTTTTACATACACAGCCATCTTCCAAAATTTGTCATTTCCCTCCTTTCTCTTAGCCCCATAGTTTCAGGAAATGGCTGTCATCACTATTTTGATGATGAGGGCAAATGGCTGAAATGACAGAAACGTCATTCTGTTTGCAAACAAGATAAAAGGAAGCCTGAAACTCAAAAGCACTTTCAACCATCAAGTGGAGAAAACTGTCACCAGATCAAGATTTGATGGTAAAAGATTCCATTCCTCTTCTTATTTTATATGCAGGCAGAAGTAGGAAACGATGAAGACTAGAAAAAGTAAGTTTCAGGATCCAACACCCACAATTCTCTAGGGGCTGGTAGTCTTTTGTTTTTACATATTTATTTTTTTCTTTTTTTTCACAAGAGTACGCAAGATGTGCGCATGATCATACTGGCTTCTACTCCCAAGGGGCTTCAAGCCTGTTCTTCAGCTCATGATCACAAACTCTGCATGAAAACACCGAGGCTCTTAATATGAGAGCTCTAGGGGACAAGTCTGAACTAATGAGACAAAATTTTGTCAGCCAGGTATCTTGTAAAGGCTTTGGTTTTGGTGGAAAGATAAGGTTGTTTCCAGAAATACTTGCCAAGAGCTTGGTTTTTACTGTCTTGTTTTCCACCTTGTTGTGTCTCTGGCTGGTCAGTGGTGAGTGATTGCTGAGTTGTTGCCTTCTCCCACCTGTGTGCACAGTGTACCCATGGCTCCCACCTCTCTGCTTTGGGGCTGTTAGGTACAATCCTGGCATATGAACAAAATGTTTCACTGGTATTTGAGGCTGGGTGCAACTAATTGGAAGATCTCTTGTTCCTCACCTAATCAGAATGAAGGGAGGGAAGGAAAGGATGATACTCATCATCTTGCTCTGCCTGTCAGAATATTTTATCCTGTCTCATGCGTGTGCTCACATGATGTATGCTCATGGTGGTATTATAAATCTGCTCCTGACATTGCTGCTTCTGAAACTTGCTGGGTTATGATTTGCTCTTTTCCTTTAGGCATCTCTTTGACTAAAACTGTATCCTTCTAACTTCATTTAGAAAACAAAAATCCAGAGTAGTGCTTAGAGGCCAGAAGAAGGAGGGTATGAGAGCTTCTCCAACAGAGCTTGTTTTTACATTTTTTCAGAGTTGGAAGGAGCAGCTGTGTGTTGTTCCTGCACTGGTGTTCTCACTCTCTCATATATGCCTCCCTCAGTCAGGGCCAGCTGGAGAAGCAGGGACAGAAGTCGTCACATACCCTTTTTGAATCTGCAGGTCACATATCATTAATTACTTTTTTACAAAGTCTGGCAAGAATCCTGAGAAGAGTCAAACTCCCTAAGTAAATGCCTTCCCCCAGGTAGCTGATGTGTACTGATGGACTCTGAAAATTACTGCAACAAACAAGTTGCAGTTTCTCTTTCTGGCCCTCCAAGCAACAGTTTTCCCATGCAAATGAAGTAGCTTCATCAAAAATCCCCAAGACATCTCAAAATAGAAGATTAAGTGAAATAAGTGCAACACTTTAAATTATTTATACTGGAGAGTATAAAATTAACCCTTCTGCTTTACATAACATATCTCTGATTGCAGATAATAGTTCTTTTTGGCTGTTGAATGTTAGATTTTTAAAATAAAAACATTCACTGTGAAGCACCTCAGGATTTCCTGGCTAGCTAATACAAACATTTGCTTGTCTTCAAGTACATGGATTTGTCCTTGCTTGTAGGACCGTTCTCTTATTAACACACAAATATAGGCAAAGATCCATGACCCTTCTTCCTAATTTTTTTGGGCTAGCAGTTATTGTAAAAAACACAGGAGGCTATGATTTCTGCTTCTAGATTCTGGACTCTGGTCTCTAGAGACTACAGTAATAAGGGCAGCAATATTGTGACAGTGTTTGTGAAGCTAAAGATTGTAAAATGTCCACCTGTCATCTGAGAAGGCCTTTATCCCAGGAGCTCAACACTAACTGGTGCCTTCATCTTTCAGGTTAAGAGCAAGCATAGGGTTACAGGGATGAAGCTGCTTCCTGTCCTCTAAAATTATGCTTTTGCTTTATATTTCTTAAGTACCACTTCATTAGAAGTGGCTGGAGGAATGAAGATCGTTTCTGCAAACATATATGCGCTCATTTAATAGATTTTTCTGAACTAAAGTATTGAGAACAAAAGTCCTTCACAAATGTATCCAGAGGACAACAAGCTTAGACTCCAGAGCCTGAGGTTAGATATGCAGCCCTAAAAGTAAATCAACAGATAATGTGTCCTCATTGAAGTTGATGGAAAATAGATAGCTAAGTTCCTTTGAACACTTGAACCTTAAGCAGTTGCAGCAAGGTGACATCCTGGAGTGTGGGAAAACGGAGAAGCTGGAAGGTATGATTTTATTATTTAGGCAAGTCATGACAAGGAGACGTACAATAAGGGTAGAAATTCTTTTCTCTGATATACAGAAGCAAAAGGTTAAGGCTCAATAACATAATTTTTTTCCCTCCATCTTCTTTACTAAAAAGATCATTCTGCAGACAGGGAAACAGGCAGTGCTGAAGTCACTCATAAAAATTCTGACAGAATAAGAAATAGAATACAAATTTACTAACTCTTAGTACAGTGCTAGAAAAGTATCTTCCATAGGAGTGAGCAGTCAGGTTTTGGCATTGGGATGAGAATGGGAGGATAAAGAATGTGCTTCCCCTACACTAGTTTTTCAGGTGCTGCTGACAAGACCAGTAAATATTTTAAAGTTTTCTTCTCTTATGCAGACAATCTTGGAAAATCACCTGCTTATGTAAATCTCTTGGGCTAGAAACCTAAATTAACAACTATGTTGGCTACTGTTGGGAGAAGATAAACAACAGTGATTAATCAAGCTCAGAAAAATCCAAATTGTGTGGCTCTGTGAGCCCCAGGATGTGATTCCAGCCCTCTCTGTACTTACCCAGACAGAATGTGTTTATTGACACCAGTCAAAGGCACCAGCTGAGCAGAATTGCCCTGCACCACAGGTGAGGGGAGCCAGGGTTGCCCCTGCCTTCCTCATTTTATCCACAGATGTTGCAAGCCTGATCCTATGGCAATCTCTTCCCCTTCCTGGGACAGGAATGACAAGATCTCAGGAGTCACCCATTGGATGGCAGCCTTTAGCTCCCCCTATGATGTTGGAGCTAATTATTCTGTTTACTGGGGCTAATCTGGGTTCCTGGGATACTGTGTAGGCTGTGCCAAGGTATTTGGTTTGGCCTTCACTAAATCATTACCTATCTTGAGAAGCTACCATTTGGTAGGGATGTCAGTCAAGAAGGATTTAGCTTTCAAGACACTGTTGTCAAACCTGTTTTTGAGCATTTACAAAGTCCTTCTGGCTGAGCAGTTGCTACATAACTTTAGAGTTGCAGATCTTCAATCTCTGCATTGTGGAATGAGAAATTCTGTGTGATTTACTCCTCGCACATGTGTGACTTCACCATGTCTCCAGCATCATAAACTCTTGTATAATCTCTACATACATTTTCTTCCACCCTTGGAAGTCTTATCTATCCAGAATCCCTCCCTACCCTCATTCTTAAACTACAGAGAAGGACAGGACACAGATCAGGACAAAGAAAACAAAGGGTGAAGAGCTTTCTCTTGATCCAGCCTCCATTCAACATCAGTGTGTAGAATGTGAGAGAAAAACCCTGCAAGATTATCAGTTTTAGTGGGACCATTCCTTTCTGCAGGGCTTCAACCTGCAAATGAACAAAAATGACGAAAAAGTTACATCAATGAGTCTTTTTTGCTGTTGGAAAATGTGGGATTGTGGATTGACTTGAAACACTCTGTGTAAGAAAATGGTCCATTGAAAAGTTACAAATTTAGGTGGTATTCCCAAAATTCTAGGGAGGCGGAGTAGTATTGATGTTTTAGCAGGAAGGATGATACTACATTCAGGGAGAAGTGTAAAAGTGGAGATATCACCCGAGGGATCTCCTTTTGGTGGTACATCAAGGGACATCCTGCCCTGAGGTACCCCTCCTTGGCACATCACTTGGCATGTCACTGGTCCTAACCAAGGAGATTCCAGGGAAATACCCTTCCTTGGTATTTCAGTGATCCATATCTGTGATGGATCCACAGCTTCACTTCAGATGCAGGTGTATTTTTTGCTTTTTAGATATTC
Source organism: Urocynchramus pylzowi (assembly GCA_013397555.1). NCBI lineage: Eukaryota > Metazoa > Chordata > Aves > Passeriformes > Fringillidae > Urocynchramus > Urocynchramus pylzowi. The sequence goes on along the minus strand of VZRH01005667.1, from coordinate 563,534 downwards.
AGCTCTGATTCAAACCTTGTTTGAGCCCTTCAAGGGATTAATATCAGAAATAATGAAAAAATGCTGCAAGGAGCAGAGACCTTATCCTTTATTATTTCATTTTGATTTCCGTAACACATTAACAGTGCTAGCCTTTGGTTTAAATTTTGAGGTTTGCTCATTTCAGAGGCTTTTAGGAGGGAAGGATATTTTTCTAGTGCCTGACCAAGTGCCATCACACATGGAGGAAAATCTACAAGTTTACTGAAAACCGCTCAAGTATTGGCAACAGAACATAAATAATTAACTCATAGCACATTCAAAATGGTCATAAAAAGTTCCTTTCAAATTTCTTCCATTATATTTTTTTTTCCTGTAAAATTGATTTAGAAGGATAATTGGTATTTTCCTTTAGATATTTTTGAATACAGTTTTAATGACTGTTCTTTTTTAGAATGCTTTTTTATCTTGAGAAATTTATTAATGAGTTAATCTTGGGGGAAAAAAAAGGAAGACTGACCTAAAGTGGATTTCTAGAATGTTTGCTTAGGAGCAAATTTTGAGCATCGATTTTCTGGTTTAGATTATTAACTTGCATACCTGCTTGAAGATCTGGAAAAAACAAATCTTTAGACTAAGATATCTATTATCTGTTATAGCTCTGCTTGTTATATTCACTTTTCTATCCTACTCAAGGCCATGTATAAGCTCATGACATTCAAGGCTTGCTCGTAAGTGATTTTCAGAGCAGCACCTTCCCACTGGTGAACCATGACAATGACAGTAGATGATGGCATCCTGGATGTCTGCTCTTCCTCTCAGTGCTCCAGTGACATTAACCCTGTTGCAGATGGTCTGCATCCTGAGTGGCACTGCATCCCAAACCAGCTTATTTGTGTCCCTGTGCCTTTGGGCTTGGGCCGAAGAGTTGAACACTGTCTCTATAAACATCTCTGGTAAAATGGGTCATTAATTTTTTAAAATGTTTTGCTGTCAAAACAGCAATATTAAGGGATGTTTGTTTTCTTTTAGCAACTTCCTACAGCTTACAGAAAATCTTTCTTTGGTTTTCAGCTCCTAAAGTCTTCCTGATAGATATACTCACCACATTAGACAACGGAAAAAGCTGGAAAGAAAAATTCTGCTCTCACCTCTCTAACATCACTGCTGTAAATTCTCTCTTCACTGACATTGGGGCAATGTTTTCATACTGAGTGTCTGTGTACTGCTAGGAAAGGAGGGAATGTGGGAATTTGAATATAGGTAGATGTTTACAGAGGCATAAATGGAAAAAAAGATGCCAGTTACTGCTGAAAGGCCATGCTTGGGATTGCTATTTAATTACTACTTTAGCTTTTTCATTCCCTTTTTTAAACATCTCTGATGATGATTATGTGCAAATAATGATAGCTCCAGCACATGCTGTATACCTCTTCTGGCACTCCAGGGATGATCAAAAGGAAAAACAGTGACAACTTTGGTCAGCAGAGACAACAAATTTGATTAAATTTTCTTGAAGGACAGGTACATGATAGAAAAAGGTGCACATTTTACACTTTTTTTTTTTTTTCTTCAGGATCTTTAACACTTTTTCAAATATTAATTTCCAGCTAACTCTAACTGGGACATGTACCTCTGCCAGCAAGATTGTTTTGGGGATATTAATGGTTTTCTCTATGGTCAGTAGGAGAAGGTGCAGAGCTGAGTTCTCTGCTGCCTGTCCAAGGCTTGAGATAACCTATCAAGTCTTTAGTTGTGGTACAAGAAAGCATTTTTTAATGCTCTTAATGTTGCTGGGTTTTCCACTCTCATTTGTGCTGATCCTTACCCAGCTCTTTCTCATTTGTTTGTGTACCCATTTTTCTGTGTCTGTCTCTCTCTGTCTCAGTCTTTATCTCATTCTCCCACGCATTCTTTTTGGGTTTTGTCCTCCTTGTGCTTCATCTTTGTCTTAACTTTGTCTCTATTCTTTCTCTCTTGTTTTTTTCCTTCGTCAATATGCTTTTCTTTAGTCTTTTTTTTTTTTTTTTCTGTGCATGCATCTGTCTCTTCCTCTGTGCTTTCCCTTCTGTACTCATCCTTTATCTCTTTCCCACTCTTTCTCTTTTTTCCAATTCCATTAGCGAAAGTAGATAATAACTTGTGAATTCAAGTGGAACTTCATTTCTGAAACCGTACACTCGTGCTGGAACCCATTAAGCTCGATAGCGAGAAATGAGAGAAATCATAATTATCAGGCCAGTAAAATACATGAAACATAAAATTTGTCAGGGAAAGTAATTGAAATTATTGGAGCAGTTGGGTCCTGGTGCTGTGCAGACCCTCAGTGATAATGGAAAGGTTACGGGCAATGTTTAGCAATGCTGATGAGGCCCAAGGTGACTCAACACCACCACAGTCAGCAACTTTATGCTCTGCTTACATTAATTTGCTAATCCATCTTTGGAAATGGCCAGGCTGAGCAGCGCATCGGGGTTCGCAGAACCCCTGCCAAAGAGCTGGTGCAGCCAATGTTGCAAAACTTTTGCTTTCGTTTTCCCATTACTTCACCTCCCTCTCATCTGCTCCTTTTCACATCTCTCTTTCTTTTCCCTTCTTTAGTCATGCCATCCAGTTCCCACTGGAGCCATTTTAGAGTCTGACTGTACGGTCACAATATGTCTATTGTTTAAGGCTTGTATCAAGGCAGTCCCATCCGTTTCCCTAGCATTCCCCTCTTAGGAGCTGTGTGCTCTTGCAAACTACCAGGGAAGCCCAGGAGCTGTTGCTGAGGTTTCCATTCTCTCTTTGTGGGTGGGGAAGCTAAATCAAAGGAAACTGAAGTTGTCAGCATCTGAGCTGGTCATAATATATTTACATCTTTGGCTACACTGTCCCTCTTCTCTCAGCCCTTATTCCTTTCTTGACTACGGAGATTGCAAGGGCTGTGGCAGAGATAGTGTAGCTTTCAGTGCAACCAGCCAGGGGATTTGTGCCTATGCTAATTCAGTGTATGCTGAGTATCCCTTTGGATTCTGTGTTATATAATAAAATGTTATTGCATCTGCTTCAGCAAGGCAGCCTTGAAAAATTGGCACGAACGTTGATCCGACAAGGTACAAAATCTATTCGCCCACTCTCATAAAGGCAAACACTAATGAACTATTTGTTCTGCGTGGAGAGAATGATTTTGCAGGGCTCCTTGTTTTTGAAAGGGAAGGAGATGAGCAAGGAGAGAGAGGAAATAGCATCTGCTTCTCTTTAGAGCCTGAAACACATTGTGAGAATTACTGAATCATTTAGTTCTCTCTTTCTTTCTTTCTGAAGGGTTAATGTTATTTGGAGAGGATGACATAGTGGTCTGTGTTTTCTCCTTAGAATCATTGTTGGGGGGTTGACATGTGTAAGCCCCGATCAGAGCTGCCTGGTCTCCTCCTTTCTTTCTGTACCTGCCATCTACCCTCTTCCTACCATTTTTCTGCCCGATGTGTCTGCCCAGAGGCATATTCACTCTTCTGGAGTTTCAACCCAGCCATGTGCAGTTCACAGATCGTTCATGGGCCATTTTCAGGCAGACTAAAATGTTCTCTGCAGGGCATCTGCTTCAGTCCCATCTAGCACAGGTATCATCACCCTGTTCCAGCTGCCTGCTGTCAGGCTCCTGCAGTACAGGTTGAGGCTGTTCATTCTGAAAAGACCTGAAAGCCATCTACACAGCATGGGCAGAGAAATAATCACATTATTGGAATCCATGTGGCAATAGTGGTAGATTCTGTTACATTGCCTGTAGCTTCCTCTTTCTCTCCTCAGCCAAACTGCTCTGTGCTTTCCCTCCTAACTGGCTGCTGCTGTGGAACCAACTGCATTTCAGTAGCACTGTGTCGTAAGTAGTTTTGTGGGCTGCTCTGGCAGGAGGGGTCTGCCTTATCCAACTAGATGCACAATTAAAAAGGATAATCTGATAAAACAAAAAAACCCCCGCCAATTTTAATGAAATGAAATCCTTTCTCCGACAGTCTTTCCCCAGATGTGCTGCTGAGCCTGCCATTTTCACAGCAAATATACTTAGTGCTGCTAGGTTTCCAACAGCAGAAAAAATGGTGTTTAATGAACTGTCCGAACAACCTCTTAGCAGCACCAGTAGGAGTAGCATAGCTTATTAAGGTTGATACCTTGGCTCAAAGCAGAGCTCCTTATTATGGGGAATATGTTACATATAGCTTGTCCAAGAGGGCCAATTGTAGATATCACTTCTATTACTATTGCCATTAATTCTTTATTGATGGTGATTTCAAAACCACTGGGTAGGACTTAGAAGATGCAATTTAAGAATAATCTATGGCCTTTTTTTATGGCAGTCTCCCCTGAAACTCTTATCGGGTGCTGGATTTAAAAAGTCCCTGCTCAGTCCCATCAGAGAGAACAAGAAATCCAGAGCTGTAATGCCAGTAGATAATAGAGAAGTTATGTGGCATTGGAAGAAAATGAGGCATCATTAGAAATGGCCTGGGAACAAGAATTATCACCAACTCTTGAAATGGCTGGACTGGAATGCATTTTCTCCCCCTGACACTTGGGAAAATGGTCTTTACATTTAAGGGACTGAGGATTATGCTGGCATTTCTATGCCTGGGAGCCTGGTTTCCCGAAGTGGAGAAGTTGTGAGGAAGCCTGGGGGATGATGGAAGAGAGGGAATCATTTCTTCCTCGCTGAATTGTTTTTTGCTTCTGGCAAAATGTGGTCCTGCTGCTCTCTGGCAGTGTAACCTCTACTCCTTCTGCATTGGCTCTGACCTAGCGGGTGAAAAATAGCTTAACAAGAAAAATGTAGTGTCCAGATTCCTATATTTTCACCACCCCCTTAGAGGCAGTTTTCTGCCTTAGTGATGTCTCAGAAGCATCTCCAGTGGTATCAGATATGGCTCCCCTTTTTCCTGGGAAGTGATGTCTGCCAAGCAGTGTGCTGTCTCTTGGCACTGTGTTGTCAACACATGAATTTATGATGAGCCTTGTGAGCATCCTTCTGCCCTGAAAGACCCCAACAGCTGAAATGTATTTGTAAGGACTTCTGATTTTTTTTTTAATATGAAAAATAGGAAAATAGGAAACAGTTTTTCTGCTGTCCTGGTTGCAGAAAAATTTCTAGAAATTTTATGCATGGATTTAAAAATTCAGGGGGAAAATTAGGAAAAAATGTTAACATTATTAATACTGATTATTTGTAGAGGATGGGGGTTTTGCATTGATTTTGTGGGTTTTTTTGTGGTTTTTTTTTTGTATTGACAATAATTTGTCACATGAATGGAGATTCAATAGAGTTGCTTCAAAACATAAATCCCAGATTATGGTACTTAGTCCCCTAAGATCATTATGGGAAATGAAATCTTATGTTTTTTCTAAACCTGTTCTGTCAGTACAGTTTTTGTTAACTCAAATAGGGTAGGAGAAGTAGATTAATTTGTTTCACTGTAGCAAGCTATTTTTTCCTCTTCTTATGAGACTTCATGCAGTAGCACAACTGAGAAATGTGTAAGTTGAAAATGCTACAAAGTAATGTTTAAATCCAAGAAAAGATCATTATTTCTGTGATGAAGATATTAGAGGGGAAATAATTCTGAGGCCATCTCTTTTTACAAGGGAATAAAAAACGTTTTTTGTGGCAGTGTAGTTTTCTGGCTTCAAAACTTTTTCTTTTTTTTTGGGTTTGGAAAAGTTAAAATCAAAGCTGCAGAAAAAGACTCTCAAGTGGCTTAATCTGCATATTTTCTCATTAAAGAAGAAAAGCATTTAGTGGATTTTCATGCAATAATATTTATCGTCCAGATTTTTTTATAATGGACTTAAATTTTTAATGAGACTGATCCTGCAGTCCTGTTATTTATAACTTCCACTTCCTAATGAAGTCCAGTGAGAAGGACTGAAAAAAATGGAAGCATCTCAACCGGAGCTACCAAATAACTCTCTGAAAATGTAAGTGATGGGATTAGCCTGTAAGGGGACTCTTTAAATGTTCACTTGTCCCTTTAAATCCAGGAGCTTAGAGAAGATGGAAATAAGGCACTCCAAGGAGGACTCCTGCTTCTGATACTTTGTTAAAATGTCAATTTTAAGAAAAAAAAATGTCTCTAGGTCAGTCTTTTGAGGTCTTGAAATGTTTTCTCTTGTGTGGGTGCTGCTGGCAAGCTGTTCATAGACACTAGTGCATCAAAGTGTCCAAACAATGGGGCATTGCTGGGAGCAAGCAGGAAAATGAATTGCAAAGAAAGTGGCTGCTTAGTGCATATTGAAACAATTCACAGGCAAACACAGGCAGAGAGAAAAGGGCCCAGCTATGATCCACCTCAGCTTTCACTGCTACATGTGGAATAAGGGAGTGTGCATTAGAGAAATATGTTTTGTCCATCTGAAGAAAAGTGAACCAAACAAAAAAACATCCAGGCTGAAGTATGCTGAGTGGGGCTAAGTGGCAGGTGGGTTTGGACTTGCTGCCATCCCTACTTCTTCTTTTTTTATGGGTCCATTAGGGGCCTTGGTGGCATTGTTTCAGACTTCAGCATTGTTTGGTTGTTGAAGAACCAAGGGACTGAAACACTGAGAGACCTGGATTGTGCATCAGTTTCTCCATTTGTCAAGCTGCTTTTCCCACTTTGCCTAAGCTCTCAGATAGCTGAGGATATTGGTGAAACTGTAGTGCTTTGTGACTCAGTCCTCAGTTTACTACAAATTGATGCTGGAATGCTGTGATGATTGCCAGTGCGAGTTCACACTGCAATATTACTGCTGACTCTTTCCACAGAAAGTGGGTATTTTCCCCCAAGGTAAAAGAAAGATACAATAGCTTATAGGCACTGGTAGTAAACTCAATTGTTCTCATATGGCAGAAGTAGATGCAGCCAGTTAGAGCAGGAAAAAACAAATTTCTTTGATTAGTAATTTCTGGAGTACCTGGATCTTTCCACCTTGTTGCACTCCATCCTTCTGGTGTTGCTGGATAGGTAACTGTGGAAAATCTCAAGGTCTCAGAGTGGAGAGACCATAGGGGACTCCTAAACAGAAAGTTTAGGAAGAAGAGTTTTACTCAAATCTTGCTGTCTGGATCACACTAGATCCTCCATCACTCATGTCTGAACACAAGCACAACTGACACTGGAGCATCAGTGAAATGAGAAGCAGCTGATGGCACAAATGCTTTAGCAATTGTGTTGTTTCCTGCAGGCTGATAAGAGTTTGCCTTGAGTATGCAAGCTTGAGCAGTCTTCCTACACAAAGGTACAGCGTGTTTGCTTTCTACAGAAACCCTCTGGGCTCCTGGCACAGCTCTGTCCATGTGTCTTAAGAGCAGAACAGGCAGGTCCCAGCAGGTGGATGAAGGGTATTATAAAGTTACCAGCAGCAAACAGTTCACAGGATTGGGAAGAAGTTGTCCTTCTCTTGTTGATTGTATTCTCCTTTCTCCTGTGAGAATGTGGCAGTATGAAGTATGGCAAAGCCTCTGATACTCTTTCAGGAGTTATTCCTTGGATTATTATGCTCCTCCTTCTATCACTATACCATGCTATTACATTTAAATCAGTTTAAGCAGTGGTTCAGCAAAAGCTGTTCCCATACTGATGATTCAGACACATGCCAAAGAAAATACCTCTCTGTTGTAGATTCCTGACAGTTTGAAAGTTAATCAGTAGCTGTGTTTTAAGCCTATTCAAGTTGAGACAAATCCTGATAGCTTTCAGTGAACCTTCTATATGCTCCTAAATATGATTTTGTTGTTATTACTTCATTTCAGAAGGCTGGGAAGGCTTCTGGGTATCTGCCTTTTAAAGAAGATGGCTGGTTGTATGATGACCTCTCTGTGTCAGTCATTGTTGCCTGTTCCATTTTGTGAACCACTGGAAGAAGAGAATTGATTTGACAAGTTTAAGATTTCCTCAGAATTGGTTGTCATTCAGAGTTACTTGCTGGCTAACATCCATAAAGACGTTTCTGGGTTTTGAATAATATTTAACTAATAGAGTGTTTTCTGTCAGTTTGCCAGGTGTCTGATTACACCTGCTAGCTGTGTTTGCAGTCCTAGGCTGGCAGGTGACCCTGTTCTTCACAAGGGATATTGTGTGGTTTATAATGAATTATAAACTTCCTGTATATATATCTAAATACATATACACACACATATATATATTAAGACTCTAGGCAGGAAATTCACTGGCTGGTGAGTGCTGGAAGTGAACAGACAAGTCATCCTATACAAAATGCACACATTTGTGGAATAATATTTTTGCTGTAATGACTTAAATGTATTAGTTTCCTTGCAAGTTATGTCAGTTCTGCGTGTCTGAAGCATCTATGGAATATATTGTAATTACATGGCTTTGTGTGTGTACAGAAGCTGCTGAGCTGAGCATCCAAGCTGTGTAGCATTACGAGTTACTAGAGCTTATAGTTCAGTACAAGTGCAGAGGCATATGTTTCCAAAGAAATAAAACCTGCCTTCCATCGCTGCAGATGTGTCAGACTTTTGAGAGGCAAAAATAAGGATCAGTAAATTAGCAATCATGTTGTCTGATGAAAACAAGATATCCTCATTCTTTTGGAAGCATTGAAGCATCAAAATGAAGTAACTCACACACGTCCACCAAAGGCCTCATTTCATTTTAGGAGTTGTTTATGTCTTCAGGTAATAAATATATCTATGAGAATAGGTCAGTACCAAAAGCAGTGTGAGCTTTGTGTTCTGTATACACCTGCTTCTTACTGTTATACCATAACACCAGTTTTGTGCCAGATTTTAAGTTGCTTGCATAGCATTTTATATGTCCCAACGTCAACTTGGAGGTATTTATTCCTTAACTTTCAATAACATGTACTCATCACCTCAAGCAACCTTGGTGCTGCTCAGGTATCCCAACTTGATGTAGTTGAGAGCCACAGTGGGAGGGGGAAACCAACACAGGGGAAAGGGAAGAGTTTTCAGTTCACAGGGGGATTTGCATGTCTTGATGAGAAAGTACCTAGCAAATTCTCCGAGGCCGAGTGTCCAAGCAAGTTAGATAGAAGTCAGTTGATACAAGAATCTCAGGGAAGCTGAGCTGTAGGATTCTTTTCTGCAGACAGGATTCAGGACTAGACATTATTTGTAGAACACAGCTTCAGTTGTCAGAAATTAAGATGATCTGTCTGCCCACTGAACATTTCTATGGGTTCTGGTGAGGAAGAAGTGGAAAATTCCCATTATTGGGTGGGAGAAGGGAAGGAAATGTATGGAATATCAGGGCACAAAACCCAGACAAGCCATGGTGACATTCCAATTTCCCAGTAGTATTTGTTAGATAAAAATTTCCAGTGAAATATCATGACAGTGCAGCCTACTCCCACATAACATCTCCTACCAACGCGTGGGTTGCAAGCACCTGCTTGCACCTTATGCTGCTCCATACCGAGAACAAAATTTCATTTGGAACAGAAGTTGCTCAAATGTATCAAAAGCATTGCTGCCCTGCAGCTCCCTCTGCTCTCCCAGTGTTGGACTGTCCTGGGAACCAGAAGTATCCCATACTTTTTTGAGCCAGGATGATATTTTGGAAGTACCTGTGAATACCTTTTCTGAGGGAACATGAGTTGTTCTTTATTTAACTGCTCTGAGCTGTTGCTATTACATCTGTTTAATATTCCTGACTTGTTTCAGATCCCAAAGTTTTAGATATTTAATGCAAAACAATAAAGGGGAGAGGGGGACAGAACCCTCTCACCAGTCATTTGTCTTCATCACAAGAGGTGCTCATCCCTCATTTCCATGGTGATCATGCAATTCTGTGTTTTGTTGAGGCTACACCTCCCTCTCAGTTACAAAGGAGGAGATGCTAAAGGAGAGGCCAATGTAATTACTAACCTTTCAGCTATTCAGCAGCCCTAGGGCTTATCTGTTTTCATCAGGAGAGGATTGTGCCTAAAGTAAGAGGACCTGACAGTTAAGGGAGTTGTGCTTCATGGAAGGGTGAGGAAGGCAGCACTGCAGGAAAGGTTTGCTTACCTCTAGAAGACACCAAGCATGGGACCTGAGTGGAACATTTTGTACAGCATTAACTGCGGTTGGAAAGGTCTAAGGGCTGGTCCTGCATGTATATTCTGTCTCTCATGCACTCATACAGGTACTTTCACAGACAATCTGAACAGCTCCACTCAAATAAGTAAAATTATACATCTGTAAAGCAGGGTGAGGTGGTGGTAAAATTGATCCTTTTTGATGTTAGCTTGCAGCAATATATTTTCAACTTCCTTTACATGTGTTTCTAGAGCAAGCAAATGAGAATTTAAAGGAGAACTAAGAAAGCATATAACTTCTGTGAGCACTAGTACTATCTTATCTCAAAATGGAAATGTGATGGGTCACTCCACCTCAAGCAAACAAGGACTGAATCTATAAATCAGCATGAATTTCAGGTACCTGTTTTAAATGCAAGGGGCCAGACATGTTCTGTGAGTGGCAGGGCCTTCCCTTTGAATGTAAACAGCACAGTGATACATTTAGTATTAGTCTGATCACTGATGGGTATGCAAAATAAGCAGCCATACATAGTTTGGGGACCACAGTCAGCTATGGAAGAAGTGATCACAGCTCTTGAGAAATTCTTGATTCCTTTTCATTCCTCAGAGGGTATGAATGATGTTGCATAATAATCAAAGGGAAATAACTGGAAAGAGAGATTATTTATTCTAGTTTACTTGCAGCTTCTTATTTTCCTTGCTCTTGCTGTTATGTGTAAAGTAAATAGAAATAAATTAGAGCAAAAGGAGTTCAATAAATTTCATCTCTACTTGGTTCAGGATGGGTCAACAAGTCTTACACTGGGGTTGACACCAGGAGCATGCTCAGCACAATCCCAGAGCAGCAGTGAGGTTCCCTGTGTGGTTCTTGCATGTCCCATTTCATCACCTATAAGGAGTCATTTTTCTCCCTAAACCCTCAGCTTGAGGCCATTTGAAGACTTTTGGAATGTTGCTGGTAGGAACTTTCCCATGAGTTCTGAGTTGGCTGCAGAATACCTGTCAGACGAGCTTAGGAGCAGAAGTTCTGTACTTGTCAAGTATTAATATCACTGAAACTTTCCCAAGATCTTACATGTAAATCATTATCTCCTTCCTCCTCTCTCCCCCACACACCAGCTTGTCTGTAGACTTGGACAGTAACACAGCCACAGGGAAGGACTGCTTCTGGCTTTTGGTTCTACAACACAATTAATTAGTTATGAAAGTTATTTTAGGAATGTTATTTCCATCCCGTTTTCTATAACATCACAGTAGTGTATGAGAATGCTAGAAAATAATGCAAATTTTATCAGCCATTCCATAACTATTGTGGCATTGACCCTTTTCACCCAAAAGTCATTGCACCAGTCATCAAGTGATCACATCATTGAAGTGTTTATGTATTGTCCACAGCAATTTTCCTCAAAGTACTGTAGAACCCATAATTATTGCAGGGAGAATAACGTTTTATCCATTAGACCCGGAAACACTCTGAAGGATGGTCTATAGCACTGTCAAGTTTTACAAGAAAATTGCCACTAGTTCAATTTAACTTGATATTGATGCAGGTGGGAGACAGAGCAGACAAGGTCGCGGTATCCAGGCTTGGATTTTACAACGATTTCATACAGTACAGTGCAGTATTGGTTTCAACAAATATAAGTAAAAATGTCAGGGTGAAATCCTTAGCCCTGTTAAGAGTTGGACATTTGATTTCCAGCATGTAGTCAGCTGCATTGTATGTGAGTGACTGGGAATGGTAGAGTTGGTCTAATGAGCTTCTTGCTTATATGATAAATAAAAACTAACTGACTTGAACTAGGTCTGAAAATTAAGAACTAAAGTTAAAAGCCTGAGGAACACAGTAATTGGATTTGTGGAGGTGATCTATCTCTTCAGCCTTATTTCTTCCTACTTGTCAACTATGGATTTTTTTGATTGATACACCACTTGGAACTGGTAGTGGGGTGACAGAGGGTGCAACAGGGGAGGCAGAGTAAAACGAGTGAGTTATTTATCTGCAAGTCTACTACTAATTTTACAGAAAAAGCCTCTGACTTGTGGAGAAACAAAGCAGGGGCTCTCATCAATGGGAATTCAGCAAGAGTAACTGTTTGATGTGGAGGCAGAGCACTCCTGACCCAAGGCAAAACTGAGTTGACCAGAGGTATAGTGCTCATCTGCAAGCCCTCACAGGCTGGGAGATACTGCTATTAACACTCTTTGTAAACCAGGACTTCACATGTGAGGCTGGAAATTTTCAGGGGACATCCTATGAAAGGCAAAGCAATGGCACCTCTTTGCTTGCATTTAAAATATTGTGAGCAAGAACTAGAGGAATACATGGTTTTAAGAAGGAATGATATATTATCTATATAAAATGTATATGTAATATATAATAATTTTNTATAATTTATATCAAATTACTGCACAGCATAGAATTCCAGGTCGGGAAAGACTTCCTCTTTTGTTCAATATAAACATTTCAATGTCATGTTTTTGGTTTTTTTATTTTTCATTATTTTACCTTAACAAACCCTGTGGAATTAGAGATGTCGCTCCCAAAATCTGAAGCATTAACCACATACATGTGCATTAATAACAACTAAGAAGAGGTTGAGATATGAGCAAAATGAAGAAAAGCTGCAAACATGAGTAGATCCTCATGGGCTGTATTGTCACAAAAAAAAAGTTGACTGTGTCTTGAGGGAACATAGGATATTCAGAATGCAAGATGGGTAGACATGGTGCTTTTCTTCATGGGTCTGCACGTGGATTCAAAAACAGCAGAGCATGGGAGGGGCAAAACCTAAGAACTTGCAGCTCTGGTAGATCTTCTAGTCTTGAGAGCATTGGGCTAGCTAGACTTGAAAAAGGGAAGATATTTAAAAGCTGTGTTGTCATTGCTAGAAAAGCAGCATATGATGTTACCTTGGCAAACTGAGGTGCTCTGTGTTCAATGAGAGGTAAGGAGAGCTTTTTTATGTCTGGAGAAAAATCTTTCCTAGAACCAGTGTGTTGGTGGATGAATCTGCAGAGGAGCAGTCCCCTGCAGGCAGGCATGGTAAAATCCTCAACGGAAGCTACAGAAGCCTGCAGTCTCTGGTGTATGTCAGCATCTAAATCTTATTTCTTCCTGGGATTTACAGTACTTCTGTTCACTGATTTGGTGAGGAAGGAGTAGGAATAGGTGCTTCTGTAAAACATCCTTTTATTTCCAGTCATGCAAAATTTACATTTAAAGCATCCTGTAGCTCAATCTAATTCAACTTCAAATTCTATGGCAGGCAGCTTTTTTAGTACCAAGGTGACCCTTTGTATTACATCTGAAAACTATAACCTTACAGTAACACAAAGCAGACAGAAGTGGTTTGGGGAGAGGGATGAAAACTTGGTGCTTTAGGTTGTGACAACACCAACCTATCTACCCACTGTGGAGCCCTCCTTGTGCTTGTGGGGAGGCGTAGTTTTGGGTACTTCAGGGGGTCTCCTGTAAGGTAGGTCAAGGTTTTCATGACAGCAGAGCTTTAAGAGATCATGAGAGTATTTGGCTCTTGAAAAGCTCTCTAGTCCGTCTTGCAGCTCAGGGAATGAGCAAGTTGCTTTTGCCATTCTGACAGACCTTTGTCAAACCTGTTCTTCTAAGAAAAACTGTTTGGTAGAGAGGTTCTGTAACTGCCTGAGGTAGTGAACTTCGAGTTCTTGCTCTTACAGATAGAAATTTCTTTGAACATCTAATCTTATTCTGTTCAGTTGCAAATTAAATTAATTACGTCCTGTTCTATCCTCAGCAGACATGGAGAACAATTGATCACAGTTGTCTTCACTGCGTTTTGCATAATGAGAAACTGTTATCTTGTCATACCTCAGGTTTTCCTAGACTAAAAACCTAATTTTTGTTAAAAAGTTTTTAAACTTTTTTCTTCTTTTCTTCTCTTTTTCACCCCCTTTGTTTTTTTCTTCTTTCTTTTTTTCTTCTATATTCTATTTCTTGAACTTCTTGTCCTATTTCTTGAACTTTTTACTTTTCTCAGTGCTGCGTTCCTGAGTTTTGTTCAGTCAAGTCTTCAGGTGCAAAGTATTGGACAGGTGACACTCAGAGAGTTGGATACAGTTGTGGTGGGATGCTAGGAATTATATGCTTTCAATGAAATAACATGACAATAAACATGAAATGGCAGGTTTTGTCACCCTTGATTTATTTGGTATAGTATTACTGACAAACAGTAGAGGATTTAGAATCACATCTTATTATATAGTCTGTTTCTCTGTACAGATTATTTTTCATTTATTTATAAATAAAACAACAATATTGTGTGGTTCAGAGGGACTAGCAACCAAGTTTCTTTTCAGCAGTGAATGCTTACTAAAGTTGAGTGGGGCAACTGATATTTTTGCCTTTGTGGAAGGATAAGTAATACAGTTTCAGAAGATAGGGATGTAAGCACATAGAATAATCTTTCCAGTCTCTGTCAAACTAGTTGCTAAAGCCAAACATCAGCAGAGATGACTCTGTATCACTGAGTAGTTGCTTGGTGTCACAGACTGTTTGCACAGATAGCAATGCCATTAATTCTACCTGGTGTCCTTCACAGATCCTCGTTTTACTTGTCTGGTTACAAATGGAGCACCCAAAAACCAGTGCCTCCTCCTGAAATGTGGTCTTTCAAACGTCCATGTTTCAGAGGGAATTGAGAGGCCAAGTTATTCACCAGAGTGTTTTGAGCAGCCCTAGTGGAAGAATCCGTCATGAACTTATAAAACAACCTTCACCCTTCTTTGTCTCTGGGAATTGTGCATGAACAATGTGGGATCTTCTTGAATTATTCAGTATTGACAATCATTTGTCAAATAATATCTATGAATAATTTTTTATGTTGCAGCTTGTCCATGATCTGCTTATTGAGAATATTTGAAATCAGAGCTGACTGATTAGCTGTGATTGCACATATTGGTTGCCTAGGGCAGTGCTAGTCCCTGATGGGATGAGCCTAGGCCTTTGAAGCACATTTACACAGTGAATGCTTATGATTAAAAATTTCTTTACAAATAATCTCTAATGGCCACTAAAAATTGCTGTTTCTGTGAACACTTCTGCCAGTAAACTCATTAGCTAGAATAATTACTCAAAAAGAATACAAAAGGGGGAGCAAAGCAAGGCAGACCAATTTGTTTTCAAATCAGAATGAATATTGCTGAAATATTCTACTCTTCCCCAGTCCTTTGAGACTTGGCTATGTAAAAATATTTTGTGATCTTGATAGGCCTTTTTACTCCTGAAGCTTAAACAACTCCTGTTTCTGGCAGGAAGGATCTTATGGATGCAGTGTTGTTGTGTCCATGATTCCTCGCTGCTCTGACCCATTTCATATTGAGCAGACAGAAAGAAATTGCAGAGTTCAGTATGCTATTCAAACAGTTTCTTTTTCTTCTGAATAACCAGAGAAAAGCAGTGGGTTAAACATGGAATAAATGGATATAGATAGCCTAGATTATTTGTGCCTGATTATTCTACAGTGCTTTAACACTCTTTGGTAAAATAGACAGAGCAGATACTTGCATTCCAGGCATCCCATGGGCTTTGATTTTACTGCTCTTGGTTTTTTATGTGACTGCACAGGGAGACAGGGTGAGCCTAATTTTTAACTTCCTTCAGAGGCAGAAACTTGTTTTTGTGTTGGGTGATTAGCTTTGGAAATCATGCTTAAGTAGATGTTTAGCTGTAAATTTGCCATTGTTCTGTCAGCTTTAGTTCCCTTTGGTTTGTTCTTTCCTTCTTTTTCTCTTTCCCCCACTCAGGACATAAACTTTAATGATGAGATTTCATGCTCAGTCAAGTTTTTGAAAGCCACTTATGTGAAGCATCAATCAGATTATATACCTGCCCTGGCTGGATGCCTGCTTTTCCCTCCCTACAAGGGGCTGATGGTCAAAAATACATAATGAACTACTATTGACACCTTATCAGACTATCACCTCTCCCTCCCCTCCTGCCACAAAATAAGCCTCTTGATGGCTTAGTCTGTCACCATGGAAATTGTTATTGCCTGGCGTTACTCTAGAAAGTATAATTGTGTTTGCTTCTTAACACATCCACTGACACATTAGCTACCTTTACCATCCTTTACAGAAAAGGCCTGGTAGATTGGTGCATCTCTTCTTGTTTCTGTGCTTCTGTCACTGACCTAGCACTGGATCTCATATTTCTCTGTAGGTTTTTACCACTTTTCAGGTCAAGAGTCCCATTTCTGTTAGTCTTACTGCATGGCCTCTGCTACTCTGGAGGAATGTAGGAGAATATTCCTACAAACAATAAAATCAATTCAATCATGCCAGCAGTATTGTTGATAAAGTAAAGAGTCTAGCAGCTTGTTGTTCATGTTAGGTATAGTTCCTAAATTGTGTTAAAAATTGTTTGGAAGCAGATGAAGATTTGCCTCTGCAAGGACTTAAAGCATCAAGGTTTTTACTGTCCTAGCAACACGACCAGGAGGAAATGTCTCTGTTCTTTCCATGTCTTTTCTTCCTGCAGTGGATTTCAATGCTAATGCATCCTGTTTTCTTCTGACAGGAAGAAAAAGCCTGTATTTGTGTATGTGCTTATGAGATGCCTGGGAATAAGCTCTAGCTGGAGCTTATGCCATTTATATAGCACACTGTATTGCCTGTCCCTGATAAAGGGGTCTCATCCCAGAGCACATCTGGTGGCCTTCAATGCAAAATTTCACAGCTATTTAAGTTGCCAAAGGCTGCTGAAGAGCATGTGGCACTGTGGCACTCACCCCTTCCCCCCAGGTGGTTGTTGCCAGAAGAGAGGAAGGATGGACAAAGAGAGGCCCACTGTGACTCCATTTGATGAAGTTCATCTTTATAATCGTCATGTCCCAGGAATAGAATCTCCTAACTATAATTAACTCTGAATCTCTGAGGTCAGCCTTACCCACTGCACTGTGCTGCTTCACTCACTACAGTGTGCTGAATATTGAATAGTTTTCTGTCCACCCCACTTCCAATGCAGCATTATTATTTGTCAATTGTTGTTTACCCAACTGCTGCTTTAATGACCTTTCTAAATGGTAAAAGAATAACAAATAAGGATCTTCCACCTAATAAGAAAGTACAGGTATTAGATAAAAGAGGTTTCATTATGTAGCTCTGAAGCAGAACCCAGTAGCTATCTCATAACACGTCTTGGGTTCACCTGACAATATAGAATAGGAAATAAAGAAAATAATTGTTGCCATTTCAAATCTTGAAGAGATTTCACAGAGGGAGAAACCTAATTATTGATATTTAAGTCTATAAGGATATTATGGCAAACATCCACAATTCTTGCGAAAATGTCTCAAAATTTATTAGTTCTGTAGCTGACATAAGAAACCTTTACAAACATCAGATGTTTTGTTGGACCAACATCTGATGATTTTGAAGATGAATTTTGTTCTACTAAATAATGAACACTCTCTGTGCTGAGCAACTTTGGATTTTTCTTTATTGTATTTTGTTCTTCGAAGCAAGTAAACTTATTTTATTTGTAATCTGTTATATCCTTGAAGTGTCACTAATCTGTAAGGTCTGCTTTAAACGAATTGCTGCTAACTTAAATTGTCTGGGCCTCTGCTTTGCTGCTTTAACGGGTTGCACAGCAAAATTAAGCTCATTAAGGTTTCCCACTCCGGAGAGGGGGTATGAAAAACAAGCAGTATGATGAAGGCCTGTCTTTGCATTGTTTGCCACCTGAAGCTTTATTTCATGAGTGACTAAGAAATGGGCCATGAGCCGCCCTCTGCCTTTCTGCTGAGACTGAATTGTGCAGCACTGTTTGTTTCCAGGATTAAATGCTAGCCCTTGCTCTGTGAGCCCCACATCGCACCCATAATTTCCCCCTTTGTTTTTTAGCGCCGTCAGAACAGTCACCTGTTCTTCCCACGCTGTTGTGTGCAAGCCTGTATTCTCTAACACCTCCCTAGCTAGGCAAATACAGTCCCTCTGACAAACAGCTTGTGTTTTAACATGAGATAGAACAAAATGAAACTTCCAGCCCACATAATAGACAGCTTATGCCTTGAACATTTCTGTGCAGGTTTGTCCCTGCTTCAGGTCCTGAAATCACAAACTGTTTTATTTGGTCTTGTTCTCAGCTGATCCTCCCCACCAACTCTGCTTTGCCTTTCACAGCTCTCTGTGTAATGGGCCTCTGTTTAATGAGTTGAAGAGTTGTTTTCAGAGATCAAATACTGTTTTCAGTACACCTATACCTTCATCTACTAAAACAAATTCCAGTGGCTTTGAGAAGAGAAGGGTTGACAGTGTAGGAAAAAATAAAACTGATGGAGGGAAAGGTGGCGTGATTGCTGAGCATTCAGATTTGGGAGGCAAGGAAGACTAGTATTTTATTCCTCCAGTGTTCTGTGTATCCATCACTCAGACAAAATCCCTGTTAGTGGAAATCTAATTCTTCAGTCACTGGTCAAAGTTAATTAATTTGTAAATATATTTCATCTTCTAAGTGACAGCCCTTTCCAACAGAGGAGCTGATAGAAAGAGCAAAAGGTTTAAGGTGTCATTTAACACCACTTTCATCCCAGGAGACTGAGGGTGACATCAACTAGTTCCATCTCCTCCACAAGCTGCCCTTCATAGCATGGAAATATGGTGATTAAAGTGAGGAGGGAAGCATTGCTCTTGATGCTCTGCTCCTGATTGCTTCACCTTTTATAAGGAGAGTCCATCAAGAGCTGTGTTTGTCTAACCTTGCCTTTTTTTTTTTTTTTTTTTTTTTTTTTTTTTTTTTTTTTTTTTTTTTTTTTTTTTTTGTCAACAATTCCTTCTCCAGTGGTTGCATCTATCTTCCACCTTGTAGTGCTCTACTATTTGGGTTCCTAATGAGCAAGAAGGGATTTTCTAGTTTTGACTGGAAGGTAATGCCTTGAAGGGCAGTGGTCACATGAACGTGTGTTTTTGAGATGTCAGAAGTTCCACTGAGAGACCCTGAGAAACTTGAGAACTGGGCTTACAGTGATGCCATGAAGTCCAGCAAGGAAAAATTGGGCATCTGTGGTAAAATAATCCATAGTCAGTGCAGGTCAGGAACTGTCTCTTAGAGTATCAGCCCATCAGGGAAGGACCTGGGGGTTAAGGTATTAAATAGATAGCTGAGTATGAGACAGCAAAATAAGACAATCATCTTCCTGTAGCCCAATATATGTGTGATTAACAGACCAGGGGATGCTCTCATTTTCCCCTGTGCAGCCATGCTGAGCCTGTGTGAGGATATTATATCGAGTTTAGACTTCCTAGTTCTACAGGAGCATTGAGAAGCCAGGGGGGGCCTCTAAGATGTTCAGGAACCAAGAAGGCATAGATGATGAGGAAAAGTTGAGGGAATTCTGTTAATTTAGTCTGGTGGAAAGAGGCAGTAGAGTGAGGAAATAGTAACTGTTAGTTGCTTGTGGAGCAGCAAAAATAACAGAAACAGGCACTTCCCAGGAATGGCAAGTGATAAAGCAAGACTATCCTGGTTTTGGCTGACATAGAGTTAATTTTCTTCTGAGTAGCTGTTACAGTGCTGTGCTTTGAATTTAGTATGAGAATAATGATAATAACACACTGATGTTTTAGTTATTGCTGAATATTGCTTCCTCAAAATCAGGGACTTGTCAGATTTCCATGCTCTTGCCCGTGATCAGGTGTGTGAGAAAATGAGAGGGGACACAGTCAGGAAAACTGACCCAAACTGTCCAAAGGGATATTCCATTCCTGAGAACATCATGCTCAGTATAAAACTGGGGGGGTTGTCTGGGAGGGAGCAGCCTGGATATTGGTTAGTGGTAAGCTGATGGATTGTGTTTCACTTGTTTCTCTTGGGGTTAATATTTCTCCCTTCCTCTCTCTCACCCTCAATCCCCCACTCTCCCCCTGCTTATTTTCATTACATTTTTTATTATTAGTTTTAATATTTTATTGTGTTTCAGTTATTAAATGGTTCTTATCTTGACTCATTAGATTTATTTTTTCTTTCTGATTCTTCTCCCCACTGCAAGCTGGAAGTGACAAGGGGCTGTGTGGTACTTTGTTGCTAGTGGGGTTAAACCACATCAAAAAGTGAATAAATTTTGCAGGATTCAGGTGAAATGTTAAGAAAACCTTCATCCTTGGGAGGGAAGTATTCCATAACAAAAGGTACAGAAATTGTTTCAACATCTCCATACTTAGGGGTTTTTAAGTCTTGGCTGGACAAATCCACAACTGACTTGATCTAGGTTTGAGAGATTAGATTAAGTGGTCTCCAGGGTTCCTTTCCAACAAGCATTTCTGTCATTCTGTCAACGGAATTTGTTCACTTTGATATAAAGAAAAACAAAATCAAAAGCTTTTTAAGCTGAAGTTACCAACATATAAAATGGCCATCAAACCAAAGGCCTGCTATTCTGGAAAAATGAGCCTTCTGAAGCAGAAATAACAGTGTCTCTGTACAGCAATTGTAGGTTGTCTAGGACTCAGTCCTGGTCTATTCGTGCTGTGAAAATCTGTTTTGACAGAGAGGACTCCATGCTTCAGTTTCATTTAAATAGTTTTTTTAATGAATTAGGTAGAAAATTAATGTATTATGGGCAGCATCTTTCCTAATGTAGTTCATTTTGCTGTGCAATTTCTGGACTGATTATCTGGACTACAAAGAAGCTGACACACCACTAAAGTAACCCAATAGTGAAATATGTGGTAAAGGGGGCATTAAAATCATAGCACTTAACTTTTGTAGTTACTATAACTTTCAGATTAGAGGTGTTTGTTATTTTTGGAAATAGAAGAACAGATGGTCAGAAGAACTTCACTGGGTTGGCTTGCACTTTCTTCACTTTTTCTTTTGGAAGATAGAAGGGTTAGAAATACACACGCTAGAAATTGAAGTGCAGGTTCCAGGTCTTTTGACTCACGACTTGCAGGAAAATCTAACTTGGCAATTAGTATTTCCATATCTACTTTCTCTCCTTCTTTCTTTCCTTCTTTTTCAAGAAAGTCTAAGAATTGATTTGGCTGTCTTTAGTTCTATTTTTGACATTGCACTAGAGTATTTGTTGTGAGCAGTGGGTAAGTTCTCTCTGCAGAGATTAAATATGTATTTCTTTTTCCTTGGCATAATGTAGAGCTTATACTGTGTGTAGTATAAAATTTATGGCACCTTAAATTGTTTACTTCAAGTCATCTTGCCGGTTGTAAACAAAGGGAACAGGAGGTACTTACATCTCTTAGCAACTTTAACTAGCTCCAAAATTAAAAAAAAAAAAAAAACAAAAAAAACCAAAAAACCAAAAAAATAAAACAAAAAAAAAAAATTATAGAACTTTTCAGTTTATTTCACATTTACTTTTTCTTCTTCCATTAATAAGTAAAGACATAATTTGTTAAATTCTTAGTAAGTGGGATTGAAGGGTCAGCAGATTGCTAATAAAGGAACAAATTAAATATCAATACTAAATTAGAGTGTTGAGCAGGCTAGAGAGAACTGAAAAACAGTGTCTGTACTCTATTAGCAGCTTGGAAATCATGGAATACTGTCAGCAGAAATCCACTGTCTTCCATAAATCATCCACTATCTTTGATGTGGCGGGCAAAAGAATTCACCAATGACAGGTGCTGTCACAGAATATATTTATTCCACAAGTTTTTATTTTCTCTATCAGCTACAATGATGGACAATCATGTCTTGTTTCCTGAATGATGGCAATTTCTAAGAAATTCTACAATTGCTGCCCTTGAAGACTGCCTGTTTCGTGATCCAATGTCAAAATCTATCTATATGCCTGTATAAAACACTTATCGCTGTGGTATTTAAGCACTCTACATGGATTAAAAATGAACAGTGAAGCTGCCTGGAGGATAGTCAGTAAAATCTACTTAAGTTTTGGATTTTGTGATATAATGTGATTTCATTGGGTTGACAGAGGGACACAAAGAAACATTAGACACTTCACAAAAATTTGGGGAAAAAGCTGTTCTTATTTTTTAACTCAAAAAGAGATTAAAGTATTGAAAAATTTGAGAATAAATTCTAGTTGTCAATGTGACTTAAACCTTGACATGCAAAAGAATAATGGGTTTTTACTTGTTTTTATGACAATGAGAGGTGTGTTTGTAATCACCCTATAATGGGTTTTGTCATTAGAATGACACCTCAGGAGAGGGAAAATTCTCACTGAATTTTCCCCTCACCACTATGACAGTTGAGTATTAACAAATAATTATGGCAGCAGGTTAAACGATGTCTTCAGGATGCAGTTCTTTGGTTTCCAAGATTTCCATTAAAGGTACCACTTCCAAAGGCAAGTTGCTTGACCCTCTCAGAAAGTGGTCCAGTGTCATATGTGGCTCACCAAAATACAAACCCTGCAGTATGGGAAAAGACACTCTCAGCTAATGGCTTGACTGTGTTCTCATCACCTCAGAAACCAAAATTTTGCTAATCTTATGCAATCAGCCTATAAATTAGGAGTTCTTTAGAAAATCTTGTAATCATTGCACTTGTTGTGGATAATTTGGGAGATATAAATGATACATTTGATGTTATGTACCTCTAATAACTTACTGTCAAGCTCTGAACTCATATATTGTTTCCATAGCAGATTTTTCACTATAAAACTGTTCTTATTTTTGACTACATGGGCTCCATACTGAGTTGAGACACACAAAAAAGGATGGAAGAAATCAATGCACTCAGCCAACACTTAAAATATAGGGATACCAATCCCTGTAGGGTAAATAACAGTGAGGAAAGGATAAAATTTCATAGTATGATATCTGAGAGATGCTTTGTCAGGCTATTGGTTGCATCAAGATGATAGATATGGTGGAGGGAAATTAAATAAAGATTAGCTTGTGGATGTCCCTTTGGAATTGAAGAAGGCCCCCACCAATGGGGTTGGCAAAGGCATGTAGCTTTTGCCCCTCCTTTGAGAAGAGTTTCTTTTCCCTTAGAGAACAGATATGAACAGGGTGCTGACTAGGCTCTGGGAGTCACACAGGAACTGAAAGAATTGACAGAGGCAGATGGTTCCCTACACCTGTGTCTAAGGCCCACACAATTAAAGCAACATGCAGAGAGCAAAGATTTCCATTTCCTTAATTCCAAGTATCTGTCTGTAATTAAGTCATCAGCAAAATTCTGGCTTGTATTCTTGCCATCAACCATCTCCTTGGCACTTTGAAAAAAATAGCACCAATTTGTGTTGTGTTTGGCATCCACTGAGGAACTGTATTTTGGGATGATGTTGGAGAAGCTAATAAGGATGCCTGCCACAGCGAGGGAGTATGTAAATTCCGTGGGGTAGACAGTAACTGGGAAATTGTACAGACAGATCTGAAGAAGATTCCAGCTGTCAATGATGTGCCTACCCTAATGAACTGAGGGAGCATGCAGGTTGGTAAGCAGATGGCTTTTTGTGGCTGTCCTGATCAACAACCTCAGATCAGATTCATCCAGAGATGCCCAGGAGAGATAGGATGCACATTCTCATGAAGAGTTAGAGAAATAAATGGCAACTAAGGCCCAAGGTCTTAACAGACAGGTAGTAGTTAATGTTAAACACAAAGGTACCAGAGAAGGTACCAAAGCATTTATCTAGATAATGTCCTCAAAACTGAAGGCCAGTGAGCTATGTATCATAGCTGCAGCAAAAGCTGAATCTCAGTATATTCAAGTTGAGAAGGATGTCCTCACTTAGCTCATGGTGATGAAAAATTTCCAGGATGTGTTTGTTGGAGGCCTGTATTAGCTGAAACTGACTGCAAGCAATTCATTGTGGTTTCCAGGAAGCATTGAGCAGACGCCTGCCAGGCGTAGAGGGATTATTTTTTCTGACCAACTGCAAATGTATGACTTGCAAACTGAATAGCAGAGGAAGAGGTCTGGCAGCTGCAGTTATACTCTTGAACATTTGTAAGAAAGATTTATAAGAAAGCATACAAACAACCAAGGATATGTCAATCCGATTAAAGAAGAAAAAAAATCTCAACAACCTTTCTATTATCAAAAAAAAAAAAAAATGGAGTTGTCCTGATAATATAATTAAGGACTAGACCTTTTAGAAAATCAGTGAAACTATTGGCCAGAAGTTTATGTGCCCCAGTCCCTTTTAGGATTAAGAAGTTCTCGATACTGCAAAGGATTTTGTTTAAGGGCACTAGGATGATGATCTGAAATGTGTTACAGGGAAATATGATTAAAATGACACATGAAGGTCATTTAGGGATTGAAAACTCTGAGAGAGGTCAGAGATATTTTCTAGTGTTCCTCAAATGAACATTGGTACTGAGGAAACTACCAAAGTGTCAGAAATAGAGGTCAGTGCACTAAAAGAGGCCAGGTTGGCAGCACAGAAAAAAATTTGTCCTTGAGCTAGAGAGACATAGATTTGCAAGAAAAAAGTCCTGGTTCCCTTTGAAAACTTATGTGAGAATGGTGCAGCCAAACAGGTGTTTGCACATGTCAAATCAATTTTTGCTAGAAATAGCATATGTGATATTTTTCTGAAAAATGGAAAGTTATTATGGTTGTGAAATGTATTGCTCCCCACTTGCAAAATAGAGGAAGCCATATGGTAAGTTGATCCAGTGTGGGAACATGAGTATGTGCTGCGACCCTGATCCTCAAAAGTATTCTAACCCCTATTAGTTATACAAGATGGATGTGCTCTCAGGGCATTACTCAGGGGGACTTTTTTCTTTGCATCCAGCCTGGGGTGGGAATGCTATTAAGACTTCTTAATGGAGGAAACAGGCTAAAATGGTCATCTATGTAGTGGAAGAAAGACTTTGGAGGTACAGTGTCCTGAGGGCATAAGTTAATCAGATTTTGGAGTTCCTGATAACTTCTGGACGTATAGGCTGGATAAAGCCAACAGTAGGGACACAACCCATGAGCCTGATGGAAAGTTTTTATTTCTGTATTTTCTGAATTAGATTAATAGGTTGGAAATTACATTTCACCCCAAGGTTTTCTCTAACACTGCTTACAGTGTTGGAGCCCAGTTCTTGCAGAAGTACAGCAATGATCTGTATCTGTTTTAACTTCTGTGGTGAAATATGATTTCATTAAGCATGTAAAGGGAACACTAAGGGAGTATCAGATATAAGCAAAGAGTTGGAAGTTGTTGGAGAAAATCTTTGTCATTTGTTGTGGTTTTCTAATATATTTCTTCTGCATGTGTGTCTTTTAAGTGTCCACGAGTGCACAAAATACAGAGTTTTGAGACCAGTGCTAGTGAAATGCCACTTACTGTTTTATCTAGAGTTTTTTGCTTTTCAGAAAACACACAGGGGTGTGGCATCCCTCGTGGGGGAGGCTGTACTACACTTCTGCAGCACTAGCCATTGTAGGACCAGGGAGTTTGGCCCTTTAGCTCTCTGCCCACTGTAAATCCACTCCTGATCTTATCTAGAGTAGATAATTTATACTTTTCCCACTTGTCGACTTACAGTCTTATTGCAGGTCTTATCTCAGATTATCCCTCTGATTCTTTCCTACCTGTGCCTCTTAGTCTTTCCCCTTCTATAGCCATTTATTATTTAATACTCTTCTGAGGTCGTGTTTTGTTTCCAAGCTCTGTAAAGCTGCTCAGAAGGGTGTGCATAAAGGAGCCGTACGTGCACGCGGCTTTGTAGCTGTTTCACCCAGTTTTAGCACAGGTGGACTATATCCCACCTGACACCTCTGTATCAGAGAGATGGAGGCAAGTATCAAGTGTAGCACCCATGCAGGCAAGTTGCAAAAGCCTCTGTAGCTGCAGACGAGCAGTAGAAACATGCTAGCATTGCATACTCTGCAGTTACTGATGGAACAAAGTAGGGGTCACGTCAATTCAGAGTTTCACTTCTGGGGAGGGGGCAGCTCTTTCAGTCATTAGCTTGGAATTAGCATGGAATATACCTATATATACCTATTAGGTCTTAGTAGAAAGCCTGCCAGTTTTCATTATTTCAGTCCAAAATGTCAGCTCCTGGGGTATTCAATACAGTTGCAGCATCTGTGTTCTTTGTATACTTTAATTATGTAAATTACGTGTCAGTAATATAAATCCCGGGTGGTAGAGAGTAGCACAGCACAGGCAGTATTCTAACAACATTGTTAATAGAGAACAAATGCTGCCTTGCACGTGTGCTTTCAAAAGCTGTCAATATTTAGTGCTTGCAGAAGCTTAGATGGACAGGAGAGAACAAAAACTATTCACTGCCTCAGAGCCATCTATCCAGCCTAAGTCTGGAAACAACAGCTGGTAGAGCAGACAGACAGACAGGGCAGCACAAGGCAGTGGTCCAGTACAGCTGAGTGGCCCACAGGCCTGCCTTACTTAAGAATTACTTAAGAAATAGCTGTTTAAGGAAGAAACATAGGGGTGCTGAACATAGTGGGGGTTCTTCATTCTGTCTTATTGCTCTGGCAGAAAGGAGTCATTATTTGTCCTGTTTTTGTAAAAGCTTCAAGAAATCAGTGCTCTGTGATACACTGCTACCCAGCTATTGCATTGGAATGCTTCATGAGCTGCACCACATGGATGTCTGAGCAGTTTCCAGGCCTGTCTGTCCTTTGTGCTGACTGGTTTTAGAGATGCTGGTATCAGTGCTTGCCATGTACCCAGGATTTTGTTCATCCCCTACACAGAGCAGATACTGCAAGTTGCTGAACACTCTTTGGGACACAAGACACCAGACCACATGTAAGCAGCCTTCAGATAGTTTTGTTTCTCTCATCAGAGAGACACAGAGGACTCTTCCCTTTCTATTGCTGCTGTGGTCTGCATACAGCTCTTGGCACACGTACAGCAAGGTGCTGTAGATTCAGATTTTTGTTCAAATGGAAGAGGTTTCTAGTGGTGGATGGTGTGGCCAGCTTCTCAGAAAACCAGGTTGCCAAATATTTTAACAATTGCTGCGTTAAAACATTTGCTACAAAAAAAAGTTTGGAAGAAAAATTAGTAGTGTCTAAATTTGTATATAAACAAACCCTGTCTTGTAAGAGAGTTTCCCCCACCCTCCACCCCAGCTCCTTCAGGGGTTAACAGGCAAGTAACCAAGTAAGCATATGAAAAGGAGTCCATGCTATTTCTTCTGCTTTTGCCATGGATGAGGTTGTCCTTCTGCCTGTCCCTCCCCTCTGAAACACTCTCAGCATCTCCACAGCACCTGTATCCCTGTTCAGGATTGTTGTGCCTGCCTGCACACCCTCCATTTCCCACAAAGTGCTTCTGGCTTGCAGGGTACAAGAGGAGGAGGTTGATTGAAGCCTCTGTGGAGATGTTAAATGAACACGTAGGAGCTGTGGGAGACATCTCCATTCCAAAGGGTTTAGGAATATACCTTCTGTTTGAATTTTCTCCTAACTTCAATTCTCAGGGAAAAGAAAGAAAAAAAGGACTCGAATGCTCTCTTGGGCACAGAATTTCAGAGTGGCCATAATGCATGTCACTCTGTTTCTGTGTTTCATGCTTATATGGGGTTATAGCAGTGCTCTTTCTCTGTTAAGGTTTTCTAAGGCAATGTATAAATAAGATTTTGGAAAGCAGAAATAATGCCATGACAGGTATATACATTATGAAAGCATCTAAAATTATGTATAGTAATTAAAGTGTATGAAAAAAAAATCTAACAGTGATGTAGTGATGCATGCCACCTGCTTTCCTTTTTTTCTTTTAAAACAGCTTGAATTTACAAACTACTTGTCTGCATTGATTTTGAGAGAAATTAAAAGGCCCTTCATATTCCACTGACAAATCATTCTCTAGATTGGTTTACTGTTGAACTCTACAAGGAAAAATGAAAGATTATTTTTAAAGAAGAAACTAAAGCTTTAATAGTGACTGGTCATTGTATCTTAAATCTCTTGCTTTTGATGACCCCTTCTGTTTGCAGACGTTTATTGTGTCTTAAAGCAGTAGTTTAAACTGCTAAGTTCTGGTCCTAGATATCAGGAGTGCCTAGAGAATGAGGGGGGTTTCTTTTTCTTATTTTTTTAACTAGCATTTTAGTCACAATGTGTGCATTTTAAGGGTTATGTGGACTCTAGTGATCAGTACTGTATTGTGTGGAGTTGCAGTGGCTATTTTCCGTATCACTGAAAATTACAGGTGGTTGTGAATGTTCCATGGGAATGATTTTCTGGGAAAAGGTTTTTTAGAAAATTGAAACTTTCTTTTGGGAAATCAAAATGAAAGACTTCATTTTATTGTCAGTTAAACCTAAATCATAAAACTTAATTTTACAGAAGTGAGCCAAATGTTTTATTTTGACTCAGTTCAATACATGTTTAATTTCAACTTTCCCATTTGCTGGGGGACCAGAATGAAGGCTGAAATGTCAATATTTCTCACTGGATGGGAATGTTACCCAGCTGTACTCAAAGTGTAGTTGAAAAATTCTGCTTTAGGTATCATAGACCAAAACTGCTCATTCTGAGGCTATTTTCAGTATATGGTGCTTTTGCTGGTTCGGTGAAGGAAGCAAGTCAGTCCAACAGCTATCTCCTTAGTCAGTTGTAAATCAAAAGCAGGACTTAAACCAGTGACATTTCATGCATAGCTCCTGTAGGAAGCACGTTAAAGCTCAAGCCTGTACTGTCTGATTTAAAATCTCTTTTTCACAGACAAAACTGTATCAGTATCTGTTTCTAAATTTTTGCCCAGGCATTGCTGGCAGGGAAGGGTGGTCCATGCTAAGCTGGTCCAAGTGGCATTCTATACCAAGCATTCCTGCATTTCTGCTACCAGTGTCTCAGCCCCTCTGTAGGTGGTGGTGTTTGGAAAAGCTTGTGCACTCAGCATTACATGTAATTGCTCGTCATTCTAAGCAGGGGGAAAGGCCAGTGGCCATCAGCATCAAAACTGGAGCAAGACTCAGTTGGACAGTATGAGGAGGACTTCAGCCTCGGGAGCCAGAAGAGACTATAAAACCAAACTGGTTCCCAAGCCAACTTGAAAATCAGCGCACCCTTCTCCATGCTCTTGACTCTCTCCAAGAAGCAGTGCCGCCTGTGGTCCTGCCTTCTTCTCCCTTTTTCCCCCTGCCTACTCATGATGTTTAATCTGTGGTCTCCAAATGTGGGGTGAGACTGCTTGTCTTTGCAAACACAAGAGTGAGTCTTTATGTGTGTGACCAATAATTTCTAGAGCTTAAATGGTGTCTTATTTAACGTAACTTCTAAGTTTCATGATCCTTCCAAGCCAGCTTCCTTGTGTTTCTCTGTGGGGAGTGTGTGTGATTGGCATTTCTGAGCCCTTCTGCTGTTCTGTCTTGCATACCAAGCCAGGAGTTGTGTTACTTCAGTCTGTGAGAGCCTGCAATCGTTTGGTGAAGAGAAAGTGAAGAAGCAGCTTTCCCCTGTGCTGCTCCCCTAGCCATTACTGACTCATTAAAAGCATTTACTTCTTATTAATTCATCGTGGGCAGTGTCTGAGCAGTCTGTGATGGGAGTTAGGAAAAGAGAGGCTCACATGTTTGTGCAGAGAGAAACCTGCATAAAGGAAAATACCCTCTGCCTTTCTTGTTGCCTTAAAGCATGCAAGTCAAGGTGTTATTAAACAAATTCATCTGCTTCAATAGGATGTCAAGGGTGACAGGCTCTTCTGGTCTCTTTGTGATTGTCCTAAAAGTAGATGTTTGATCAAGATCACATACTTTGTCAGGGGAGATCTTACATTAACCCCCCCTCCTCCTCCTCCCACCCCCAAAAGCAAAGGTCCCTTTAATCAGCTGCTCGAGTGCTGTACCAATTACCTCCCTACAGGGTGACCTTTTTATCTCGTAATGGCATTTTGGAATCCAGTCCCCCTAACCACTCTGGGAGTGTATGCATGTCACATTTCCAATTCTCACTCTCGCTTTTTCTCCCTGCTGTTGTTGGCACTGAATACGGACTAATATATTCATGACCTAATTAGGGTAATTTTTGCATAATAACGACCTCCCGGGGGGAAACTTTTTTTGGGTGATTTTTGCATGTGCATGTGTGTGCATGCTCACACTGTTCAGACACATTAACTGGAACAAGTGTTTCTTAATTTTTTAAGTGTTTCTCTGGTTATTAGAAGTATTTTTATGTCATTTAAAATGGAAATGATGGAACAAGAGACCCCAGAGGAGGCAAAGATTGTTAAAATCTTTGCTTTGGATTTCCTCTGTTATTGTGAAACTTGTGTCCTCTCTTCTTATTGTCCAGGACAGCATCATGCTGCCTTGCTGTTATTACATCTTTGTGCTTTCAAGGCTTCATCTTGTCCTTACCAGCTTCATCCTTCCTTCTGTCACTCAGCTTTTTTCCTTCATGTCCTCATTTAACCTTCAGTTTTCAAATGAATCCTTCATTTCCTGTAGTGGTCACTTATTTGACCTTATCTTCACTGATGGCCTGTGCTTTTTCCCTCTGTCTCTGACATCTCAGTCCAAATTTTTGTGATCTGCTGTAGTTGGTGCCCATCTTTGCAGGCTGTCTCTGTCTGTCATGACCCTCACTGCTTTACTGTCTGACTTACCAAGTACTTGATGTCTCCCACATTCCTTTCTGACCTTTCTGTTTTCCCTCACTTTGCAGTTTCCACTTTCTTCTCGTCTTCAACTTGTACAGATTGTGTTTCCTGAAATACAGCTTCTGGTCCCAGCCCTCTCTTCTTGAGCTCCAGCTCTTCCTTCACTTCCAGTCCTTGCTGTTTCTTAGCTATGGTTTTGCATTTTCAGTTTTCTAGAGATTGTAAGAGCGACCCTTTCTGGCAGAGATCATGGGCTACATTCCTCAGTATTTCAGTGGTATAAGTAAAGGAACTCTATTGACTTTGATAGTGTTAGCAGAGATTTGCATCGGCAGGAGACATTTATTTTCATAAGCATATTAATCATATTTTCCCTAAACTGCTGTTTAAAGAGCATTAAGCAATAGCATTCAGAGCATTTACTTGCTCTAAAATGACGCTACAGGATGGGCTTGCTGAAATTTTTATTTTATTTGTTTTCTGTTTTCTTATGTGTTTATTTTAGTTGCAGTAAACAGTTCACTCGGAGTTTATGTCAATAAGGAAGATCAGCTTTCCATAGTCAAATGCTTTCTAGTGTTGAAAAAGTTCCTTATGCCTTGCTGCACTCCTTGTTCTTCCAGTCCTGAGCTCTCCATACTCAACGCTGCTGGATTTGTCCTGTATCGCTTCCTGTGATTCCCTGTTTATCCTTTGTACATGCAAATCTGGAAACCTTGTGAAGGTCTCATGTTATTGACTTGAGCCTATCCCTGTTTAAAAGCTAGGATGTGCTTTGCCTGGGTCTGCAGATCCATCTCCTGCCTCTGGTGTTGTCCTCTGTCGAATGTCTAACTCTGCCAGCTTGCATCATCCTGGCTGACAGCATCCACTGTCAGTTCCAGAGTGTGTACATGTGCCAACAGAGGATGGAGAATTGAATTAACATACCCCAAAAAAGTTGTTATCAAAATCTTGTTTTGTAAAAAAGGCTGTGGGAATGTATCTGTCCATGTTAGAAAGCTTCATGAAATGTTCCTCAGCACTGTTCACTGTAACAGAATTTTTTTTGAGATAGCTGAAAGATACAGCTGGGAGTGTTCATAAGTGCCAAACTGGGAGTGTTCATAAGCTTGCTGCACATCCTGGCACTTCTGTGTTTTGATGTTGGTGCTTGCATTGCTTTTCTACATGCCTAGGCCACAGCATGAACATGGTAAATGGGAGCCACTGCAAATATAGGATGCAGCTGGAGAATTGCCATCCTCTCTTTAAAGCCATCACTCAAATGCACCTTATATTTCATAGTCTCCATGTGCAGATTCAAGCCAGGCACACGGATAGTGTATTAATACCTACAGATTGGGGGCTAATGGGCTTAGGAGGGAGTAAGCAGGTACAGATGTCAAGGCTCTGAAAGTCTCTTGATTAGTGTATAAAGCTGAAGGTGCTACAGGAACAGGTGGGCTTGGGTATGGGGATGGAAGACAAAAAGGAAGGTGTGGATAGATTTGCGGTAATTCTGAGTATTTTCACAGCAGTTCTGCCTAATGTTCCATCTGTGCTTTTGTGCTGCACACAGAAGGGATGGCTTATCCCTTTCAGATCACTACAGGAAGGGTGATTTTGAGGATTGTGATGAGCTCTGCACATGGGGAAATAATTCATAACCAGAACACAAGAGGCTGTAAGAGTCCTCTGCCAAGTATTTTTGGTAACCTTTTCAATCTGCTGTCTGTTGTTCTTTGACTGTACTGTTTCCTTCAGTTAGGTAAAAGTCATATCTTATTCACCCTTTTCCTTCTTGTAATACACAACAGTGACCTAAGAAGAAATATCTTTTGCACTAAAATAGAAAAGCAGAGGGATAGAAGGGGACCACTGTGTTTAAGTGGGAAATGGTTAGAGAAATAGAAAACACATATTTTGATTCCTTGCCATAGCAAAACTGTATTCCTGATTTTTCAGAAGTTACATTCCAGATTATTTTATTATTCACTTATTCCCAGATTCTTTTATTCTTCAGAGCTTCAGTTAAGAACACCAAAATGGGTATGCTTTGGGTCTCTACTCTGACCACTTGATTCTTGCATTTAGACTTTTCAAAGCTGATTTGCTTAGGAAATTACTGCTATATGCTGTTTCTTTCAACCACTCCTTTAGAAGTCAGTCTCATGGTACTTCCTATGAGTTCGACCAGAAAATACACAGATCCTGTTACATCATGAATGCTGCAAACATAGGTACACAGGATGTCTTTGAACTGGAAGAAAGATTAAGTTTTTAGGGTACCATTTATGAAGATCTTTCATGGAATATAATCACTATCCCTCGCTCTTGGCCTTATTTTGTCCCTAAGAAGGGAATAATATGGGGTTTTCTGATCAAAGTTTCTGATGGGGGCTTGATTGCAGGATATTACTCTCAGTATTTTCATGTGGGTTGTTGTTGCAGTATCCCAATTCTGTTGCTCTTATCTGTTTTACATTTACTGGAGTTAAGGCATTTCTTGATTAATTCCTCTCATTACCCTTTCCTATTAAGATGGATCTGGTGACAAAGTTGACCATATATTAGAAATCAGGAGCTTGGTTCCACCTTACTTTATCATTTAAAGAACTAACAGTGATTTAGGATGCACAAATTAGATTTTCCAAAGAATTTACTTCAGAAGTGCAAGGCTTGACATTTAAAGAACAATGAGAAATCAAAATCATCACCTACTGTTTTCTTGACACCAGGTGCATCTTCTTGCTGTACCCAAATGCAATAAATCTGGAATAGAAAAGGGACTGGCACTCAAGAGCACTTGAGAGTCTGGAGCTCTCAAAGTCAGGAAAAGAGAGAATCAAAGAAAACAAAGCAAAACAAAAAGCAAAAAACAAAAACCCCAATACTATGCTAGGCTGAATAGAGGAAAAATTAAATTCAATATCCCCTGATAACTTTCTAGGATGCTCACAGTGCGGTACTAGAACAGCATGAAAATATTCCCCTGGTAATTCTCTATTCCCTAAAAATCTTGAGATGGGTAAAGACTGAAAGGCAGAGAGAGCTCGCATCCCTTTTTTGACAGATTTCCACAAACACATAATTAATCCTTAAATCTTGTACAGTCTGTTTTGTTCTGACTATATCATTTTAGGCCCAACCATTTCAGCCTCTTGAGGATTTCTAAGGGAACAAAACCTCAGCCTGGAAAAATGGGGTTTTATTCCTTTGTCTCATGTCACCTCTATTCTTGATTAAGTGCGGCAAGTGTCTTGGGGAGAAGGGAGTCTGTGGCTGCTGGGTAATCTGGTTCAGAAGGTTTCTTTAACAGATGGATCAATAACTGCTTCTTCCAGATGCCTGTTTCCTTGATTGATCTGGTTGACTTTTTCCCTTTTCATCATCCTTTTTCATTTTTATTTTTTTTCTTGGCACTTAATTTTCATTCATTCACGAATGACCCTCCCCGTTTCCAGATGCCACTGTATATTTAAGTGCTGCCTAGATGTTCGGGGGACTTGGCATATCCCTATCCCTGGGACCCTTATATAGGAAGAAAAGCCTCAAACTCTCATTAAATAGCCCTTTCTGGGCAAGGCAGTGGACTGCCTTGTCCCAGTTTTCCTTGCAGAAGCCAAGCCTTCCCTGAAAAGGAGGGCTGGTCAGTGCCTCACTTGATCACGCAGAGGCAGCCCAGTCCCAGCAGGGTTCATTAGTCTGGGCTCTGCACCCCACCTTGCTGGGAGGGAGATGTGCATCATCTCCCCATTCAGCCCCACCTCCTGGATGTGCAGAAGGCACTTTCTTTGAGTTCTGACCAAAGAGTAAAACAGGCAGGATCCCCACCCGTCCTTGTCCTCGATGAAGCAGGTTGTGTGAACACCAGCACCTTTTTCCCATCCCAGGGAGGAAAGACCATAAAGCTCTCGTGTACCTGTGAGAGCACTGAGTCCCTCACATTGCAGTATAAACTCTCTGGTTTATCAGACTGTGTGACAATGCTGGATTCTCCACTCACCCATAAAACACAAGCCTCAGCAACTGGATCCATCTCACCTTCCATCAGGGATGAATTTTTTCTTTGGAAAAATGCAAACATTTTCCATTGAAAAGTTGTTTCCAATTAACTTTTTTATTTTTTTTTTTCATTTGAAAGTGCCTTTTGGTTTTGTAGTATTAATTCACAGTGTTTTTATATCATTTTTTGAATCAAGAAACTGTAAAAACACCTTGGTTTCATCTAAATACAGTGTTTCCAATTCTCTAAACCAAATGTTTGGATGTGTGTTAAAATTTTATTTCATATAAAATGTCAAAGTTGCTTGGCTTTGTTCTGACTTAGAATGAAATAAAATCTTAATGTTGCTTTCAGCATGGGGAAAATGAAAGAAAAAACCCAAAAACTCTCGGCAGGAAAAGTCTCCAGGTCTCTAACCTACTCTAGGAAAACTGATATTCTTGTCTGTGTTGGGATTTCCCTCAAACTCCACCGTAGTACACATGCTGCTGGTTGTGGGAATGGGAGATGTACCAGTACACTGGGGTGTCATGTTATCCTATAACAAAGTATTGTCTAAATCTGTTGTGTAGGCAAAACACTGGGAATTGGTCTGCCAGTATGTCAGGCAACTGTAGCTGTGCTCAACCAAAATTAGGGAGGGTTGAGATATAAATTTAGCAAAGCTCAGCAGAGCCATAAATTGCCAGGCAGAGATGCTTATTAGTTTTTGGCAAATTAACTAGCCTTTCTTTGTTCAGGGTGATGAGAGCTCCTTTTGAGTTTGCTGAGGAATCACCAGTTTGTCTTCAGGCCTGAGACCTTTGTGCACCCATTCCGTCACTTTGATTAATCTGGGACCAGAGACACACATGCAGAAATGCTTGCATCCAGTGTTCCAAGCTGAAAGCATTCCAACCCAAAAAGGATTTTGAAGAGAAATTGCCTCTGGATTTTCAGATTCATGAGTCTTCAAGGGGCACCTTTAGAGATAAACTTAATTAAGCAAGTCATTCTATTAATCAGTTCTAATTACTCATGCAAATCACAAGTGCTCTGGTCTGTGGTTAAGTGAAACCTGATTTGATCCCAAGTGCAGCCGGGCTCAGTAAGTCCAGTGGGTATTTTCAAGAACGTGCCTTAGCTGATCTTCCTACTTCTCTCCAGATACAGTAATCTTCTGGAGACTGTAATGTGAATTGATTAGTTGTCATGGGCCACAAGGCTATTAACCTAAACACTGGGAAAGGGGATGGAAAGCAGAGTATGGAGCACAGGAATTCTTTCTCTCCGTCTGTTTGGTACACACGTGTGCCTGTACACAGGAGAAGGTCAAGACTATGGCCAAGTAACAGGGAAGGCAAACTACGTGTGTGAAATGTCTTCTAAGTCAAAAAGAGCTGTCTACCCTTTTCAAAGCAGCAATCTGCAGTGACTGTTTCCTGGGAACCAGGGAGACAAATTTGTCAAAGGGACATGACTCAGAGTAGGGCATGATTCTGTGTGACTTGGGGCCCCAACATGCCACTCTCCATCTTAATCCCACTATGTAAGACGGCTGTGAATAACTCAGTATTAGCCCGGCAGGGAATGTGGACAGCAGAGGTAAATGAGTGAGTGATTGCTGGCTTCACCTTGATTGATTTGCGTAACACGGTGGTGTTGGTTAAAGGGCTGTGAACATGGCTTTATTCTTTTTTGTGGCTTTAAAGTGTCAGCAGCATAAATATTCATTAGCATAAGAGTGGTGTTAACACTTCAAAAAGGTTCCTATTTCACAGAGTCTGGCTGTGAGACCTATGCCTTTGATTACATCAGAGTAGAGAAACTCCTTTTGCTTGGCCTGGGGTTCCCCTGGACCCTGGCTGTGGTTATGATCTCCAGTGGGCTGCATTCAGAGTATGCCAGTGGAGCCAAGGGCCTTACCAGTGCAAGCCTCAAGGCAGAACACACTGCTTCCATCAGCCTGAACCAGTGTCTTGCAAAGCATCCCCCCTGAGCTGAGCTCAGTGCTGGTCAGCCACTGGCTGAAGAACCCTCACAGGGCAGCCCAGGCTGTGGGCTCATGATGATTATTCATTTATTTGCATGCATTCGTGCTCACCCTGCACGCACGCATCCGTGTGCATTCTCCCTCCCTTTTGCACTTGCTTGCATGACTGGCAAAATAGGCTACAAGCAGATGAAAATTGAAACACAGAAGAGAGCAAATTACAACATGTTCAATTATCTTTTTCAAAATCATTCTTCATCTCTGCTCTACTCAGTGCCTGGTAATGTTTCCTTTGTAATCTGACAAGGGCATTTTGTTCCCTCACTTGTTTTATCCCCTCTCTTGGGTGGTGAGCTGGTCATAGAGTGAGAACATGGGGAGAAGTCAGGTAGCAGGACCAAACATTTCAGACTTGTTAAGTGGAGATCCAAAAGACCAATGCTTTCTTGGTCTCTGTTCAACAGCCTGAGCAAAGAGTTCTCTCTCTGCACAACTGTGAATGGTTTTTCTTGTTGCATGCAGATACTATGATGGCAAACACTGATTCCCTCCCCACCACTTTCTTGCCAGGGAGGCAGGCAGAGGTAGCTTTGTCTTGTTTACTTCCCTGCTGTTGTATTGCACTCTCCACAAGCACTGCCAGCCTCCTGCTGGCCTCACCCAGGGCTTTGATAATTAACAGGCTCCATCTCCTGGCTCCTTGCACCAGCCCTGGGAGATAAGGATGACTCAGGTAGCCATGGCTGCCTCCAGTTTTCCTTCTCCTTTGACTAGGAAACTTTAGCACTCCTTCTGGATTGACAGTGCTGGTGATTAATTTTTTTCTGCCAGTTTACCAGAGGAATGTTCCTTCCATATCCCTGAAGACTGGCACAAAGGGATCACCCTTTGGGTTGGGAGGAAGTTTTGTTCTTTATGGTCTATTTAGCTCTTGGCCTCTCTATCGAGAAACTGTCAGAGAATACAGAGTCAAGTGAAGTAGTAATAATGTTTTAATAATGAGGATACCTGTCTGCAGTAAAACAAGATTACATCAAGACATTTTATGCAGTTCACATGTAAGTTAGAAATGACTTTTGGTGATGCCAGCAGGGATTGCATTAGAGGACTGAACAATAAGTGCTAGAAATTGACCATTAAAATTGGGAGAAATTTCTTCAAGTAATGAAACATATTTAAACGTGTGTGTTATAAAGGTGAAATGGTTGAGCAGCTTCCAAGTCATATTATATCTGGTAAAGAGCCTGATCAGCTTAAATGTAGAAAGGAGTTTTTTGTGGTTTAAAGTAAAAGCAGAGGCTTTTGTTTGTTTGTTTGTTTTTGGTTTTTTTTTTGTTTTGTTTTGCTTTGGTTTTTTTCGTTATTAGCACCAGTGTGGTAGGGTTAGTGGGATGTTCTTGTACATGTAAGAAGAGACTAGAGAAGAAGTGTAAGCAGCCTGAAGCACTTATACTGCAATACCTAGGCAAGACAAAGGATGGCAAAAAGCATCTTCCTCCCTGTTTGTGAGAGGACTGTCTTGCCCACAGTTGCTCAAATACCTGTTGGAGGAACTGGTAACTTAGTCCATCTTTTGGGAATCTTAGCTCAATACTCAGATCTAAAACATTGTTTTCTGTTGCTTACCATCTACGTTCATCTTTCAGGGGAAGACTTGAGTCTGGCACATTAGTTTGTCCTCAGGCATTCTAGCAATCATGAAGATAGCCTTAAATTCTCTGTCCAAAATCCCAAATAAAAGAGCAGTGTATTGATGCTGAAAATCAATGAGAGCACCTAATGATAAAGAAATTGCACATGTTATGACTCTGCAAATATTAAACCCCCACCCCACAAAATCAGAGGAAGTAAGAGTGCCCTTTTGTATTTTTCTCCAGTGAATATGCAGGAAAATAGGGATATAATAGGGCTGTTATTTAACCAGCATCACACACTAAAACAGGGAAAACCTTTTTAAGATCTACACATCATCAAACATAGCATCATTTTTCAAGCCAGTAAAGTGAAAAATGCAGACAGTCTTGGTGTTGCATAAATGACATTTGAGGTGTTCCAAAGTGAGAGCTTAAGGGACTTGCATGTTTTGACTAGCAGTTCAAAACACTTTCAGCAGGAGGGCTCAAAACCAGAGTCCCTAAATCACTAGCCACTTTTGCAAATGCAAGCCTAAATTTTTTTTTTTTAAATTCACTTCTAATAATTTAAAGTGTCATCTAGGGAAGTAACATTTGGGTTTAAATTTATGGAACCAATTGAATGTGTGATATAAATCTATATCGTTCAGCAGTTACTTTAGGAGTGAATCTTGCAGAGATTTTTATCCTGATAGTGGCCCTTTAAAAGAAAAAAAGCAGGAAGGTATTGAATTGGAACAACCCAGCATCTCTCTTGTGTTTGTCTTTGATAAACACTGCAATTTATTTAAAGCACATGGAAGGGAGAAAAAATATGGCAAAGTTAAATCCCAACAAATTGTTTTATATTTACAAATGAATTAGATTATTTGCATTTGTTGTGTTTTTGAGTTTCTTTGAAACTGCAAATTAATGAGAAAAAATTATTTCCGAATCTTATTTTACTTAAAGGCGAGTTTAGCGAAGGCAATTTGCATGTAAATCAACGTTTACCTGACGCGTGCAATTTCCACAGTTAGATAAACCATAACATGAAACAGATGAAAGACATGGGAACTGTATAAAAATTCTTTGAAAGATAATAGGCGGCAGTTTGCAATAAATATTCATTAAGTGAGAGGGTGCCCTGTTCTCTCTCTGTGCTGCTCTCCATACAGTGCTCACCTCTTTCCGACAGCCTCCTTGTTGCATGTCTTTGCTCTCCTATTTCTTTCTTATTTAATCTGTCTGCTTCCTTGCGCTGTAGCAGGGGTCACTTTCATTATGGGATGTTCTGGGCATTTCCACCATCAGTCTGTATTTGTGTGATTTATAATGCAGACCAGGAAGGAGCCATGTGAAAAATCATCAGGGAGGCAAGAGCTATTCCCAGGATAGGAACTAGCAGCCCTGGGCAAAACAAACCGTTGCTGGGGGTAGTGGGCTACAGGAAAGGGACTGCAGTTGTGGCCCTGCTGTGACTCACCTGCCAGCTTTTCCTGATGCACAGCCTCTGCAAGCCAGGCTCATTGCATATCCTACCAGCACCCCACCACAGCTAGCTGAAGGAGTGTTGGGATGCAGGACACGGTGATGGTGATGAGTAAGGATCTACTCCAACAGAGACAGAAATCAGGGTGACCACTTGGCTTTCCAGCTCTCTCCCTACCACTTTCATATTTGGGGGGGAAAAAAACTCTTTCCCCATGGGTTTAGCCCTTATCTCTTGGACAGCACTTGTTTCATTTGGCTGATCCCAAAATGTAAAGCCCTGAGACAGTTTTCCAGGGCACAGCTGTAACCAAAAGGATGCCTGAGAGGGGTACAAGCCAAAGGAAGCCACATGCCAAGTCCTGTGTGCCTCTATGGTATGGGTTGGCTGTCTGATGGTTCTTATATACACAGGCAGCATCAGAGATACTATCAGGTATTTAGAAGTCTATGGAACTTCTGGGAGTGATTGAGCATGCTTATCATTTCAGTCAAATAGACAACACATTTATCACACTCAGAATATGGCTGATATCCTAATACCTGCACTTTTAAAAGCAACTGGTATGTGGCCAGTTCAAAGATCAAATGTTCTGTGTTATAGTGAATTCACACTGCATTTTATTGTATGTATCTTCTCCTACCATTATTGTGTGTTGTCTGATCTCATGCCTAGAGAGCCATCAAAAGCTGTGATGTATGGCCAGATTGTGGACTGGCAATATGCTGTGAAATTATAGTAGCAGCAGGTTTGCAACATATCTGGAAGGGCTGTGTTCCCACTCCCCAAAATAAGCCATTTTCTCAAATGACTGATCTCATCTTTGATAGGCAGTATGCTCCTCATGTGCTGCACTGCAGGATTTCCCCATGAGCAGTGAGCAAACACATGCTTGCTCAGGTGGCTGCTGCAGAGCAGACCTTTCTTAGGACAGACCTTGCTGAAGCCCATCCTCTCACGCCACAGCAGGACTGTGGGCTAGGGGATGCCTGCTGCTCTCACTATTTAAGTGCCATTCCCATTTCTTTGTTAATTGTGTAAGAGTCATCTGTCACCTTCCTTTCCTAAATTCCATCTGATTCCATCCTGCCAGCCTGCAGGACTGCAGCCAGAGCATGCCTCTGGGGCTTGGTGTGTCCTTGGGAGCAGCCATCATCTTCCCTGCTGCTTCTTCCTGCGCCTGCATTGTAGAACTGTGTGACCACTTTCATCTACAGAGCCAGCTCCACTTGCTCACACTCTCTATTTACATTTAATATCCCTTAAATGATTAAAGCAAAC
The DNA here is from genome assembly GCA_013397555.1 of Urocynchramus pylzowi. NCBI lineage: Eukaryota > Metazoa > Chordata > Aves > Passeriformes > Fringillidae > Urocynchramus > Urocynchramus pylzowi. Next base: position 522,697 of record VZRH01005667.1, on the reverse strand, counting down.
ATTCCTAATTAAATGTTAACGTGCTGTAAGTATCTGCAGCCAGCGTACTGTCCACCCCTCTAATCTCATATATGTGGACATAGCCCCTGGACTTAAGGAGAAAATTACTTTTTGAAACTTTGATGGGGGAAGCACGAATAACTTATCCAGTCATCCCCATTAAGTTAACTCTTTGCCCTTGGGAAGATCATCGTGCTGCTGCATTCTCAGGGGTGGATGATGGCAGCCTGCATATGCTCAGGGCCTCATGTGGCTGGCTCAGCATAGGGCAAAATCAAGCCTACAGAGACTCTGTATGGGCTGAAGGGACAAGGAGCAAATCACATTGTTATAAAAATGGAAATTAGATGTGGATTAATGTAGTTTTATTTTTCTTTCTCCCTCTTTCTCTCTCTATATATGCCATTGTATTGTTTGCATTTCTCAGTCTGCTTTTTATTCCAGTTAAACAGTGAAGTTTTGTTGGTGTTCTATTTTCCTCCAAAAAAGGTTCTTTCCCACTCGTGTTAGACTGTGTCAACACCTTTTTTGTGGTGTGTCACTATTTACTGCAACACTCATTGCTGCAGACAGTGGAGTTCCTGAGGAAGATGTTCCTGCAGTTTCACTCCCTCTGCTGACTACTTCTGCAACACCAACACTCACAGAGCTTACAAGGTAGTGAGATTTGCTGCAGTGCCAGGATATTCCTTGAGCAGCACTGTTGCTGTAAGACAGCTGTGTGCACTCTGCCATTTGCTTCCCTGGACCCCAAAGCAACTCTAAGGTAGAAAGGAAACTGTTGCACTCCCCCATTTTTTTCCACTTAGCTTTCAGTCAGGCTGGTCTTCACAGTTTTTAGAAGTTTGTTGGATAATGAGGTGTTTCAGAGATACCTTTTATTTTGAGGTCACTGTGGTATTTTAGAGATGTGCTCCCTGTTCTTGCTGTCTTTTGTGACAACTAATTATATTCTTTCATAATTTTTATTTCTCCGGTATTAGAGGTAGTTCTTCTGAAAATAATCTATTTATACAGACAAGACAGATGTGACTAATTCACATTTATTTAAGTTCCAATGTATGTTTCTCTCTAGAAGTTACCCATGCACAATATTTTGGCTCACTCCAGTTATGTCAGTGTTCAGTGTTTGAGAAGATGATTGAAATCTATCTGCATCTTGGCTAATGAGAACATCTAAACTTGATTAGGATCTGAAACAGTAGACTGCATTTTCACGTGGTTTATTCCAGTATGGCTCCAGTGAATTTTTCAGTTTTAGTCCTCATGTTGCAGGTCCTTAAGCACTTGAGTATCAGCCATAAAAATACTTGCAGGCCATATCCAGATTGAGCAGTTATTGAGGGAAGGCAAGGTGGCTATAGAAGTACTTAGCTGCTGTCAGGAAGACATCTTCTTATGTGTGCTTCCTATATTAAGGTTGTCATCTAAATCTTTTAACTTTTTGCTGTGGATGATGGTGATTTTCTTAGCTTGATGGGACAGTGTAGTTGGTTGAAATCTTCTCACCTAGAAACTTTAGAGACATTAAAAAAGGTCTGAATTTGTTCAGGCTTGCTTTTTGAGGTGTTCTACATTTTATTAAAAGAACTGTGAGTGTTCATCAAATTAGAAAAATGCGTCTCTCTCTGTAGTTCCTTGGACGTGCCAGTCACCAGTGTTGTAGACATACATGAATAAATTATGGCACTTACTAGTGGCTGACCCCGCAGAGCAGGTGAGAATCTACTCCAGCGATTAAATATGAAATAACAAGCTGAATACTCACTTGTCAAATGCTTGCCTAGTTGGCAAGGGCCTGTGGTTTCACAGCTGATGGTTCAGTTTCATAAACCCAGCTCTCCACATGTGTCACCATCCTTGTAGACAACAAACTGGATGGAGATGCCCAGGTTAATAGAAATATGAGCATGACAAAGAATGAAAGCTGTGCCTCTTGGATGCCAAAGGTCTGCTCAGTTTCCCTGGGGTAACTTCTTGTTCATGGGGTGCTAGAAATATTATATTCCTTGGTGCTGAAACTTACTCCAGACTCTTTCTGGAAGGATGAGCAAGCCCCCTCATGGCTTTGTTTCAGACGGCTTACAAGGAAAATGCTTAAGTCACCTTCATTCATGTCAAGTTCCTGCAAGAGAAAAAACCATCATAAAACAGAAGCTATGCCTATAGCTTTTGTTTAAGAGGATGCTGTCAAGCCCTTTAAGCTCAAATACCAAATATGTCTTCAAAGTTCTGAATTCTCCTGAGGACCATGATCTATATTCCACTACAGTAGTCTTGCTTTTTAAAACCAGTCCTCCGGTATTTATTAATCTGAAGGAAATACAGGACCCTTTCAAGCAGAGATAAAAAAAAAATGCTCACGGTTGATGGCATGGAATGCTAGTCTAGTATTCTGAGCAGCAGCTTAACTTTGTGATGTCTTGTCTACGTTCAAATCCCCAGTGCACATGGTTGTTGGGGCTTTTTAACAGCACTTCACATGCATGCTAATTTCTCCCTGCCTCCGTCCTCCATCCATAAAATGGGGCAATAGGTTTGTGGGAATAAAGGTTTTCAGTGTTGTGTAGAATTCACACCTTGAGATAACAGAGCTGTAAGGAACCAAGTAAAATTCTCCTGATTAGAAGTCAAAGTTTCACATTGGTCCCCATGTTCTTCACTGCTGCTGAGCATTAAGGTGATTAAAGTTAACAATTTCATGCTGTTGTCAGGTTTTGATTAATGTAAAAATATTTACTTGCACAAGGAAATAGAGTTGAAAATGAGTGGTATTTAATGTACTTTAGATCAGCCAGTTAGGAGACAGAAGCTGTGCTATGTGACTCAAGTGAATATTGCAAGTCATTCTGTAATCAACTGGATGTTTACTGCCACAAGCTCAAGAAAGGCACAGGGGCTACATTCAAGCTGCCCTGGAGAAAAACACTACTTCTGACTCATTTTAAGAGGTGTCATATGCAAGGAATAAATATGAAATTAGGGAGTGTGGGTTGAGGAGATGAATAGATGACCATGATCACCTCATCCAAAAGTCATATGATGCTTTCCAATAAATCCGAAGAGAAATAAAAGTCCTTGTCTTTTTCTATGCAGTTTACAAACCAGAGCAGCTGATAAGAATATTTTACATTGCACAGTTCATTCAATACCAGAAAATGGCATCCTTGGAAGTGTTATTTATGCAACATATTAAATGTACTTTTACTGCATTTCATAAATTTCCAATTTTCACAATAACTGATATTCTTCAAAGTCCTGACTTAGACATTCAGTGACTATGGTATAATCACAGGTTTCTTGTGTTTGAATAGAAAATATCTGTTTTCTTTTTGTAGTTGTGAAAAATAACTTTAAAGCATGATTCATAAAGGCTCAAAAACTAAATTTCAAATTAGAAAGTCAACATGCATGTTTTCAAATCTCACTGTCTTAAAGCCCATCCTGGGATTTCTTCTTTTAGGCTTGGCTCATTATTTTTGACATTACTTTTGTCTGGGAATGACAATCCTGTAGGTGACTGTGGAGTCTTGCCTGGTTCCATTGTGCCTGTTCAGCTCTGTGCATGTGTGCAGCAGTAGCTGAAGTGAGGGTTGTGGTGGTGACATTCATGGTACTATTGAACTTCTGATATTTCTGCACTGGGACATCATGTCTTTTTAAAGACAGATTTAAATTAAATGCTTAGGGTGTCCGTACCCACAGAATATTCATACTGTCTTTTAGATTGTTCTGGGATTGGGAAGCACAGCCAAGGGGCAAATATTAACATAACTTTGAACCTTATGAACCTCCTGAGAAATGTTACAGCACTAACATTCAATATCCACCAAATTATTGAGAATTATATGACACCTATCAGTCACTTTGATGTTCATGGGACTTGAGCAGTCTGTATCTGACTCACCCCTTGCTTTGTGACTGGTCTACCCTTGTGCAAAGTGATCCTCTCTTCCAAGCCTTCCTTGCTGATTGTAGCACATCTCTTTCTTTTTCATGAATATGTTTCTGTGCCAATTTTACTCCCTCTCAAGAAGCTGCTTGTGCCTGTTGTCCTCTGCAGCTGACAAAGCTGCAAACCTGTGCTGGCCTGCACAGCCCCTTTGCCATGACCAGCTACAGATGGTTTGTTCCCATCTTTTGCTTTGCAGGCCTTATACACTCTCCATGGGGATGACTCAGCTGGTTCCTTTTCCTTATTGCCAGCCTTAGGTTACCAGCACCAAAAAGCAGGCTACATGTTGCACAGCCAGGTACCCCGAGATGAGTGCAGCAGTGACTTCTTGATGATTTTGCTACCTGTCAGCTCTTCATATCTTGTAGTGTGAAGGAAATTTTACTTTAAGTGAAACTGAAGTCACTCATTCTGTAGCACATGCAGAAGGGTGCAGTTTATTTATTACTGGAAATGCATATCCCCACCCATGTAGTGTTGTAATTTTTCTTCAGTGGAGAGACCTGTGGTAATATAGTAGTGGGAGTCACAAAAGAAAAAAAAATTACCTACTTTAGATTTATTTAAATCTTCATATTTCATTTTGAGAACAATCCAGCTGATTAAAATCCATAATATTTTCAGTTACAAAAGTTTTGACAGCATAAATCTACTTTTTGCATTTTCTTATATCATTAAACTGTTCTACTCTATGCTAATGCTTAGTAAAGAGGGTTATTAGCACTGAGGGCGAACCTTAAAAGGGCTGGAGGTTTGATTCATCTATGAAGCACCGACAAATTTGGATTAATTATTCAAATCTAATCCAAACCTCTCGAGTCTGCAAAATTGGGCTGGAAGTCTCAAGAGAACAGGTTAGCTTGTGGGATTTCCAGTGCTGCCTGCCTGGTTTTCTGATGAGTCTACATCACCAGTAAAACCTTTTAAATGTACTACTTTTCTAAATTGTATTTTAGATTCAGCATTGCCTGAACAATGCACCTTTAAGTTTTCAGCATGCGTGAGAAGTGTTCCACTGCCACAATTCTGCCTCTTTTTTTTTTGGGTACAGTACCTAGCAGTTCCATGGAATCAAGGGTTAGGAGCTTAAAAAGGAGGAGAAGAAGCTGCTAAGATATCTGCATTTTGCAAGTGATATCCACAGCCATGCTTCCTTCATTGCCAAAAGGTGTAAATTGCCCCAAATATTCTGAGGAGCTTTTTTTTTGTGTTGGAGAGTGATTCTGCTGTGAAAAGGTTAGTGTTTATTTAGCATGATAAATAGCTTTGAGTTTCCTAAAGCTCATAATTTAAAACTGTGTACATACTTAATATTTGATCCTAAATCTGCTTCCAGTTAAGTCCCCTGATAATTAGATGTTCTAGGGCTGTAAGAAATAGTCCTGTGTCTGGGCAGAAATCTATCACCTGTCAGGACAAAAATTATGCTTTGAGGGACAAGCAGTGAGTCTGGTTTTATATTTGCAGAGCAGCTAGCACAGCAGGGTCTCTATCTTGATTTGAGACCTCTAGGAACTACTCCAAGATAAATATCAAATGATAACTCACGCCATTCTGCAAGAGGACTACAGATTTTCAAGGAACTCTAGGGAATTTTGATTTTATGACCCCAAGAGGAATAGCACAGACTTTTCTTTCCATTTAATGGACAGGGATGCTTGGGTTCTCTTGCTCAGTGACAGGCCAGCAGGCAATGCCGACCCTTGTGTCTGACCTGTGATCAAAATTCCTCCAGCTTCTCAGGTACCAGTTTACCTCAGGAAAAAGAAGGTTCAAAGGCACTCTGTAGAAGGTAAGACATTCATCCCCTTTCTGGGATGCAGACAGAAAGCGTCACAGCTCATGGGTTTTGCAGTAAAAGGCAATTAATTATCACCTCGATGACCTCCTTTGCTATCAAATCACTACTCAAATGATTTTACTACTCTTTATATTGTGGCTAAATCCTGACAATTTTATCTATTGATTTCAGTGAAAAGTGATGAGTGCTCATTACATTAGAAAACCTTGTATTTTATGGCTGTGCCACCTGACTTCAGGGAGCTGCTTTTATACACATATGTGTATTTATGTACTGTTCCTCTGCTCTCCTTGTGTGTCATTTGTACAGTGTGGTGTTTAATATAATCCAGTGAATATAAGGCTCAGAATGTATTCTGACATATTTTGTGGCTGGAGATCTGTCTAAAACCTTCATTTAGTGCTTATAATCACTTCTGGAAATCAGAAAGAGAATTCTTAATTTTCTCTTTTTTAAGAGAATAATTATTTGGCCAGGCCCTGATTTAAAACATTCAGGTGGATATCACTCTGCGATAGTTATAGTAAAAGACAATTTGTAAAGCACAAGCTTTTCACCACTAAAGTTTCACCATGCAAATGAGGTGGGGGACTGGAAGCAGCAGCTTCATGGATTCCCTTCCTCTGCCCTCTCCTTCCTGGAGAAGGAAACAGGCCTGGAGCAGCTGCCCCTTCTCCCTTCCAATGTGTTTCAGTGCTGAGTCCCAGGGCTGTGGAGCTCTGCACTTCAGGAGATCCTTTTGCTACAGCTGTCGCTCCTCTTTATCTTAAGAGTCCCAAGGGCAGAAGCGTCAGAAAGGAGGAGATTTCAGGCAGACACGGGCAACTTGTTTCTTCTCCTAAGTAGTTGCTTTATCTTTTTCATGAATAAGCAAGACAACTCTCCAGTTCAAGACAACCTCCCAGAGGCTGCAGCTCCCATAACCATTTCTGCACCTTGCTCACCATGGTTTCAGTCTCCATAGCTGACTCACTCCAGTGGCCCCAATAAGATCTGAGTTCCTTCTCTATCTCCTTGAGTAGCAATGATGTAGGGAAGGGGTGGGAAAAGATGCTGTGAGAAGCACAGAGCCTCCATGCTTCTGAAGAATGGCAGAAGTGGTCTAATATTTTCAAGTGAGGGGAAAAAAAGGCTGTGCTATCTCTGCTGTACTCATACTCCATTTCTTTTTAAGTACTGGTAAAACTAAGGAGAATTTTTTTTTTTTTCCCCCATACTGAATTACAGTGGGGAGACAATGCCTCCACTTTTCAGTCCAGTCAAATTTCTCATTTCAGTATTGTCTGTTGTGCCTTAAAGTCTGCTTGTATGGGTTGGAAGGGCAGAGATGTGCCCTACTGACCATACTTTTCCTGAGTCATTGTGACATGGTCTGTTGAAGACGGAGGTTTTGCTCCTTAGGCAAATGAACAGTTAAATAATTAACTTGTTCTTTAAGGAAGTTTAAGGATCTTCTCTCTTCTTGTCTCAGGAACAACCTTGACTTAAGTATGATTTAAGTCCCCGGCATGACTATTGCTCTTCAGACCAAATTGTCCAGCATAACTCCTGTCTATCTTTCTTAGCTAAATTATACCACCTGTCTGCAGATTTTTTTAGCTCCTCCAGTTGCCCATGATAGCTTTGGTGAGGCCTGGCTGGGAGGAGAAAGCTCTCTCCATGGGGAATATGCTTTCTTCCTTCAAAGGTTTTCTTGGTTTGGGATTTAGGGTTGGTTTGTTTGTTTCTTCCATGTTCCGTGACACTGAGTTGTGGCAGTAGCCTCACTAACAGCTGTCAACCCCCCCAACAGAGAGACAGGCAGAGCAACCAAACCCAAACAAGCCACAAAACGAAACTCAAAATGTGATCAGAGAAACATGCTACTTCAAAGGCAGGTGTAGAGGTCCCCCCGGAGCTCATTACTCCAGTCAGTGGAGGGGGGGGGTAAGGGAGATTGTGGACTGGGAATCAGTGTCTATTCTTTTCCAAAAACTATAAGGACATGAATAATAACCTGTCCCACAATCTCTTTCCATGGGCCCACAGACCCTGGTCTCCTCTCCACCTTAGCACCTCAGTCTCTTCAAAGGTGGACTGGGCAGGTGTATCCAGGAAAGATGCCTGCTGTCATACACACTTGACATGAATCCTCGTCCAAGTAAAGTGTGTTTCACACAGACAAAATTCACTCTGGTAACTCTTGCCTGTGCCATGTGGACACACTGGCAGCCTCACCACCAGGATGTGAGGCCAGTATCCATGGCTTGTTTGCTTCTCCATCCTTCCTGAGACTGTCAGCCGGGGAGGCAAGTGATGTCTGACTGTGGTTGTAGATAGTGTGCCCTTTGGAGATTTGGGAATTGGTTTATATTAGACCTGTCAAATTTATTTCAGATGGACTAACGTCCTGGGATTATGGCCTTTCTGTAAATTTCTTTAGCCAGTGAGCTTGAAGGTTCCCCTGCAAAAAAGAGGTTGTTCTAAAATTATCTGCATTTTTTAAAAACTCTTCTGACAAGAGTTTTGTCTCTTGTCACTTCAATCTGTTCAGCTAGTCTGTCTTTCATGTCAGCTTGAAACAAAAGCAAGAGTAAGTTAAGCAGGTAATGGATCATCTAACAAAAATTGGCTCTGATTCTTCAGTAGTCGCTGAGGTAGACAGCTCGCAGTACACTGAGGTTATTTCACCCATGCAAAAATTATATGATGGAGGGATATAAATTTTATATCATACATGAAGGAGGCAAGACTTGGAGTGTCCATGGATCATGTGCCAGCACTGCAGCAGGTTCCCTGCCTTCTTTGCTGCTTTCCTAGCCTGCTGTAGGAGGTGTCTGAGAGGAGCATAATGAAATACTGCTATAGGAATCCATGGAAGGACAGAGAAGGGTGGCATTGTACGCAGCTTTTTTTCATTGAGGGAGTGTTAATGGAGAGCCTCTGAGTTACCACATTCACAGCTGTGAGAGCTGGTAAGACCTGTGGTGGCAGAGAGCACGTTCTCAGCTCTGCAGAGGCTGCATGCTGCTGGGAAGGCAAGAGGGTGACAGCAGAGCAGGCCATGTGATCTCGTGTGCCTCGTATGGAGCAGGGAGGTGTGATAAGCAGCCTGGTGTTCTGGAGCCTGCCCTCAGAACTAGCGGGGAGATGGCGAGGCAACAAAGCACATGGATGCAGAGCGCGAGAAGTGCTGTGAGAAGCCGGCATGCTGGATATCACCCACGGCAGGCATTGTGTGCTGGGTGTCCCTGGAGAGAGAGTACAGCAGAGCCAACCCGTGTTCCAAGGCTTCTAACAGCATTCCCGTGACTTTGATTGTTTGCCACTCATTCTCCCCATACGCAGGCAAGACCCACTGATCTGGGAAACTATTGCAGCTGTTGCTATAAACCTCCAGAAGGATCTAAAAGCTAATTGCAACAGCTCAACCAGCTGTTAGAATAAGGACTACATTCTCAGTCCTCAGATCCTGGCGTGTCCCTGTGGGATTGAGTTTCTTCTTCAGATCTAGGAGACTGAGGGGAAGCAGCTGCGTTCTTTGCTGAGCCTCCACTAACTAGACCAGGAGAGACTTTTCTGCCAATCAGGAGACTGAAAACTAAACAGCTGCTGTCATTTCAGGCCAGATTATGAAAGTTTTTACAAGGGGCTGGGGTGCTGTGTTCAATTGATGCACAGTGCAGTTCGCCTTTCTGTTTCTTTTAACTGTTTCCCTTCTCAATGCATTAGAGACTGACTGGACTAAAGCCCTGTGGGTCATCCTATAGTTTTCAACTTTTCTGGGAGAATGACATTTCAACTCTCACCTTTCCTTCAGCTAAAAGCTTGTAAGGATTTTCTACCTCCTACATCTTGGACTTGCTGTAGCAAGACTGGAGAAGAGCAACTGCGGTGCATATTAGCAGGAGAGTGAGGACAGGCAGAAGGATCTTACAGAGTAGTAGCAGTAATGGTGGGGAGTCTGCTGACTGCAGTTGCCTTAATCTACCAGGCTGTGTATTTTTATTTAGTTCCTCCCAGGTGAGATAACATTGGAAATAATTTCCCCCATTTCAGCTGTTACAGGGGAAGGTTTTTCATCACAGTCCAGGGCAAGAATGGTGAGCTGAGGACAGTGAAAGACAGTGGTTTGTGTAATCACCCTGCTGGGTGAGCACCTCTGAGAACCATGCAATTGCTAAGGATGAGATGCAGTAGCACACCTGGCTCTGCCACCTAGCTAATAAGCTCACTTGGACTCTGTTCTTTATGGAAGCACTGGAGTGTGTCTGCTCTACAGTCCCTAGGATGATCCACTTACTCAAATTATCCATTTTTTCCTTGTCCTGTAGGGCATCCCTGTTATCTTCCCTCCCTATTATCCAAGATAATAGAGAGCTGACTAGCAATAATGCAGTCACAATGGCTCCACAGTGTCTGAATGATTCCCATGTGATTGACATTGTGTGTCTGTCTGAAGCTTCCTGAAGAGCAATTCTCCATCCACGCTTCTTCCATCAGTAGGTATTAAACAGAACAGGGTCCTATAGTGCAAGCCTATTAAAGCCCAAGAAGAAATCTGTTTCCCTATGACAAACAGAATGAGACATGAATTATACAAATGGAGGGGCAATTCTTTATGCTTATATGACTTACTGTAGATGTGGATCAAGGTCATGGGGATATGGGGGTCTCAGTGTACTGTACCTGGGTTTCCTCAGCTCCCTGGGCCTATAGAAGAGTGCAGATAAGCAACAGAGGGAGCAACAAACATCTCAAATGTTTTTGTGTCTGCCACCAAGCAAAAGCAGACTACTCAAATGGAAATGGCAAGGGGGTTTAATCCCAAACTGTCATGACTCCAGTCTTTTCAACATTTGGAGATTCTGGTCTGTACCAGGAAAAAAAAAATTGAGAACATTTAGCCTGTTCATGCTTAACTGAGTCAAGGTTTTCCTTCTCATTGTACTTCTAGCCCAACAAGCAGGTCTGGAAATCTTACAAGAAAACCTGGTTTCTAGTTTGCTTTTGCTAGTTTGATGAAGATGATAATATTATAATTCTCACTGAAAGTCCAGTTTATCATCAGAGCTGAGGCTTGTGTGGTTCATCACTAGTAATCACAGCCTACTGAGGTTCATCTCAGCGGTACAATACCACTGCCTTTGTGCTGCAGGTGGACCAATGTGGGAATGAGAACAGGATCTGTGTCCTCCACACATTCAAAATGAGTTCTATGACTAGTTTCAGTGTTGAAAGGCAGGAGCCCAAAGCTTCCCATGGTTTGCAGAGCTTAGGGGCTTTCAATCCCCTAAGTTTTGTGCTTTGCCTTGGCATCCAGATAAACATGAGCAGCATCTCATGTAAATGGAGATTCCTAGTGAAGCTGAAAATGCAGTGAAAGGCTCAGCTCCTATCTGGTGTAAATCATAATACTGACCCATGTACACTGATTTACACTGGCAGACCTGGTGGTCTAAAACTTATTACAAAATTGACATGCTTTCTATTCAGGGAACATTTTGTCACTAGATTTTTTCTGCAAGTAATGCTAACTTCAGTTCTCAACCCACTGGCTGCTTTGAGGCATAGTAGTTTTGACCATTCCTTTGCTTTCTCAGAGTGTTTTGCAACTCCTTACCTTTGTGCCATGGCAGTCACTGCCTAAGTAGTGTGCCATGTGTGAGGGGAAGGCAGGAACTTTAAAAAAATAGAAAGTGAATTATGTACTTTCCAGAACTAATCTTCAGACACTTGATCTGTGCTAAAATGCATGAGGCTTTAGGGATTTGTGAACATTTTCATGAATAATAAGAGCTTCACAAATAACAGGAGAGTGAACTCGCTGATCTTATTCCCAAATCTTTTATATATATAAGAGATATGATTGGCTCTAGCTTTCAGAAGGAGTTTGGCGGCAGGTCACTTTTTTTTCTGATCAACAAAGAATAGGGCATGTGGGAAAGGAAGATGAAGCACATTATTTGCAGGGCTCCTACATCCATGAGTATTCTTGACTTTTATAGATTTTTCAGTAAATTAGCATAACTACATTATCCAAGATTTCTTGCAGTTGTTTTCCCTCCCCAAGTTGATGTGACTGAGAGAGAATGCGAATGCAACAGCTTAAAAACAAGACGGGAGGAAATTATCATATTTAATATTGTTTATACAGAAACTGGCATACTTTATAGAGCATCATCTGATTAACTCATTTCCAGCCCTGCGGCGTGTGTGCATCTATGACGGCATGGAGGGGAAATGAAAGCTAGGCCGTGTTTTTTCCTGGCATGAGGAACTGTTGCTGTAACACTTGTGTGGCTGGCAGCATGAGACATAATATTACCTAGAAGAAAACCTTTAAGTGTTGGATTAATTTCCCACCATCTGTATTCTGTCTGTACTGGAAATCTAGATCCAGAGAGAAAGACTGGGGAACAGATCTGAGTAGCTGGCAATTAGATTTGGAGAAATGAAAAATGTATTCAGAGACTCCTTACTAGTCAGCTGTTCCATGGCTGCAAGGGTTTGGTCAGCTGAGGAGCCAGTTTTGGAAAAGGCTCTTTGGCTTAATGTCCTAAAAAGATTGGCAGAGAGGAGCAGTGCCTTATTGCAGAGGTGCTGCCAGTTGCAATTAGGGACAGGTTGTTGGGTGCTGGCGGCTGAAAAAGGAATGCCAAGCGCTAAGGAAGCATCCAAGGAAATTGAGCTAAAAGTTATGAGCAAATGGAATTTGCTCAAAAGGTGTACTGTTGTGTCAGGATGGAACCTCGCCATGAAGCAGCCATAGTGGTAGGGAGAGGAAATGGTGAATGGTAGAAGATCAAAGCAGAAAGGACTGGAAGGAAGAGGGAGCAGCAGAAGGAAAAGGTGAATTTCGGGCACCTGTCATTTCTTCTTTGGCTGCAGCTTGCATCAGCAGTGAACCACAGAGAGCAAAACCCTCAGGAGAGAAGATAAGTCACTGAATATTCAGTGTAGCTGCCTTGTGCAGAGCCCAGAAGGGATGGCCCTGTCTCAGCTGCCACCCAAAGCACAAAGGGTCCTCCCCAATGTGCAGCATGACAGGGAGGTAGGGAGCTGAGCGAGGGTGGTGCAGCTGCTGGTGGGAGCTCTGCCTGCTGTAATGTGCTTATAATTGTTTGTTGTTTTCTTCTCTTCTAGGTAAGTGCATGAAGTGCTTATGAATGGTTCTAAGGCACTCTGGCAGATGCTATACTGGGATCTCTATGTCTTCTCAAAAAAGGAGAGAAACACAGCACTCTCTGAAATGGTAATACCATAACCTGTGAAGTAGATGTGTCTGTGATTACTGAGCAGTCCCCCTGTACTTCCGTCCGTAAATCTGTTTTTTTTGCATTTAGTGATAACCAAAAGTCAATCAGAAATGAACAGACTGTCTTTCTCAGCTTTCTCACCTAGTCCCAGGTGACAACAGACCCCTTGATGCCATAGCAGAGTATACATTCCATGACCTGCTCTCCCGTGATCTTGGCATCTGCCACCTTTTGCTCCCACTGTTTCCAGCTCTTCTTCAGGCCTCCCTATAGGGTTGGTAGATATTTTCTAGAAGAACAGCTTAAATATCTGCCCAAAAGTATTGTGGCCTTTGTTTCTCTTTCTGCCTTCAGAAATTGTTGGATATTTGGATGCTGCAGAAATCCATACAGTCACATTTCATACCTTACCTCATCAAGTGTAGGGACTCCCTGGACAAGATTTTCTAAATTCCTTTTCCTCTGGCTGACTTCTGATTCACCCAGTGGGGGATTGTTTTTAGAACATAGTGACAACCAAGCAAAAAGAAAATTCAGAACAACACTTGGGGCAAAGCTCCTTGGCAGTGAGATGAATTGAACTACTCAAGGGAAGTGCTGGGAATGCTATTGTTTGTGATGTTTAAAACTCTCTAGGTCAGAAATTGCAGGAGCAGTTCTGTGCTTGGCAAATGGACGTACTGGTGGAGACGATGGGTCTTTCTTGTCTCTGACAGCTTTTATTTATTATTATAATTTATTGTTTTATTAGCTTCGGATCATTGACTTCACCTCTAGTTCAGCTTTGCTGTATATACTATACAGTCCATTATAAGCATGGAACTAAATGAAATGCTTTTGTGCTGATGTGGTGCTTGTTTGTTTCCCAGTGGAGCAAGGTGATATAAGCACATGCATTAAATATATTTATGACAAATTTCTCATCTATTACTTTTATTTAGAGTGGTTTTGAAGTAAAGTAGATTCTGCTGGAAAACAAACATCTTTCTGTAAAGGCCGATAACAAATCCAAAAATGTATTTACATCCTTACTGTTTTTGTGTTTTGTGTGTTTTGGGGTTTTTAAATTTTTTTTTTTTTTTTTTTTTTTTTTACAAAGACAGCAACAAAGCTGCAAGGGAGGTACCACTTGTGTTTACCACAAACCACTTTTGTTTCATATGCAGCTGGTGCAATAGATCCTGGCTCATCAGTGCTTCCTGGGGAGATATCGCTTGCCTTTTATTTTTAGAGCTAGAGTAGAGACAACACAGATGAAGATACAGGCCATGACTCTTCTTCATGGTCCTGAGCTGGAACAGCTTCTCTGAGCTAGGAGACGTTTTAGAGCTACTCTGTCAAATCTTTGTTGCCTTAAGATCAGGAAAGCAATTCAGCATTCAAGCATATGGCTATCATTAAGAACATTTTTGTATATGAAAAGCCCATCCTTTAGTAAAGAAAGAAAAGGGAAGATACTTTTGGGAGAGAAAGGAAATTAACATTTGATTTCTTGTCCCAAAAAAAATGGCATGTATATGTACCTGCATATGTTTCCCAAGAGCTGCAGGGGTGTGGTAAGTGCCAAGCCTCACCTGTGTTTTAGGGCAGTATGTGCTTCCTGAAAGGAAAATTATACTTCCATTAGACAATAATGTCAAATAACTGAAGAGATTTTCTCTTGAGGTTGGGTGCCTTCCTCGTTGGCAAGTCTGCTACTTCCTATCCTGACATACTTCAGGGAAATATTCTTGCTTCCAGGCTTTTAACCTTCCCTAGTGTCCATCATTTCTCTAGGATATTAGCTTTTTGTTGTTGTCACAGCCTTACTGATAGGCTTCAGCAGGTCTTAGCCCAGGTTGCAGCTGGGCTTATCTGGCTTAGCCAGATAAAATGCAGCTACTGTGTCCTGCACTTGGACCATGTTTATGAACATACCATGAAACTGAAATTCCTCAGGAAGAAATGCTTTTCATCATTTCTTCCCATAGAGCTAGATTACCCTTATTAATAGAAACTTATTAAAAATATCCTTCTACTGGGAAATGGTTAGAAAACCTTGAGTACCTTTTCATGGGGTTCAGTTTTTTATTTTTGATTTTTCTCCTTTTTAGCCAGACCTTTTCCTGCTTGTGTAGTTGTCTTTCTTAATTGGATCTGTGGTTTGGTTTGCTGTTTCTCAACTCACTTCCCCAAAAAAAAAACCAACTACCAGATTTTGGGGGAATCTTAGGGCCTTCAGGAAGCCCTTTATCCTCATTTGTAACCAGCAGGAAGGTAGGTGGTCTAAGAGTTTGTATCCATATATAGTACAGTCAGCTGATGTTACCTCTGATGTTGACCATTTTTAATGAACTGAGCTAACATATGATGTTCGTGTATCCTGTTTCTTGTTTTATTTTGTCTTTTTTCCCTTTCAAGTTCTACACTGTACCATCCCCAACTGCACATCTTCTGGGCTCTTCTCCTGAGGCCATGGAAGAGACCTGCCAGATTCTCCCAAATGCAATTGAACAAACCTCATTAGGGAGCCTCGTGGATGGTGATTACTACATCTAGTGATGCTGCACCTTGCAAGCAAAGCTAACAGGAGGCAGGGCTGAAAAAGCAGTAGTGAGGACAGATTTTAATTGCCATGCTGAGAGGTTAGACAAGAAGTCATGAAAGAACTTGGAAAAATGTGAGCACTTATATACCATAGTAAGACCCTAAGGCTGCAGCTGTGTTTGAAAATGCTTCCAAATCTGGCTACTAAAAGCATGAGAACATGCAGGCTACTAAGCCTTTCCTCCTCATTCCCTTGCTTCCCATATTCTCCACCAATTAATTTGCTTTTCTTCTCCTTCTCTGGCCTTTCTTTGTTTTCACATTATGTTCTCTTTCTGATCTTCTGTCTTGATCGCCTGAGTGATTCCTCTCTGCCCCGCATACTTCTTTTTGTGTGTTTGCAATTTTTCTTAATCTTCAATAAAGCCAGTGCCTGATTGTCTTTGAAAGTGGATTCTACCTGAGCTATTTATCAGCTATGTAGATTGCACTTCCTTCATCTTGTTAACCATTTGGTATATAAAGACATATTGCATGCAGTCATTGGATAATTCAGTTATAAACTATGCTGCATACAATTTCCATTTTTTGTCTGTTATTGTGGGAACTGATGTGAAAAATTTCATCCTGATACAGTTGATTTTTTTGTTGCTCCTTTCTCTCAATAATTACTGTCCCTTTTCTCCCAATGGCTCTTTTGGGTTCTTAGCACTCTTCTTCCATGGATCAGTTTAGCTGAATCTACTGCTGTATGGATTTGATCACGTGGATCCTCATCAAGTGACTAAGCAGAGTGCAATGTTCCTGAGAATGAAGGACCCTGTGCACTGGCAGGTAGCATCCAAGCACTCATTACCCACTGCAGGATGCTGTTTCACCCTAAACTATAGCAGTGGGGGCCCTCTTTTAACACCTCTGAACTGAATTTTGTTCAACAGTCACAATCAAACTGGATCCTTAATACTTGCAAATTGTTGTGTGAGCCAAGTAGTGGATTTGTGTAGGGTTTAATACACAGAGTTCCCAGATGATGCAGAGAGCGCTGGAGGAAAGGAGAAAATGTTTTGAGCTTCTTGTTACATAGTTGTCACTTTTGTCCAGTGCTGTCAGCATTACCAGTATAATGGGCTCAACATCGGTCAGAAAGAACCCAGACTTTGGCACATCAGAGCTTTTATGGGCCCCCAGAGACTGAGATGTTGTGAAAGGCTGGCAAGTCTCATCTGACCATGACACGCTGTCTTTAAAGTGCCTGTCGGCATCAGTCTGTGTCAGCTGGTGAAAGAAATCCAGCCAGCAGCTCTCTCTTGGTCCTGTCCTTGCATTTGGTGACAAAACAACTGTTGAAGTCTCCAGATATGTGCTGTGTGCCGTTCAAGTAAGGAGGAAAAGGAACCAGAGGACAAGAGGACCTTTGATAGATGCTAAATTGAGGAGGGGAACGGTCATTCCTGCCTCCTGGGCTTGGGTCCAGGGGAACATGCGTAGGTGGAGCAGAATGTAAATGTCTGTGCGGGCAGTGCAATGATCTGGATCTGAGATGATTTGGAGGAGGTGTGTTACAGCAGTTAAATGCAGGACATTTCTTTGCTGGGAGCTGACTTTGATCTTGGAACAGGACTAGTGTGTGAGATGAATTTTGCTGGGTCTTGGTCTGTCTCCACTTGAGTGACTCCTGCATGAGGAGACGAATGAGATTGGAGTGCAGCCTGCATTGCAAGTGTCAGCCTGAGTCCTCTCTTTGGGGGATGCATTTTCTTGGCACTCGGGCTGTGTCAGACAGCAAAACTGGGAGACAATGTCAAGAATTAGGGAACAAACCTAGAAACTGAAGATATGTATAACTCACTGTATGGGACAGCATCTGCTTTATTGACTTGAAAGCCCAAGTTTCTGTCAGGAATTTATTTTTTATGTCTTGTATCCCCTGGCTTCTATGGCATAGATCATTACACTGGTTTCTGAGGTTCTAGAGGATTTCTGGATTTCTAGTGGCAGTATCTCTTCCCATACACCTATTTAAAAAACCCTTCTTCTTTAGGCATCTTGTGCTTCTTGGTATACACAGAGCTTTCTGTTCATGGATACAATGAATGTCTCAGTTAAGAGTTTAGATGGGATCACAGACCTCTAAAACTATTTCCAGGAAACCTGGAAACCTGGAATTTTTCAGTACTGACTACTGACCTACATGTAATGGCTGCAACACATACCACACAAACTGTGTTTACATGGATGACATTTAGGCTGAATGGAAATACTGCCTCTCCATTCAAAAATTAATTTCCCCACTACATTTGTGCCTCCCTGACCCTCTTTGTAACTCCCATTCTCTCTCTTTGCCTGACCTTTAGACACTGCTGAATGCAGGATGCCAGTTCTGGCTGCCCATGCTGTGGCCATCCCTGCCTTAGTTTTACAGTCAAAGCCAGATATGCTCTACACCATCCTAGAAATTATGAGCTTCTCTTTTTTTTGAGAGGTCAGGCTGTGGGAAGTACCTACTCTGACCTGAGTCCCTGCAAATCTTTGGGCCTACCACAATACCACCAGTGAGGACTCACAGCAAGGTCATTCCATGCTTGCAGTGTCCTCCAGAGAGATCCACATGCCAGTAGAGTTAATTACACTAACAGCCACAGAAATTATATTGGCCCACCACTGGCCTAGTGAGATGAATATCTCCCTTTCTTACTCACAGGGGGATGTTAATGGTATTTTTATTAACTGGTGACCTGTTGACTGCTATTAGAATATAGATTGTATGCATAAACCAGGTCAGGGTACTGAAGATATGATTATAGAGCAATTACTGTGTCAGCCAGTGTGGCTTCTAATCAGAGCTGGCAAAGAGCCTTTGGAAGCCTGAAAACTGTTTTTGGAGTCCAGCAAGAAGAAGCAGCTTTGCATCAAAGTGTGTATTGTGCCTTTGCATCTTTCTGGAATTAAATGTCTGATTTTTATGATTAGGATGGGCAGTCAAGGCAGAAAGAAGTCTTAAGAAGCTCAGCTTTTAGTGGAACAGAATTGATTAGGGGAGTTCAAAGTTTGCAAACTTTTTCTTTTTTCTCTTTTTGTTTTGTTCTCCCTTTTATCCCTTTGTTATTATATGGTTTATGTTTATTTCACTGAGCTGGCTCAGGATGCTAATTCTGCTCTTGCCCTTTAAAATGATCTGCAAGGTCATGTGGCTGAGTGTCTGGAATGTCAGTAAAATTACTACACTAACACATGCATTTCATTTCATGAGGGCCATAGATACAGAACCAGGTTTAGAATTGTTTGACATTTGTCAGAATTATTAAAGGGAAAAAAGGAATGATAAAATGGAGAGCTGGCAGGTCAGATGTAGAACCAGGGGCTGGCTTTATCTTAGGAGCAACTGTTCCTTTGGAGATTGGATTGGATACCCTGATTTCCAAAGACTACCTTTGTTTCACTAACAGCACCACTGATCCTAGTGAAGTGACTGGAACAGGAGGAACAACCACTTCACGTGGACAAGAGCTCATGGCTTACATGTGGCTTGACTGGTGCTAGTAACCACATTTATATTATCTGCATTTATGGGTTAGACAACAAACTGTGTTGAGCTCACCAGCAAAACTGCCAAATACACTTAAATTTGATTTTTTGCAGTGGTGGGGATTGGCTTTACTGGAGAGCAGGACACAGCACTATTTGCATGTTTATGATTATCCTCTTCAAAAAAAACTCCTAAATCATCTGATATTTGAAAAACTAAGTAATCTCATGGTAATCTGAGACTGAAACTGGATTTTTAACTCTGGTTCTCTGGTTTATGAAAATAACATATGTGTTGAGATTCAAGAGGAAATGAAATGCTTATAGATTTCACTTTATGATTAATATCTACTGTATTGCTTAGAGAATAAATTATCTTCACTCTATTTTGGAATTGGAATTCATCTTAAATAGGAAAATAAAATTTGAATTACGAGTCTGTGCCAGGCTCTCTGTTCTAATAGAGTTCAGTTGCATGCAAAAGCTTGAGCAGGAAGGCATGTTTGTATTTTTCCCATCACATTTTGAATTATCTTTCCAGTTTCTGTTGTTGCCAATGTGGTCAGTAAGTTTTGTGTATTCTAAAAAATTCATCCATTGATCTTTTGAGATTTGCTTCTATTCTATCTGCTTTTTAACATGTGAATGAAAAGGGAATATTCTGAGGGCACAGCAAGAGAGTGAAGGGAAAGTGATTAATGTGCTTCCTTAACCACATGTCTTGTGAAAGTAAAGGGAAAAATGTCCTTTCCCTGCCAATGTGTGGTTTAGTCCACCACACAATGATGGCAATTCTTTTCATACTTTTTATTTTTTACCTTAAAGCTTACTTTTTATGTTGTTTCCATAAGAGTGTTTCCTTCTTAAAAAAAAAAAAAAAAAGGAAAGGCCTTTCTTATCACTATTTGGGGGGAGAAAAAACTTGGTGATATGAAACACAAAACATCAATAATGAGAATGGCACTGAAAAATACTATACATTATTATTTCAGGAGTTGTGATTTTT
The DNA here is from genome assembly GCA_013397555.1 of Urocynchramus pylzowi. NCBI lineage: Eukaryota > Metazoa > Chordata > Aves > Passeriformes > Fringillidae > Urocynchramus > Urocynchramus pylzowi. The sequence continues at coordinate 502,646 of VZRH01005667.1, read as the reverse complement.
AAGCTGATATGATGATTCTTTGTGTTTTGACTTATTATCTTTTAATACCAAGAGTTGCTACTAAGGCAAATTTTCTTTCTTATGCATTTTTTCTCTGACTAACTTCCAGCAGTCTGGCATCTTATTTAATACTCTGTGTGTCAGAAATTCCCATTTCAGAGATGACTCTGTTTCCATCAAAGCTGCAGCCGTACTTCACAATTTCACTTATTAACAGCCTACTGAGATAATTGGGTCTGCCCAGCTCATTAAAAATAAAATATTGATGTTTTCTTAGGGTGGATGTAATTATCTTGCCCCCACAGGGAACAGGCAGCATAAAGGAGGGATGGTGTGGTCTAATACACATCCTGCTATGCACCTGCTTGCTGCTCTGCAGCAAAGGAAATAAGGAATTTCTGGTGCAGTTACAATGGGTGAAGGTGGCAATACAGAAGAAAATACTTCCTTTCAAACCTGGACAACAGCAGATACAG